>CAHIKZ030004380.1:1270000-1520000 GCA_903632075.3 Acanthosepion pharaonis | reverse complement strand
ATGATCAATACAGTGAAAGGAAGTATGGTTCAGTATTAAACATTCATGTCATTTATTTTGTGTCTTATAAAATAAAATGTAATTTGTATTAAAATCTGTTCCATGTTTATTAATTACTGAAAGGGAATTGCATTATTAGAAAAGATTGTTGCACTGTAAAAATTGTGGATGATTCAATGACAAAATGGAACAAAAAATACTATGTTACATGTTTTCTCCATAATGGTTTTATCAGTGAAGTCTTATATATACAGAAGGGGAAGAAATACAATAAACACTGGTTACAATTTTAAATTTAAAAAAAAATATAAGTGGCATTGTTATATTTCTCTAAACCCCCATTATATATGACTCCATCGATAAAATCATTATCAGCTTGAAGAAGCTGTTTCAAAGAATGAAATGTGTAACAAAGACATTTTTTGTTCCATTTTGTCTATTGGTCTGATGTATAGATTTGTATGGAGGCACGGTGGAG
Organism: Acanthosepion pharaonis; assembly: GCA_903632075.3. Classification (NCBI taxonomy): domain Eukaryota; kingdom Metazoa; phylum Mollusca; class Cephalopoda; order Sepiida; family Sepiidae; genus Acanthosepion; species Acanthosepion pharaonis. Next base: position 1,519,522 of record CAHIKZ030004380.1, on the reverse strand, counting down.
TAGTGGATAGTGGCTTGGAGTGAGGAATCGGAAAGCCGAGTTCGAATTCCAGTTGAATTCATTACATTCACTTACATGCTAATACCTTTGGGAAATGTATTAGTCCTCTTCTCCCTCCAGCTATGGATAAATAGCAGGACAGACTGGGTTCTATAGCCTTGGATGGCAACTGGTCTAGGAGAAGGACAACTCTGAATTCAAAACCTGTGGAGGGTCATTTGGGGCACCAGGTCTCTGTATTTGGCCCTTCAAAAAGAGTGGTAGGTTCTGCACAGAGCCTTCATCACTATAATCAAATCATATGTGCTGGTGTCTGGGCTGTCGGTTCCTAGGAACTGAACTGCTTGACCCTCATATGTTGAATATGATGGGAGAGTCCATTAGATTTGTATATTGTATCTTCCATTGTAAAGATAGATGTTGTTACTGTAAAATGATTTATGAATTACAAATCACCTTTTTCTTAGATTTTGCCACATCATAAAATGGTTAAAAGAAGACATTGAAAATTTTAATATGACAAACATAATCTGAATATACTTTTTTGTGTCTAAAATGAATTAAGTGTTATTTGTAAGTATATTGAATGATGGTTTATTTGCAATTGCCTTTCATAAAAATGTAAAACAAAAAAGAGAATACATAAAGAAATATAAACTGAATATGTCACATCAAATATCAGTCTTAAGTGTATGTGCAGATATAACACAAGAGACAACCAAACATTTTTATAACATGAAAGACAATTGAAGGTAAGCATATTTTGTTAATGAATGAAAAAGACAGTAATTTTTTTTAGATTTTCTGATAGAGATCAATACCTGGTGGATTGAATTTGCTTTGTTCAACAAGTGTACTCAAGGCAGAAATGGAGGCAGAGATATGCACATTAAGTACAAACTTATAAATCAGTACTTGGAGTGTGTATATTTCTGCCTCCATGCCATTCTAACAAATTATAATTCTGAATATATGTTCCTACAAAGAGTTTTCTAATCAGATGAAAAGAAAAGAAAGAAAAGCAATATAAGAGAGTAATAGTAGCAGAAGGACCTAAATTGGTTGCAGGTCAAATTCTCATCTTAGTGAAAAAAAGTCAAATTATGGTAAGAATGAAGAAAAAAGATCTCTTGGTATTTTTTATTTGTAAGCATCTAAATACTTTTATCGAAATCTTTTTACTGGATGTAGAAATGCACACGCACATATTTATATACAAACTGACAAAATAAGAAAGAAACATACGTATTCCATGTTTTATTTCTTCTTCATTCTGTACAGCCAGTCTCAGTGCAGAGAGAAAATTACGACTTCCTTTACATTGCCAAGTTAGGATCCATCTGTCATAGAATTAAAAAAAAAAAAGTAATAATCCTCAGTATTATTGCAAGAATACCCTGAAAAATCATGTAATAAATATTTCAAATTGACAAGAAAATGATGTTATTTTAATCCAAATTAACAATTCTGTCTGTGTGTCTTTCTTGTAGGAGATCATGTGTTAAGAACCTCTAACATGTATCTCAGTCTGATTTCATCAGAGAAGCCATTTTAAAGATCAAGGATTACTAGGAGAAGAAAAAACAATTATTATAATATATTTGATAAATAGTTGACTTCTTACCTCCAGGCTTCCTGCAAGTTTTCTTTAGTGGGTTTCTTCATAATAGGGCTCCATGCTAAGGCATTGTTACCAAAACTGAAAATGACAATGGCAACATACACTGTAATCTTGGTTCCTCAATGTTAACAAGTGTCAGTCAACTCTAGTCTCAATGAAGAAGTTGAATGAGTAGGAACTACAATATTATATAATTAGCTATAAATATTCTTACTTGGCACCATGGGATAATGGAACACAGAAAGTAAAATCTAATAATTGATTACAGATTGCAGTCAAGGTCCAGTTATGTTCACTTTGTTCAAATGTCCTTGTGAAAGGCATGGAACTAGTTCTCCTTTGTCTCATTACCAGATGTCTTGACAAAAATTCTCATCACTGGTATGCCACAATAATTGATGTAACAATGGATTATCAATTATTAAAGATAGGAATAAAGCAAGATTTTAAAATTTTGTATTAACAATAGTTTTAATTAGCAGCATAGCCTGGCATTGCCTGTGCTTGATTCAAAAATCATACAGCAATCACTATCACTTGACTTAAAATATTTTTGCCCTTCCTTGCCTTTAAAGGAGTGCCCTTTGCCATGCTGATGTTGCTACATGCCTTACATCTTGCCTATCTCACACTGCGAATTTTTTCTAAGCTCTATACTAAACATTAAATCTGTTACAAAAAAAGAACTAAACAAAATGAACACAAAACGATCAGCTTTAAAAAAGGACTTGTAACTGGAAAAACCGAATGAAAAAAGGATGTTAACAACAAATACTTTTTCACACCCAACCCAGTTCTGCAGAATCAGAATCAACGTTGAGTTTAAGCAAGCGAATGAGTCAATTGGAGTAAAGTGCCATGCAGATTTTAATTTTTCCCACTTGTGACAAATGCAGCTATCAATTTTTTTTGCATGCTAGCATGCTAGTTAACATTCATGTCAGTCAGTTGTTGGCTCTCACACTGGCCAATAGAATCTTCCTGCCTATTCATGGCAGCCAGCTATTGGCACTCACTCTGGCCAGTAGAAAATGGCTGCAAACTACATGAAAACTGCCATAGAAGCATAAAAACATTGATTATTTCCACTATTGATGGGAGTTGGGAAATGCAAAGTTGATCTTGGCCTTCCTGCTAACTTGGAGCATGTGCATGTAAATTTTGGTGCAAATCCGTCGAAAATTACGGCCGTGCATTTGTTACACATACACACATTCTGCCTTTTATAGATAGAGATAAGTACTGATCTATATCAATTCATAAGGTTGAACCGTTTAAAAATTGATGTCTCTTCCTGGACATCATGTAACATTTTCTTTGCTTACTTAACAGTCTTAATCCTAATATTATTGTTTTTTTTTAGTTTTAATAATTTTTAAGAAGTTTCATATAAGAGCAATCCTACACAAAATGATTATCTATCATAAGTAACAGGTTAGCAAGCTCATCTTAGAGACAAATGTTATTTGGTTGTGAGCTTGGTTCTAATAGGATAGATTTTTTCTAAGTGCTGTATCCCTTCAGGATGTGGGTAATCATGGCTCTCCTGTCCTTTTTTAACTCTTAGTAAGTTTTGTCTTAATTTGTCTTATTGCTAAACCCTGTTCTGCTAACTATTTACAAAAGCTCATTAGAAAGGTTATGTGCTCTTTCCCTCTGTCTCTCTTGCCTTCAATATAGCCTGATTGTATCAAATTTTATAAGCCTTCTTTCCTCATTATGTGACCTAGAAATTTCAACCCTCTCTTTCTGATGATAATCATATGTCCTTTTTGTTTCCATTTTCTCTAAACCTTTGTTGTTGCTCACATGTTCAGTCCATGGTATTCTCGGCGTTTTTTTGTAGAACCACATTTCTGTTCCCTCAAGCTTCTTCCTCAGCTGTGATGAAATTTTCCAACATTCACTGTCATATAGGAGGAATGATATTACATAACAGTTCAATACACTTTTCTTTGTTTCTAACAAATTTTTCCTGTTTCTTAATACTTTGCTTAGCTTTTGGGATGCATCTTTTGCTATCCCAATACAACTTTGGATTTTGGTGTCACATTTTCCATCCACTGTCAAAGCATTTCCTAGATATTTAATTTTTTGTACTTGCTTTATTTTGGCATCTCCAATTTGTAATTTGCATGTTGGGCTGTCCCTTTTGCTGACAACCATAAATTTTGTTTTCTTACAATTTATGTTTAATCTTTTCTTCTCGCTTTCCTTTACTACCTTCTACAGGAGTTGCAGTAGTTTCTTTTCTGTATATGCTATCAACACTGTATCATCTGCATATCTAATGTTGTTATTAATTCTAAGATTGCGGCTATCAATAATGAACCCTGGTAAGATTTCTAATTCAGAATCATCTCACTGTATCAGTTGAATAAGTCCAGTGAGAAGACACATCCTTGTCTTACAACTATTTTTGTATATTTACTGAATTCATTTTCTATCTGCATGCAGGTGGTTTGCTCCCAGTGTAAGTTCTGGATTATTCTAAGATCCTTTCCATTACTGTCAAGATTACCTAACAATTCTAACAGTTCATTGTGATGCACTTTATGAAATGCTTTTGCATAAGCTATAAAAAGCATAGGTATACATTCTTTTGTACTTGTATTGCTCTTTCTTATATCAATCATTAGTCAAGTTTAATTGTTTCTTTCTTTTGGCTTTGATTTTTGGCATGCTACAGGCACAAGAAAATGCTCTGGCCCTACCACTCTTTAGTGAACAAATATGGGCATGTAACCTGGGAGAATGTGACCTCTAAAACTAAATATTACACATTTAGGGAGAACGGAAAAATTTAGTGAACTTAGTTGCACTATTTCTATGGTATCATGCAGAGAGTAATCTGATCTTAGCAAATAACCTTCAGGCCTGCTTAGTAGTTGAGATAGTTGAGCCAGAGGTCAGTTTTTAATTTGGGGTAAAAGCAAGGATTTTGGATGTTTACTTTCAAAGTTGTCAGATTCTCACTACTCAGAAGATTGCGACAACACAATCTTTCTTTCTGTTTCTACTATTTGACTTTTGTGCTGTACTAAGCCAGGCTTAGTAAATATTAATACATTTGTTTGTATTTCCACCCTAGTTAGTTACAGCATGCATAAGACTTCACATGTAAATCCAGTTCAAATTTGATAAATTCCTTTCTTTTTTATGATTATTTTGATAGACAATCTTTTCAATATTACTTATATACTAAATAAACATAATTTAGAAATATACAGTTTTTGATTATTTTATTTGCTTGGTTTAATGTTCATAATTATTTGAATATTTTTACTCACATATGCCAAGCATATCAAGATTATCTGAACAAGTAGGACCCATTCAAAATTATTTTGGCATGCAGATATAAATAAAGATAAATTATAGATAAAAAACAGAAAAAATGCAGTTTTAGTTAAAAGAGAAAATAATTTATAAAATCAAAAAAGTGCATTCATTTCTGAGCTTTCTTTGACAAATTTATGTCCAAGTTCAGCCAACATTTCACCTTTTTTTTCTATTTTATCATTCAATTGTTCATAAAGAAAAGCATACACTCCTTTTTATCTGTTTCCTTTGTGGTACAAAGGACAGATGAACCTTGTTATAGGGTCAATGGTCATCTAGCACAATGGGGTAGAATGTGATTCGTAACTATGTAGGCAACCAGCGTGGTGATGACATGGCATCACTGGGCTGAGGGTTTCCAAGACTGAAGTCAATGCCTGGCGCGTTCCCTTGATCAAATTAATGGCCATGTGTCTGTGACAGAAGCAAGCCTTCAAGTTGGAAGACATTGGCTGTGGGTTGACCTAGAGAGGGATGGGCTCCACCAGGTCTACTTGCTCAAGACATGCTATACATTAATGAATACTTTTCCAGCTTTCAACCCAGATATTTGGAGGGAATTAGTCAGGATCTCAATTGTGCAATGACCCTAAGAGCACACCCAAACATGGGACTGATGGTGGTGATGCACAAGTATAGAGATTAATCATTTCCTTACCAGATGATGTTGAAATAGGCTTTGTTAGCAAGTTGCTGTTCCATAAGACGACGCAATGAATGCTGTATGTGAATGAGATAATTGATGTTGTAAATGGAGATGTCCACAAGAAATATAACACTGCAATGAAGAACAAAAAGAAGAAAATTTATTATTTGAAACCTTAGAAATATGTGATTCATTTTGCATAATAAGTGCTTTCTAATTGTTAACAACAGGAATCAAACATGTATTCCCTTTTTCCATCAGGGAATTCAAGGTAGATTCACCTCAGGAGGTACATTTTTCTTTAGTAGGATTTCTTGATCTAGACCGATTGAAATTAATTTCACTGCTTAAGAAAACGGAAAGAAAAACAGAGATATCAACTCAAACATGCGTACCAACTAAAAATAATGTTTATAGTAATGAGAAATAATTTCAGAAAATAATTTCCATTTAATATATATATATATATATATATATATATATATATATATATATATATATAGATACATAGAAATTTATTTATGCACACTTTAATATATATGAAAATGATTTTGATTTCATATACAGATAGACAAACAAAATGTGCAGTAACCATGAGATAAGTTTGTTCTCGTGTTTCAAGTTCTCCAAAAACTGAATAATTTTGTATTGGTGTCTTTATTAGGATGCAATCACCTCAAAGCTTCCACCAAGACAAACACATCTACTGGTACATGAATATATAATCGACAAGAAAAAATGACTGATAATAAAGTGAAGAAAAACTGCTTCTTCAAGTTAGAAAAAAAATTGTGAATCAATATATATATATATATATATATATATATATATATATATATATATATATATATTTGTCTGGGGAAATAGTGCAATTCATCATTAACAACTAAACAAAGTAAAAGGATTTACATATGAACATATACAGCTAAGAATAAAAACATACAAATCTCTAATTTCCACTCTCTCTTTTTTTCTTTCTATTTATTTATGTGCATCGTTTTTGATGCATGTGATTACACACACGCACATACATTACATATGAGAGAGAGGGAGAGATAGAGAAAGAAAGAGAGAGAGATGTATATATTTATAGTATGATGCTAGAGTAGACATTGCACACAATTCATACCAAACCATTAAAAAAGCTGTGTGCAATAGGGGGTTGACCTGGGGCTGAATGGAGAAACACAGGCATGAGAAAGAGTTTTGATACATGTTGATATATTGTTATATAAACAATTGCCCAAAGAGAATCGTGAGGAATTTCTCATAAATATCGGACCAGGGTGCAACAGGGGCTATTTTTGCTCCACAGACAGCTTGGGAGAAACTGACGAAATAGCAGAATGAATAAAATTTAATGTTAAGTAATGAAGATTTAAGTCTTGTGTTACAATTTTGCCAGCACACCACTTCATTGAAAATTCACAAACATCTATTTACATTTTGTATAATGCTATTTTATATATTGTATGAATATATATCTATTATTTAAAAAAAAACAATGCTGACAATATATATATATATATATATATATATATGTATGCATGCATGCATGCATAATATAAGAATCATTTTACACTGTCTGCTGTCTCCAATAAAAAATAGCATAATCCCAGATTGCACTAATTCTATTCCAATATTTAATTCCTGTTCTGTGAACAATGGAAGCAACTGATTTATAAGTTGGAGATTTTGGAAAATCTACAGAGATGAATGAGCCACTGATGAAAACATATCCTTGCCCTCTATTTTTATTCTTGGTGTAGTAGTATAATAATGACAGGAATGATAAAAGAAAACCCAAGACAGATCTAATATTTCTGAGTTCAATGTATCCTACTTGAGAGTCTGTAATGGAAGCTTCTGTTCTAACATCTCTCAGTACTTTTATTCCCAAACTGTAAATATTGGAACCAGAATTCTTTTTATAATCTGTTAATAATATCTGGGAAATGATCTGTGAAGCCATTAAAAAGGAGCAAAAAACATTTTCATTAAAAATTTATCAAATTTTCAAAAATCAATCTCAGAAAATATTCAATCGCAAGTAAAATGCACTGATAATTTTACTGATAAAGTAAAAACAAAAAGCCTCCATAATGAACAGATTTCTCTCTAATCAATCAATACTTCTACAATAACCTATTTTATAAAACATAAGCTGTCTCTAAAGCTCATCCAGCAATCCACACTCTTTTGAATAACTGTTTAATTTTTATAATATATGTACAGACATGTACAAGCAGGATTTACAGACAATAAGGAAAATATAAACAGGAAAATGTAAACTTGAAGTGTACTGGCTAAATATTAGATAAAGGAAGCAGTTGCATTATTATAATATTGGGTATAAGTGTATAAATGGGGAAATATAAACTTAAAATGATGATTATAAAATTTGTTTAACTACATTATTTTGTCATTGGTAAAAAAGTTAAATGAATAAAAATTAAAAAAAACAAACAAAAAAAAAAAACAAACCATCTGCCATGGCTTAGCTTCCAAACAGATTACTGCTTATTAAAACCTATATCCTCCTGGTTTAACAGACACCTTTTTTTTTATATATTGTGATCATTTGACTTAAACTCTTTTTTCTTAATTGCAGTTGAAAACTTGGAACTTTTCCAGCACATTTCAGTTAAACTTTTACTTTCCAAAATTATGGTTTGTAATTATAGTTTAGATATATACATACGTAGGTATGTAGGCATCATGATGTGTTGTAATGGTTAGCAAGCTTGTCTTGTTAGAACAATTACAACTGACTAGTGAGTTCAATCCACACTGGGTACCCCATACTTTTGATCTTGTGCCATACCTAAGCTATGCTGAGAAAATCACCATAGATAGGCATGTTTTTTTTTGTTAAAACAGGACTGGGATTAATCTTGCACAAAGTAAGGTGGGTTCTGCTTGACAAAGGATTTGCCATAATGATTTGAGGCAAGGTCTTCCTGATGCCCACCTTAGACACTCATGGTAGTCCAAAGTATACTGAGTGTTTTTATTGAGACACCATCAGGTTGCCATTCAAGGCTTGAGACCCCATCCTATACTTTTAAATTCAAGAAGTATAAGCAGTCAATTACTGATACCTGCTGAGGAGTGGATGGTGTAAATCCTGCAGGATCTGTCTAGGAAACTCTGGAGTCGGGTTGCTGAACATCAATCAGCTAAGTGACAAACCTATTTTATTAATTCTCTCTCTCTGTATGTATATATATATATATGATACCCAATGTGTGTGTGTGCATGTATAATACCCAGTGTATGTGTGTGCATAGGATTACTTTCCAGACACGCATGTGTGTGTGTGTGTGTGTGTGGAAAGTAAACTTAATCACAGTACCTTGTCAATCATCTTTAATGAAACTTGCAAAAAAGAGGGATTGCTGCCCAAATACACAATTTTATATATATATATATTTCTAACATCTCTGCCTAAACTCTGAAATTTTATTTACTATTTATTTTTTAATTTTTTTCCCTCAATTGAAGTAGATAGGTTTCACTTATTATCTGGTTGACATTCCTCTCCAGTCTTTTGAACAGGAGTAGAGGTTTATCCCTTGTTTCCTGTTTAGGACTGGGTTTCTGGTTCCTTCTAAAGTCTACTACAACACTGAAATTTTATTGACTAATTTTTTATTTATTTTTTTCTCCTCAGTAGGAGCAGATAGGATCTATTGTTCGATTCACACTCCTCCCTTTCTTTTGAACAGAAGTAGAGATTTACCCCTTGTTTTCTGTTTAAGATTGGGTTTCTGGTTCCTTCTAATGTCTTCTCATTTTTCATTCTTTTTCCCTCCCAGTAGCCCCTTGTGTCTTAGTGGCATTACCGTCTAGCTTGGGATGAACTGATTAAATATGTGTGTATATATATATATATATATATATAAAAACTTTTTTTAATTATTTCCCATTAATAAAATCTTTCTCAGTGTGATTTTTCAAAGTAGGCTCATTTTGAAAATCATACTGCATTAAATAAGTTAATATGTATTTAAAATAGAGCATTTAAGAAAAGGAATATACAAATCACATACATACATACATACATATATATATATATATATATATATATATATATATATATATATATATATAACTGGACATTGAAGTCAATACCTGTTATGGGCCGGTTCCTTGTACCACGGTGATAGTCCAAGGTAGAATCAATAAAGAAGAACTCAAACACAGGTATGGAATAACACAGATATATTACAAACAGGAATATATACAGAGAAGTAGAAGTGTTAGTACGAACAATCAGGTTTAGTAGAGAGAACAGTGTAGTCTCGACCAGTATCACTATTCCAATGTATTGCAGTAATTGTTTGAACGCGACTCTGTTTCGGACTGCCTCTGACTCGACTCTTGACTTGACTTGAACTACTGACGATATTCAGTCACCCCCCCACGAGGGTGTCATGTGGCACAAGGCCTTTTTAATGTGGGCATTCCCGAGCCATTAGGCTCGGCTAATAACCCATTTGAACCCATATAAACGGGTTCTGGGCGGTTTTACTCCCGAAGGAGACTCCGCCCTTGGCGTAGCCTCCTTCGGGTTCCTCTCGCCCGTGGGAAGAGAGTTGAACCGAACAGTCAGTTCAGAGGTGAACGACTGACTCCATGCCTACTCCTGAGGCGCCGTATTTATTAAGTATGGAATAGTCCATTATTATTATTATGGGTAAGATCACATAACAATACCCAACAGCGAAGTCTGTTTCATGCTTAAAAGCAATCATCAGGTCATATATATATATATATATATTATATATATATTCTTTTGTAACTTATACATCAATTATGAGCAAAATAGAGAATATACCAATCAAGTTTTTTTGTCAAAGTAGAAAGTTTAAATTCATAATCTTGAATAAAAAATGCCAACTTAGAATGTATATAAAAAATAAAACTATGAGACAATTACATGAGTTGATGTGTCATCAAACAATTTTCCTAATCAGAATCAAAGTTTGGATAAGTGAGTGAAGACTATGAGAATCTGTTAAAAAAAATAAATTGTTTGGCATTGTATAAGAATGAAGATTCTATAAAATTACATTAAATTATTCTGTTATTAAATTGGATCTGTTTCTTTTCTTTCTTTTTGAATTTTTTTGTTTTGTTTTTCTTTTGGTACTTCTCTGGCTTTGATTTGTACAAGGCCGAAAATGAAATCAACTGGAAGAAATAATTCTCCTTTCTGCTCTTTCCAATTTTACGTTCTTTTCTAGAAAAACAAAACTAAAAAATAAAAAAATCAATACTAAAATGGAAACCATCTTGTTAATGTCTCCTTCAAAGCTATTTTATTCTAGGTGAAAAAAAATGCCAAAGATTCTTGTTATAAAGCACAAATTATACTTCATTTTTCTAATGAAGTATAATTTTATGCAAAGCAAGTTTTGCTCAAAAAATTATTTTGAAAAACACCATATTTTATAAAACATTGTGTATAATTTCCCTTTCATAAGAAAAAGTTAATGCAAATAATCATTTCTTCATTTCACTTTGCCTTGAACAGCATAAAATGGAATTGCTTTTCATTTTTTAAATTTCTTTTTCATTTTCTTTTCTCTAGACTTTTTAAATTTTCTTTTAAACAAATATTTTTTTGTTTTAGGCTGGAAGAAAATTCATGTATTTTAGGATTTACTCAGCAGGACATACTATTGAGCAAAAAGTCTGAATTACTTTCTAAGTCTCTCAGCATAAGAAATTCCTTTTATGCCACCCACCCTCTAATTAAGTGTTTACGGACTATTCCATGCTGGTATGTTATAAAGAACCAAATTTGGAAATATACCAGTTTACATTGTTTGAAACTGAAAATTGTGCTATTATTCTTTTTTTTTTGCCTTTAATTTGTTTTTACTTTCACAAACAGGCATCTGGATTGCAAGTGTGGGAATGAACTGTGTGACAGAGATAGATATTTTATTATTTTAAATGTTATTTTTTGATGGTGTAGGGATATTATTATTATTGTAAATAAATAAAAATATAATATAAAATAATCATAATAATAATAATGAAAATTATAAATAAAATAAAACAACAACATAAAACTGTTGTATAAAATAAATTAAATAAAAATTAAAAATACTAAAAATACTTCCAGCATGTAATAAAACTGTTCTTGCCGGAAATACAGACATCCCAGCAAAAGACATTAAATTCACTCTCTTCATCACAAACTTTGGTATGGGCAACATGTGCCCAACTTCTCTCTGTGATATGCCTTGTAATACTATGGAGTAAATTCTCCCTTTATCACATGTACCATAAAACAATTGCAACCTAAAAATTACACACACCAATACACACCAAAAATACAAATAAATTGTATGAAATTAACATACAATTTACCATGCTTTCCTGTTATTTTTGTACATTTTATTTTCTGTCAAGTATGCTTTTATCTCCATGAGCACAAGGCTAATTTCTGCTGTTATGATGTGAGTAAACTCCCACAACATTTTGGTGACTGCTGACATGCATAAGAAAACAACCTATTTACCCACTATTTGGGTATTTATTTGACAGTATATTTATTTTCATCTATCAGGCTGAATATTTGAGAAATCTTATTAAAGAAAAATATCGGCTTTCTGCCAGGATTCGAACCTTCATCATCCTCTGTAAAGGGAACAGTCATTAGATCCGATATGCTGTTAACTGTCTGAACTACAGAGAACTTTTCAACCATTCCTGATTGACTAAATGTGTCCGTTCTACCTAGGGGGGCAAAAGTTTGAATCCTACTGGAGTGTGTATATTTTTCTTTAATAAGATTTCTCAAATATTCAGCCTGATAGATGAAAATAAATATATTGTTTAATAAATAAACGAAGCGTCTACTCAAATATGAGTATCCACTAAAAATAACATTTAAAGTGATAAAATCTGTTGTATTAATAAATAAAATCCATTACTTCTTTAGCGATAGATATATCTCACCTCAGTAGTGAGTGGGCAGAGTCTCTCTAAGACATTGTAGATGAAAATGTAAGGTCTATGTTTTGGATGAGGGGCTCCAGGACGAATGGGGACACACACACACACAGACACACACGTGCACAGGGAGTAATTGATGAAGTAGTAGAATAAATAAAATGTAATAGAAAATATGAGAAATGAAGTCCCGTGCTATCACTGGTTTGCATTATTTTCTTACAGCTTAAATCTGAAAATTAAACTAATTTAGAGTGACAGAAATGAAAAAGAAAGTATAATCTCCATATGAAAGATAATAGCTGTTAAAAAAAACCCCAAAAACATCATGCTGAACTGATTTCAAATTCTGGCCAAGTTTGTTATGTTCGCTTTTACACAAATGCCCTGGGTAAGTATGAATCCTTCTCTTCCCCAAACTAGATATGGGTTAAATAACAGAACTGGCTGGTGTTGTTTTGCTTTGAAGTGACAATCAATCTAGGAGAAGGAAAACCACCTTGAGGAGGGATGGGCTCTGTCATACAATCCATGCCTAAGACAAACCACTGCTGTTAACCCTGCCACTTAGCTCAAGTCATTTGTTTCAGCTAAACACTAAATATTTCTATGGTAAGGAAAAAAAAATGATAAAATACAGAAATCTTCAATTTTTTACCTAAAATATGTTTTACTGGGTTTCTATATTAATTTGTATGTTGTAGACATAGGAGAAAATTGCCAGGAATGAAAACAAGCACTATTGATGGAATAAGGTTATGTGTGTAATAATTTGGAATAAGTTGAAATGTTTTGATCAGAGCAATAAACGAATCTTATCATCATAATTATCATGGTAAAATGTTATAATATTCAGAGTCATTTATAAGCCTACCATTCATCCATGATATTGAATATTGCTGTCACATCTGTTCTGGTATTTCTGCTATGTATTTAGAGATTTTTGATAAAATACTAAGAAGATTTTTGCAATGTTATTGGTTCTGACCTTGCCTCTCGGATTCAGTCACTTTCCTACCACTATAACATAGCTTTATTGTGCCTTTTCTATAAATATTTTCATGTTCTAATGATCTTTCCTCTTTGGTACCTAGACTTAAGTGTACTACTAGATTAGTGGCACAGCCTCATGATGCAAGCATAAGTTTTATGCTAACAGTTTCTTTTCTTGCATGTTTCACATATGGAATTCTTTTCTGGCTTTTTGCTTTCCAGTCAACTTTGATCTTTAAAAATTTAAATGCAATATCAATCATTATCTTCTTTCTTTTTAATTTCTGTTCTTTTATTGTTCTCTCTCCTTAATTATGTTTTGTTTTCCTCAAATTCTCTCACACTCAGTAACCCCTTGAGAATTAGTGGCCTTATTGCCTTTTTTGGAGTGAAATGATTTAAAAAAATTATCATTAATTATTTATTATTAATAGCCTCATTTTCTTTTCATTCATTGTTAGATATTAATTAGGAATACTTCATGTACTTAACAGTTTTAATGTTAAGTTTGTAACTGAATATTCTTTGTGATATTAAATCATTTCTTTTCAGCTGAAAAGGCTTCTAGATGTATTTATAAAAGATTTACCAAATTTTTTCTTTCATTTTTTTTTATTCATCAAAAATCAAATTAATAGATTTTCTTAATCTTTAATTTTGTTGATAACAGCAAATTTTTGATAAGCAAAAACAGAAAAGTCCGTTTGATATTTTGGGATGTTACTTATCACTTTCTTAGAAAAACGCCTACACAAATAACATAAGATGAAGGATGCACACAATAAGAAACATGTACAACCATAAAATAAAAACTCAGAAGGATGTGCACTAGAAGGATGCACAAATATTAATAATAGGAAAGATCCACACAATAAGAAAGATGCACAAGCATGAAATAATAAAAAGAATCATAAGGAAATGTGTAATATGAAAGATACACACATAAAATAAGAAGGATGCACACAATAAGAAAGATGCACAAATGTAAGATGTGGAAATAAGAGTGGAATACTTTTTGCCAGAAATGGTGCCAAAGATTCTACGACTGCCTGTAGAGAGCCACTCAATTCTCTGTTCATACAAATTGACTGCTGCCCCAAGCTGCTTTTGGTAGTTAAAAAGTTTGGCCATGTCGACATGGACATTTTTAGTAGAACCATCATACCACTGAAACTGGACCATTGCTCTCTAAAAGAAAGAAAAAGGACAATAGTGAAAACTAAGAAATATTTGTTGAAATTTTTGCTTATGTTCTTTTTAAAACATGCTTTTGTTTTTGCTTTTAGTATTTGTTCATAATCATCAGCTTTTTTTGACAGCAAAGAAGTTAAATGTCCCTCCTAGTTATCTTAATCAAATTTAACGTAAGAACTGCATAACTTATTGATTAAAATCCATATAAGCATGAAGCATACAATTTTTAGATAGCTGCATTGTCCTTTCATTTGTTTTTAATAACTATATTGTTTTAATTGTGGGAAAGTAATTAACGTCTTCTATGCTGTCAAAAATCTTTTTTAAAATATACTTATTTAATTTCCAATTGAAGGAATCTGTTTTTTTTTTTTAAATTTACAGATGTAGAGCAGGAATGTTCAGTATACAATATTTTTAATATAAATGATAGTATTTAGCAAAATAATAAAATACTAAGTAAGTTATAATCCTCATAATCTTCACTTATCAACTCCTCTTTCATTCATATCACACATCTCATTCATCATAACCATTTT
This sequence comes from Acanthosepion pharaonis, assembly GCA_903632075.3. Lineage (NCBI taxonomy): Eukaryota > Metazoa > Mollusca > Cephalopoda > Sepiida > Sepiidae > Acanthosepion > Acanthosepion pharaonis. The sequence goes on along the minus strand of CAHIKZ030004380.1, from coordinate 1,504,221 downwards.
AATAGCAACACTATCTTGTGTGGCTCTCGAGCCCTATCCTGGATAAACTTTAGAAGAAAGAAAAAAAAAGTAAATTAGGTGCCTTTTGACAAAAGTAGATTAGGTAACTTCTTCATAAATAAAAATAAAACGTTATTCTTTGAATGTACCTGTGACTTACCTGCTGTAGAGACGAGAGTTAATTCAAAGTAAAAAATAAAGGCGAGTTATGCACATAGTATGACTATTAGAAATATAGGAAGAATAATTCATTCAAATATTATATTCTGTTTATGTACCTGAATTACAATGACAAAATTACAAACAATGAGTAACAATGTCAAGACTAACCTATTAAGCAAAAAAACAAAACAAAAGTCTTCCTAAATTGCTTCATGACATCATTCAAAAAATAATAAAACACCAAACAACTAACAAAATAATATTTCGCTTTTTCAATAAAAAGAAATCTAACATTTGTTGACTATCATACTGATCTTTATTAAGTCTACCAATGATAGTTCCTAATGTATTTTACACAGATGTGCCCGACAGGTTTACTCATAAATATATCTATCATAGGCTAATAATTATCTCTAAAATTTTAAAGACGTAACTTGAAACATTAATTTCTTTCTTTATGATTATCATCACACTCTTTTTATAAGCATAGGACAAATAAAGGGGCGCAACTCAATGCATTTATTACAGTACAGCTTTTAAAGTACCAATAAAGAGGATAATCCACAGAATGCAGAAATGAAAGTAGCTGAAAAATATACTGATCGGTATTTACTCGACTTCCAACAGGGAAAGGGTATCGTAAAAGATCATAAGGTCCTTTTTTTTTAGGTTTCAACCTCTATGCCTACATGGAGAAGAGGGTAAAAATTGCTTAGCTTATTCTTCCTATTATGTGCAATGGGAAGGTACTGCAAGGGAGGAGTAGCCCCCTCTCCGGAGCTGATATTAATGATAATATTTATTCTAACAAACAAAGCCAATGTCCTGTGAAGAGGCTTATCCATTTAAGTTTCTTTTGTTAATAGCTGTCTTTTGTTTAATTAAGTGACCAAATAAAAAAAAATCAACAAAAAAAAAACAAAAAATACATCCTTTGCTTAAGTCACCTGGTACATGATTATAAAGAAATGCAGGTTAAAAAAAACAAAAAAAAAACAACAACAACAGCAGCAGTAGTAGTAGTAGTAGTAGTAGTATTAGTACTTGTCGCCGTGGTCCTGGTTACAAATGACTATGGTTCTGAAATTTTTGCTAGTTTTTCTTTCATCTTTTTATTGTAATGTTCAGGTCGGTTTTACATTCTATGACAATTAAATAAGTAGCATGGATACAAAAATGAAGAATTAGCATCTGACAAGAATTGAACTTGCATTTGTACCTTTAGGAGCTTATCTGACATGAGTAATTCTTTATCCATTAGGACATGGAGACTCATCAGAAGGCGAAATTCAAATTTAGTCATATAGTTACATTCTTCTTTAACTGCTTTAATCCACATCTAATAAATTTGTTCTTTGTAGGTTATCAAGAGCACTTGCCAAAGAGCGATTATTAGCAAACTAGTCTCACAGGTTATCACTATCAGAGTGTCCCACTGTGGTACTGAATTAGTTGAAGATAAACTTATTAAATATCTATTTGTATGATATCTATGTTCATGTCATGAGAAAAGTTGATTGTGTTAATATTTCAATGTTTATTCACATCATTTTCAGACACAATAAATCAAAACTAATGAAGCTGGATTTATGCATTATTTTTTTTTTGAGAATTGATAACAAAAGAATTAAACACTATTTATTTATTAGATTTTTTTATTTTCAAGAATAATATATATTTGCAAGTTTATAAAAATATGTGAACCAACTACAATGAAATATTTATTATTTACCATATTAGAAAGAAATAACTTTAGAAACAAAATTTTTTGTTCAAAAATTTATAAAAACACAAGTACTAATGAATTTTTTTCAAAATTATAAATTTTGAAAATCTACATTCTGTGGGCATTTTTTTTACTTGCTCTTGCCACATAAATTCACTAAAATAGGTTACGAGCACCTGGATTCATACTTTTTTTTCCATTGAGAATTGACAACAAAATGTAAAACACTATTTATTTATTAGTCTGTTTATTCACAAGGATAGGGCTTAATACTTTTGTCATCAATTCTCAAAAAAAAAAAAAAGATAATGCATAAATCTAGTTTCATGTTTGGGTTTTAACAAAATTTTAAAAATAACATTTTAGAACAAATTTTGTTGAGGGAGTATACAATAATAACAGTGTCAAGGGAAATACCATCCTTCTGATAAACTGTTTCTTTGCAGGTACAGTTATTAAACTTTGCCACATTACCTTTACATACTGATTTCCCATTACTTTTGTCATATCAATATATATATATATATATATATATATATATATATATATATATATATATATAAATAAAATAAAGAGAGAGAGCAGGAGGATGAAGAGAGAGCATGGAAAAAGGAACACCCACCCAAAATATATATATATATATATATATATATTAGTATACAGTGAGTGCTAGAAATATAAAATATTTATTTTTAAGAAAATGGACTGCTCTGTTATCTTAATCGTAAGTTATAAAGAGGGCTGGTGCAAGTGTCTCGCCATCCTCTTCTCTTCCACTCCCTTTCATCTTACTTATTATAAAACACAGATTGTGTGTGTGTACGTTTATATATGGGATCGGATTTCCTACATTTTTCAACCGATTTCAACAAAACTTCACAGGACTACGTAAAATTACCTTGCAGTGGATCTGACAGCGCCAAAAATTGGAAAAACACAATTGTTTTTGCACGAAATCAATTTGAAAACACGATTCTGTCGCCAGAATGAAAGGGGGACAACTCATATCGAGTTATACTTATAAAATCCAGGTTGTTTGTGTGTGGGTGTGTGTGTTCATTTATATATGGGATTGGATTTCCTACATTTTTCAACCGATTTCAACAAAACTTCACTTTTTTTTGGCAGGTAGTGTTTCTTATTGTCTTGCACACGTTTTTCTTTATTTTTACATTCAGAATGCTTTAAAAATTCCATTTACAAGACAATTGTTTATAATAAAATTCTATTCAATCGATAGACTCATAACGATTGAAAACAATGTTTTTGTTTGAGTTTGGGTTTGACCAATTCGTAAAAAAAAACAAAAAAAATAACTAATTAAGGCATGCATGTCTGTCAACCTTAAACAATAATCTTTGTCAATTTTATTTTTCAGTCTTTATGATGGTCGATACTTGATCTATCTCTTACTGTTACATCCCCGGGCAACACCGGGATCTACTGCTAGTCTTAAATAAACCAACAATGTTTTGTGGTAATTTTTAACATCAACTTGAGATTTTTTTTGTTAAAAAGTTGAATAATTTTAACACAGTTAACATTATGAATAAAAAATAGTGAATTTTATATAGTGTTATTTGAGACTTAACATAGACCCCAGGGTGACGTCAAAATCTGTGAAAATTTTCCATCCTTTAATAATCAGTTGTGCATAGTTTAATTTGTAACATATATAAATGTAAGTAGAAAAAAGCAAATATTGATTGACAAAACAGTGCGCAGGACACCCAATCAGGCTTGCCTCCCACTCCCTAGGTCAGGGAGTTTGTGGGTAGTTTGTACTGGCTCTGGTCATAAATATTAATATTAAAAAAAATTTACAATGGTAATTATATAATATTATAATTTTAATTTGTGCCTGATGATTACCCTATGCATGAAACTCAAGAGTTGTATGAAACAGCAAGGAACAAATGTGTATCTGGTAAGCATCCATTTATCTTGCAAGATAAAGGTAGCACCCTGTTTGGTCAAAATTCAGTCATTTGGTGGTGAAACTGGAGTGACCTCTCCATGGTGCAGGTTGTGTGCTGCCCAGACTATATGACCCACTTCTCAGCTGTACTGACAAGATCCAAAGCCATATAGAAATGTGTATGTATATATATATATATATATATATATATATATATATAGAGAGAGAGAGAGAGAGAGAGAGAGAAGCACATACTCACAAAAGAGAATATAACTCACTTGATGTACTTGTGATTGTACAGCCTTTCCTATCACAGGAACATAGTCTTCACGGTATGAATAAGCATTTGGAGCAAGGACTTGGTAGAGATCCAGTTGTTTTGCTGTTTGAAATAAAACATCAGAAAAGTTCATCTTGAAAAAAAATCTAGAAAGCTAAATGACTCTAATTTTCAATAAGATTTTATAAGGCTATTTTGCATTTCATATAAGGCCACTTTGCATATCATACTGTAAGCCTTGAAGGAGTTGAAAATATGCATTAAATCCAACAGTAGGAAATCTTGATAAATTTGACATATTTCACTACTCATTTAGCTTCTTTTAATGAAGCTAAAAAAAATAACTAAACATGTCAAATTTATAAAGATTTTTTTACTCGTTCCTTATTCAATCAAGCTTTGAATACATAAATGATGATTTTCTATAACATATTTACATGTTATTTACATTATTTACATTGTTCAAACTGTTGTCCTCATCTTTCTTGCTATGTTCACAACATTTTGGCTGTTGTACGTTTCGGCCTACTTCAGGTGAACCTGCTTTTATCCACTGGACCATGTGTTCTTTATCTTTGGCCCAGTGAATAAAAGTGTTGAGTGAATCCAAAAGAGTTGTGAGTTCAATACCTGACTATGGCAGGAGTGAACAAAAACTCAGTGAGTTGAGTTAAAGGGAGATAACTGAGACATCTGGAAGAGGTATGGCACATGAAAATAGAACAGTCTACCCTGGTGGATAAAATAAAAGGTTGAAGTCAAAATTCCAATCACCTGAAGAAGGCTGGAACATGCAATGGCCGAAACATTGTGAATATGGCAACAGTTCGAACAATGTAAATAATGTAAATAATTACAATACCTCATCTCAGAAATATAAACAGATATTTGCATGTATCAAAATATTTGTTTAAAAAGACACATCTTATCCCACTGACAAATATCATTCTGTCTTTTAACTTTGTTATGACATGCTATTTACTACTTTGCATCGTAATGTTTCAGTTTGTATTTTATGATTAAAAAGATATAAACAAATAAATGTTGTAAAAAAATGACTAACTGCAATATGAAACAAGGAAAATATCAGAAAACAAGCCTGCAGGTTTAAATCTTTTTTTTTTAATTTAATAGGTTCTTAAAATTTAGCCATGGAATATTAATAATAAATATTATTTTCAGTTGGCTTTCCAAATAGCAATTTAGCAAATGTTGATAAGTTTAAGATGTGTTTGATTGTTTGCCAGTGGGAGGCATGGTGCCAAGTCAAGTTCTATGTATGAAGATGTTTTTTCATGGCAGTCAGCCAAAGGCTAATCATAAAAGAAAATTCTTCTTTTGGTGCCAAAATATTTTGTTGGTGCCACTTTTCCATGTGAATATAAAGAATTGCTTATTCACACACACACACACATATATATATATATATATATATATATATATATATAAATAAATGCTATTTGAAAGTTTTGGTAATTTTAACCATGAAAACAAATTACTGATTGTAACATCTTCTTTCCACCATCATTTTCAAAGTATACTCCTTGGGCATGGCTACGGTCATCTCATAATAGTAAAATGATGAGAATTCTTTGCCAGTCTAGTTGTAAATGCCATGACAGGGACGTCACTTCATGGTGGTGAGAAAGTGACTGAAGTCAAGATTCCAGGTCAGGACTGATTATATTATAGACACTTCTTTGAATTTTATTGAGAATTTTGAGAAAATATAGCAGGAGAACCAGTTAAACAAAGATTTTTTTCAAACTCTTGAAATATACATCTCTGCTCAGTTTCTTGTCTTAACATAAACAAAGTAATTTTAGCATATTTCAAAGCACTATTTGAGCTTGGCCATCAGGCACTCTGAAGCCAAGAGGTCAATGCATATCAGATCTAATTATGGTTTCCCGCTAGAGGAACGCAGGTTTGAATCCAGCCAGAGAGTGAATATTTTTCTAATAAGATTACTCGAATATTCAACAACAAACAAGGTTTTCCTCTTGTGTTTTATTCACAAATATAGGTAGATATACGAGTGAGCGATCAAGTACAAATACATATAAATACTCTCTAGTGTAAGAAAAAATAGTGCTGAATATTAAGTAATTGAGCTATTTAATATATATATTAAGAAATATACATAATATCTTACATTAATTGCACAACTCCAAGTTTCATGTTGAAGCAATAGTATGTATATTTCTTAATATGTATATATATATATATATATAGAGAGAGAGAGAGAGAGAGAGAGAGAGAGAGAGAGAGAGAGGGAGAGAGACAGAGACAGAAAGAAAGAGAGAGACTAGTTTTTATTGCATGACATTGTTACTTTTTATCACCACATTCACTTTTAATATAATCTTTGACTGCTAGAACAAAATAGTCGAAATCTGAAATTAAGAAACAGTTTTCAATGAGATTTGTAAATAATAATAATAATAATAATAATAACAATACTAAATCCCCTGATACTGCAGCATGCATGGCTCTCATGGGTTCTGATCTTAATTGATTGGAGGTGTTAACAAGTATGGTTTGTCAGTGAATTAAATTATTCTGTAGCAAAGATTTACTTATTTGTTCACTGATCTTAACTATTTTGGCATTGCCTCTTGGAAGTGATACCCTGTACATCTCAGTTCAGAAGTGGTAGTAGTGGGAGGACATCTTGGCCGGATGTTGATAGAGTTGTTCTTTTTAATTTTGGAGGATGAGGCAATCAAGGTCACTTGGAAGCCACATCTAGTTACTTGGGAACACCCTCAATTGGAGACTGTTTGAGTCAACTAGGTTACTTGACTTGAAGGTATGAAGGTAACTGGACCCTATCTACGATGTTATGTGTTGCTTTTATTAAAACCTGTTATTATATAGTGCATATTTGGTTGTGATGCATGTGCCTGGGATACCCTTGCCAGACTGGGTGTCATGATGGGTGCATTTGGCTTCATATATTTGTACCCAGGCATCACTTTCTTGGTGTGGTGCTCTCTCACTCAATAATAATGATAATAATAATAATAGTGAAAATACTTCATCTGAAAATTAAAAAACAATAATTTTACTATTATTAGGTAGGATGTACAAGTAGCATAAAGGTTATTGGCATAAAAAATGGAATCAGGGATCCAAGTTCAAATTTCAGCCTAGTCTGTTGCATTCACTTTCACACTAATGCTCCTGAAAAAGGCATGAAACCATCTCTTCTCCCACCAGTTATGGGTTAAATAGCAGGCCAGATTGGATTCTCAAGATTTGTCTGATAGCCAGTCTAGATAAAAGACAACTTGAAATTCCAAGCCATGGAGAAGGCAATCGGAAACCAATGAACTATCTTTCCAAAAAGACACATACTAAAGAATAGGAAGATGTGGAGAACCATAACCTCCTACATTCTGAAGGAGCATGGCATTGAAAAAATTACACGGTAAGAAAATCAAGTTATTATGGAGAATCAAAGATGAGTAACAAGAGAATGGTTACAAATTGTGTTCTATTTAATAATATATACTTCTGTAATGTCTGTGACTAAAGTGACGTATATGACCAATGGGTTATTGAGTTTTGAGATATGAGTTCAAGCCTCACAGAAAGCTATTTAGTTTCTGATTTCTTGCAGCTCACATTAGTGTTTGAAGAATGCATCATGCCTAAGTGAGTGGGGGATAAAAATCAACCATAAGTCAATTAGTGCCATATGTGAAACACACTTGGGCAATCACCTTTCTTTTGATTCATTACTGACTAGGCAGAAGATTTTCCTGCAGTCGGTTACTATTCCTTTCTGCAGTAGACCAAAGCTATAAGACACAGTCTGTCTTGCTATAGAACCCATAACTGGGGTTGGGGGAGAAGAGACAGATTCATACCTTTCCAAAGGTGTGTAAGGGAATGTAACAAACTTGATAGGAATTTGAACTTGGCTCTCCAATTTCCTATAATTAGTCAGAGCAAAACTAGTAATAAAATAATACTTTCATCCTTTGTAGGTAAATACATTAAAATTGAGATTGATATCAACTTCAGTGGCCATCCATCGGTCTTACTAATGAAATACACTCACCTTTTAGTCCATGTTGTTTGATCCATTCATTAGAAGACTGAGGATGACATTTAGGTTTATCAATGTTTAGAGGGCTGTCATGTCCTGGGGGACAGGGTAGAAGCTTTGATGGTGGCAATTGTTGTACTTCAGAGGCAATCTATACAAATATAAAATGAAAGTAGATTTCTTTAAACACTATTTTCTTTTTTAAGTTTGAAGATTAGGATGGGGTGGAGTGTAGGATAGTTGACTTATATCTGTCAAAATTTATCAAGCCATTCTATATCAAAGTATGCTGCAACACAAAACATTTTTGGAATGACAATTAATACATACAGTGAAAATGATTCATATCCCTTGTCTTGTCAAAATAATCTAAGAATAACTTTCCCACTGCTGTGTCGTACTGTAGCTTCCTTGTGTCTTTTCTATAAATATTTTCATAGTAATTGTTATGGTGAGCTTTCCACTTTGGTATCTTGACTTTACAAATTTAAGTATGGTACTAGATTGGCGGCTAGGTCTCATTATTTTACTGTTGAAATTGCTAGATGTAACCATAAGTTATATGCTAACAGTTTCCTCTCTTACATTTCATGTTTGTGGAACCCTCTTTTTTTTGCTTTCCAGTCAGCTTTCATCTTCAAAAACTTAAATGCAATGTCAATCATTATCGGCTATCTTCTTAATTCCTGATCTTTTATCATTCTCTCTCCTTAATAATGTTTTGTTTTCTCATATTCTTTCTTTCATTCTTAGTAATCTTAGTGAATTTATTGTCTTGCTTGGAGATGAAATGATTAAGAAAAATTGTATGGGAACCAATTTTTTGTGGAATAGTAGATAAAAGTACATGTGTAGATTTGTGGAATCAGAGAGATTCTACATTTGTGTATTCACATTTCTATATATGGTCATATATGTGATTGTCTTGCCAACATCATTTATAATTTTAAATTATTAATATTATTTTTATATTAATATTATTGATATTATTATCTTTATTATTTTTATCCTTATCTATATTCTTTAAAATTGTTCTTTATTTATCTCTTGATTTATTTAATTATTTAATTTTTATAATTTTATAATTTTTCATTTTATTTAATTTACTTTATTTTATTGATGTTGGATATTATTATTATTATTAATATGAAATTGTGATGATTATTATAATGTGATGATGATTTTTGCTATCTGAAATGACATGACTATTAGACGTGTAACTCTTAATTCTGATCACCCTTCTCTTACCCAGTAACTAGTTCGCCCTTTAAAGAAAAATTTGTTTCTAGGTCAACCTATCTGCTCATCTTTAATTCGTTTCATCCAATGTGGACTTTTTCAAGGAAAAAATGAAAATGAAATGAATTTATTAAAACAAAGTAACTATATATATATATAGGCAGAGTAATGAATATATATAATTTCATCAATGGAAACATCATTTTTTTCTGATGAAGACCTTTTGAAGGACATAGGATGTTTTTTCATTTATTATGCACCATTGCCATTTTTGTTTCTAATTACCTACAGTCAATCCCCAAAATAAGCAATTCCTAAGTTTTACTTAATATTCCCAGAGTACAAGAATAGTGATGCTGACATTTCCAAAGAGGATCTGGAAGTTTCTTTCTTTAAGTGAAAAGGTAAAGGTTTTCAGTTCAATAATGCTGTGTTTGATAAAATCAACAGTAAGAATGAATCTTCTCTCGGTCATGTAACTTTTATTACTGTTTATAGTTATAATTATTCTATTTGATTATTAGTTTTGTTATTGTTATGGTAGAAAATGATAGTCACAAGATAATAAGGGAATTTTTGGTCTAGATTGATGATGTTATTGAAGCACAAAGATCTGACCTTATTGTTACAAAAAAGAAAGACAACAGAAAATGTCAAATTATTGATTTGCTGTTCCATCTGATACAAGAACAGACATCAAAGAAACTCAAGAGATTGAAAAAAATATCAGCATCTGGCTAGGGAATTGAAGAAGCTATAGAAGAGAAAATTGGAATTGAAACCAAGCTTGTAGGCCTCCAGAAAACTGCTATCATTTATTGTGAGGGTTCTCTGGGAAGTTCTGGAATTGTGTCGAGTCTTGTTGACACCCTGCCTCAATAACAAAATTTACGTTAACTACGTCAATATGTGACACCAATATCATCATCATAATAATGATGATAACAATAACAATAATAATTTGTCTTTTTTTGTTTCTAAACAAATATTTATGCATCAGTAACTAGTGTATCTACACATTTCTGGAGTGAAATTAGGTCAGTTATAAGATAAGAATGTGTTAGTCAATATTTTATTGATCTATGTAAATATAAAAAGATAAACTTGTTGGTGCATTTTGATATATATATATATATATATATATATATATATATATATATATATATATATATTATATATATATATATGTTTGGTTAAATAATTTAGACATATCTATTTAGTTTTAATCCTTTCAAGTCCACAGGCTGTAGAAAATTGATAAAGAAAAATTCCAAAATTTTCTTTCAAATAATTTTTATTTTCCCAAGTACTTTCAATCTCATCTGCTTATCAGCAAAGGTAAAAGAAAGGAAGGAAAAATTTGAGAGATGATTTGGAACTGATAAACATTGGTGTTTAAAACTGAATATATTCAAAAGATTTCTGTTCAATGCATGTAGTTATTTACAACATCAATACCAGTGTAATTTTAAAAAATAGGTGATTAAGAAAATAAAATAGTAAAATACTGGTAATTGTTGGTATTTTACTATTACTTTCTTTCACTTGTTTTCTTCCTCTTTCTTTTTCCTTTGTCTCTTTCCTATGTTCTCCTTAGAAGATACTCTCTCTACTTCACTTCTCAGATCTGGTAGAAATAGGTCAACCTGTCTGTTCTTATCCACTATGGTTTCTTTTTTATATATCTCTCTAGGCAGACATATCTCTTTTTCTCCTCCTCTCTCTTTCTTTCTTTTTCCCTTCCCCCATTTTGAATCTATATTTTAAAACATAATTTATGGTTAAATATTTCGTTTCGTGTCTGGTAAAATTTTAAATCCATTTATTGTTGAAACTGTTTGGTCTGATAAGATGAAACTGATGTATCAGTTTTGTGAAATAAAATATTACCATGGGCTTCTAAAGTCTCCACTTTCATAATTTATATATATATATATATATATATATATATATATATATATAGAGAGAGAGAGAGAGAGAGAAATAGCACTGGAAGAAGAAAATCAATGTGGAAATTAATACAAATTCAACAATAAAACTAATGAAGCCATAGGAAATGAAGGGGAAGGTGTGAGGATGGATGATCTGTAGCAATGAGGAAGAGAATGTCTTAGACCTTTCCATAGGATAGCTTCAAGAGATAAACACAATTATCTTGCTCCTCATGTGTTAAAAAAACATTTTTTTTAAGATGATGATATTCTAGCTGTTATATTAAGTGTAGCAAGAGAAAGGAATATCGAGGATTACAGTGAAACAATGTTTATTGGTAAGGAGTACAGGAATGACAATCTGTTGAAAATGTAGTATCAGGAGTGAACAATTTCTTGTGACTGCATGGCACAGGATACGGTTGGTGCATATTTGATTGATGACGGTCACAGTCGTAAGTCGTCTTGTTGGTTGGGCAACCTGTTGTGTTGAAATGGGGTGACGTCAGATTGGCGTGGTCTTGGTAGCCCTTTTCTGTGGAGTGGATGTCTCTGGGGACAACTGCGAGGGAAATGCCTTGTAAATGAGTCAAGGTAGAGCTATTCTGTGGAATGGAGGTCACTACATCGACTGCAAAGGGAATGTCTTGTAAATGAGTCAAGGTAGAGTTGTTCTGTGGAACAGATGTCACTGGGGTCGACTGTGAAGGAAGTGCCTTGTAAACAAGTCAAGGTAGAGCTGTTTTGAGTCAAAACTGGATAGCTGAGGAGGTAGGTCAATCCAGGAAGTGGTAACAGTATTTGAAATGTGTGGTCATGTTGAGTGGTGGTGGTGAAGGTGGTAACAGTGGTGGTAGTAGTGCTTTGCATGATTGTTGGCTTGCAACTATGTTTTCATGGTGACAAGGTCATAGTGGCATTAGCAACAGAAGCAGCATCACCCTGCATGTTGGCCAGTGGCTGCACCAGACAGCAACTGTCCCTAGTCATCCCCAGTGCCTGCTTTAAAACAGGGCTGGTAGACCTAAGGGATGTCTCTTTTACCGGTGGGAATATTCGTGATTGGCCACCACCGGAGTTCACTTAGTAGACTGGATATGGTGCGTGGAGCCCAATGTGTAGAAAATGATTTTTGTTATTTCGTTTTCTGCCTCTGTGCTGGTTACATCCAGCCAGCATGCAGAATGAATCAGAATAAGATCTAATTGTGACGGAGTATAACATAGCAAATTCTTGTTGTACAGTCAGTTTCATTTTATTGCTGTTATCTTTGACCCTGATTTATATTTTTAGTTTATTTTGCTTATACTGAGATCAAGCAATGCATCTTCATCTTAGAAAGAAAGAGTTGACAGAAAACATAGAATTTGGTCATTATCAATTCAAGAGAAAATTGAAAACTTTAAAAAAATCTTCTGGCTATCATCATGGTGATGGAATGGTAGATCAGTGACGTCTTCTACAATCTAGTCAACCAAGCAAAGTTTAGGGGAAGAACAGGATGAAGAAAATGATGTAGAAAATTGATGTAGAAATTTCATAACACTTCAACAATAAAACTAATGGATCCATAGGAAGTGATGTTATAGACAAAGATGATCTATAACAAGAGGAACCAAAATATAAATTTTCTTATAGGACAGTTTCAAGAGAGAAACTTAATTCTTTTGCAACCAGTAACATACCTTAAAAATGTTGTCATATTAAAGATTCTAATTTACAAGTAAATATGGTATTGAGATGTAACGTATCTTTACAGCAGACCAATACTGGTTCCATAAGAGAATGAAGATAAAGAAACAAAGATTTATAGCTAAAGAAAGTGCTGTTGTGTTCTGAATTTCTATTTTTAAACTGTAAAAACTTAAAACTTTGATTTGAAGACATTTAATAGATTTGAAAATCAAGCCCATTTAGTTTATTAGCCATTTTGATTAAACTTGAATAGAAAAAAATGGTACATTTTAATCTATTTAAGAGGGAATTGTTTTATTCTTTGCAAAAAGATACACAAAATTTAGAGATAATGAAGAGAAGAACAAATGGCCATATGTTACAGTTTACTTGCTGCCAGTCATGCAGTAAGAATCCCAAAGTAAACTGACAGATGTGTAAATTTTACATTTTTATTTGTATATTAATTAGATGATTTCAGTTTTCATGAATGATAACAACATAATTAAAACTTTTCAGTTATGTAACAGCACAGTGCTAACCTGGTAAGACAACTTCATTATAATTGGTCAGCAAATAAAATAAATGTCCAATCAAATGGTAGGATGTATTTGATTAAAAAATTAAGGCTTCAACACATAATATGACTACTGTTAATGTTTACATTATCTTTTATCCTGCTGAATTATATAAATTAATGGGTAATAAGGCTTTTTAAAATTGTTTACCTTAACTAAATGCCAGGATAAAAAGATAACTTGACTAAGATTGTGTGTGTTTACATTGTTAGCTTTGTCATCACAAAAACCAAAGAAAGTTTTTTTTTTTGACAGTATGGTTCACCCTGTACAAAGCCCAGTGGCCACTTAAGGTAGAGGGTTACAATAAGGGGTAGTTTATACGGATAGGAGGGAAAGATAATGGTTGACTCCAGAGTTGAACAGGTTAAAATTGTAGCAATTGGGGAAACATCCTCTAGAGAGTCTGTTCCATTGCCGTGACTTGCAGTAAGAAACTGTTTGAGTGGAACTTATTTCTTGCCGATGGAAAACAGAAAGAATATGTATGGTTTGTTACTATGTAAGTGGCATGGCAGGACCTAGCTGTGAAGGTCAGGAGATGCATTTTGTCCAAGCACTTTCCATGGTAGTAGCGATAAAGCAGTGAAAGACTCCCCACATACCGCCTGTGAGACAGGAGTTGAAGTGTGGAAAATAATTCTTCTCCCACAAAGACTTGGAAATGCTTTTGAATTCTATCAAGACTGGAAAGTGAGGTCTGGACAGCTCCTGCCCAAATATGGCAACAGTGCTCCATTTTTGATTTGATCTGGCTCTTATGAAGGTAGAAGATAGCAGTACAAGGAACTGATCATTTTACCTGGATCTTTAGTGATGGATTGTTTATAGAAATTTCACTTCACGTCAGGTGTGAGTTTGAGGCCCAATATTTTCTCAAGGCATGGGGCCTCCTTGTGGAGACATCTGTTCATCATGACTGGTGGTAGTTCGGGGTCTGATTGGCAGTGATGGAATGTAACCAGTTTGGTTTTAGAGACATTGAATATAACCAGCAAGTTTTTTCCCCACTGGGATGTTAGTGTTAGATCAAAAGAGAGGTCAGCTGCCAATTTCTGATTGCCAAGACTTTTAGATGTGTACTTGTATATCATCATATCATTGGCGTTGATGCTTACAAATGATCAGCATATATTCTTAGGTAGATCATTTATGTAAATTGGAAAGATGGTTGATCTGAAAAGATATCTTGAAGATAGATATTAGATATCTTAAAGGCCTTTGACAAGGTGTGACACAAAAGTTTGCTGCATAAGTTTTCCAGCTATGGCATCACTGGAAGGGTTATCTCTTTTATAAATTCCTTCCTAACAGGTAAATTCCTGAAGGTAATTATTAACAGCCAGTCCTCCGAGGTCCTGGTGGTCAATGCAAGTGTCCCCCAGATTTGCCTGCTGTCTCATTGTATCAAGGATTCATGTAGGTTCTTCAATGATCTGGTTTAGTTCATATGCTATGGAGAAGTTTCTGCAATATCTTCTTTATTGGTTTTCATAGATTAACCACTCTTTGTGGTGAACATTGAAGTCACAGCATATGTGAAATTTGGCCGAGGGAAATTTGATGAGAATATTGTCAATCCTCTCTGATATTCAATTGAAGATTACTGACCCTTCATCCTGAGGATGATACAGGGCAAAGACAAATGTAGTACTATGAATAAGTGCCACATGGAAACACATATATGGGAGATCAGGATCATTTTTTGTGTCCCTGCCACAGGGAAACCTGTCGATATAGGCACCAAACCCATTATTTTGGTGATTGGAAGTGTTTTACTTTTAATGGAAACTCATTGATGGTTGATGTAACCAGTATTGGTTGGCTTGATCTAACATGGTAGTAGCAGGTGAAGGTTTGAGAAGTAGGATGAGGACAATTTTCTAATGAAATTCAGATTTTAGGGCTATGTTTTATTCCAAAATGGTTCTATGGTTTTCCTCAAAAATAGAGATTGTCTGCTTCTGTCTGTTCTTGAAACTGTGTTTTGTATTTCTTTTTTCAAAAAGAGACTCTGAATGATTATATTTTGATGTATTTCTCTGTCAGCAACTTGTACTGCCCATTGGTGTGAATCAATGCCACAAATGATGGTCATTTTTAAGGAGGTCTTGTATCTCTTCCATGGTGTCCATTGATCTTACTCATTTGAAACAGTTGAATGAACAGTAAAATCTTTCGGAGCCAATAGTTTTCAATCATTATTTACTCAGTGTTGATATATCTTATTTTGTAAAATCTACAGTGGATATGATAAGTTTTTAGCCACCCTTGATTACAGCAATTTTGGCTTGTTTAATAACCGTTTTTTCAGACAATACTGTGTTAGTATAAAGTTACTCTCATCTATGAACAATAGTTGACTTATATCTTGCAATGAAAGTTTGTGAAAGTAAGAAAATTAGGGAATTTCAACAAGTGTAAATAATAGGATAGATTCAGTGTGGCAAGTCAAATAGAGACATTGCTAGGTTTTTCCAGGTTAATCATCAAATGGTTAATAATATTGTCAAGAAATTTAATGAAGAAGGCCATGTGGCCATGACATGTGGAACATTCAGGAAGACCAAGAATCATGTCTGAATGAATGAAAAGGGCATTGAATAGGGAAGTCATCAGAAACTGCCCTCAGAGCGTCAAAGATGTTGCCAACAGCATAGAAATGTCGCTATATGAGGTGAGAAAGACTCTGAAAGAGCTAGGCTATCAAAGAAGAGTTGCAAGAAAGAAGCCCTTGATTTCAGAGGTTAAAAGGAACCTTCATATAGACTGGGTAAGAGAATTCGAGAGCAAAGATTATGAATTTTGGCAGTCTGTAATTTGGTCCGATGAAAGTAAATTCTGCCAATAATCAAATTTGAGATAGGTTTATGTTTTGAGAAATCAGAATGAGGCTTGGAACACTGAATGTCTGTAGGCGACAGTGAAGCATGGAAGGATTGGAGTAATGGTGTGGGACGCTGTCTGGTTTGGAGGGAAATCTGAGCTGATTCTTGTTGATGAGTGGTTGAATGGTCCAAAATACTGTCAAATATTAGAGAAAGGACTCCTCCCACTATTTGAAACCAAAACCAGATTGGCAAGAATGTCTACCTTTTTCAAGAAGATGGTGCACCATGTCATATGAGCAAAGTAGCAAAAGCCTGGAAGGAATCGCAAGGAATCAAGTCACTGCTATGGGTAGCCCAAAATCCTGACATGAATCCAATAGAGCACATTTGGGAGCACCTTGACTGAAGACTTTGAGAGCGTGTAGCCAAAATCACGTCAATGGCAACCCTTAAAGCGACATTGTTAAAGAAGGAGCAAAATATGGCTCAAATGATTGTTGATAACTTGATCAAATCCATGAAAAAATCGAATACAAGCACTGAAACTAGCAAATGGAGGACCTACTCCATACTAGTTCCAAATACTGTTTTGTTTATGATGAATAGGGATTATGTAATTAAATTTTGAAATTGGATGTAGTTTATTTCTCCTGGCTAAAAACTTTTCTTAGGCAACTGTAGATGATTTAATAAATCTTGTATATTACCATAAATACTTTTATCAAATTTTTTCTCTTGTCACTGAATATAGAACATATATGCAATGTTAGTAACATCTGATAAGAATACAGAACTAAATTTTCTATATGCAAAAAAAAAACTGTTTATTCACTTCTGGACACTTGTCAAATTAATGTCAGTTGAATGTTCCATCTAGCAAGGGATTTTTGGTAAATTTTCATTTTAACACCCGAGTGCTAATATCCCTTCAAATTTTTCCCAAATAGTCTTATTTCCGTGCAAATGTATATGCTAAACTCAAATCAACAATTAGATATTAAAGAAACCTACCTTTTTGGATGTTACTGGCTTATTGATAAGTAATTAAGTGCTGAATTTTGTTGGTGGACGTATACAATTTGGGCCTACTTACTCCCTTCACAGTAATTCCTTGTAGTTAACTTTCAAATTAGGGTTAGGTGTTTTTTTTTTTTTTTTTTTTTTGGTTAATCTTTCTTTTTTTTTTTTTAAAGAAGAAAGTTAACTTTCAAATTAGGGTTAGGTGGTTTTTTTTTGGTTATTTTTTTACTTTTTTAAAGATGAAAGTTAACTTTCTAATTAGGGTTAGGTGTTGTTTTTTTTTTTGGTTATTCTTTCATTTTTAAAATTTTTTTTAAGAAGAAAGTTAACTTTCAAATTGTGTTTCAATAGTGTTTTTTTTTTCTTTTGTTATTCTTTTATTTGTCGATGTTTACATATATTTGAAAGTTAACTTTATTCTTAAATTAAGTACAAAAAAAAATCGCTTTACGGAAACATGTACTAATTTCTGAAAGAAAATAGTTCAGCAGTAAATGACGCTCGGGTGTTAAAATGAAAATTTACCAGGGATTCTCCTTTTCCTTTTATAGGTTGGTCATTTATGCAACTTCCTGTTATCCAGTTATCCTGCATGTCTATATCTTAAATTCAGCTAGGTTCAATTACTTGTTTACCACCCACCAAGACATTCAAGGCCTGATTCCATACATGACGGCTTTGAAGTTACCTTTTAGCTCAACATTCAAGGTTCCTTAGATTTTGGCTTTTTGAGGTAATAAGTACAAAACTTACTTTGACATCTCTTAGGGTGATTCAAATACATATTGGGGTCATCACAGATCAACTCTTTTTAGATCAAGTTTCCTGATTGACATTAAATTCAAGTTAGACCTTTCAGATCTCCTGCTGTGAATCACATATTACACATAAAATCTAGTTATTATAATAACAATTAGTATAAAAAGAAATTAATCTGTTAATCACATGTACATCAAACGTGTGTCTAAATCATGTATAATAAAATCTAATCATTAACTTTTAAGATGAGGATGATAACAATGAAGAGAAAGAAGAAAACGTGTAAGTATCAGTTTCTGAGGATGATATTTCAAATATTATTCAACATTTGATCAGTTTTTTTCATTTTATTATTACTTTTTATTACAATATTCCAATTTGAATGTCCTCAAACTGTTAAAGTAGGAAAAAATAACTTTCAACTGGAATTCTATATCGCAGAAGATGGTCTTTTATCAATGACGTCTTAACCAATTTAACTAGATGCCTATGGCTATACAGAACATAAATCTATAGACATACAATCACATCCTTATTTCAAATCTTCTTGACATATTGTTTGTTTCTACTACAGAGAAACAAGTACAGTAGTATTTATGACTCCTGATTAATGATACTATTTCTTTTTTTCCAAGTAATGGTTGTATTTATTACCACTTTCCTACTTCAAAACTTCCTGCTATATTGTTTGTTTACACCATTGATAGAATTTGTAGAATTTATTCTTCCTGAATAATGGCAGTATTTATTCTTATTTCCTGATATTTATACAACATTGGCAGATGTTGAACCTATAGATTATTGATAAAAAGCAATAAGATGAAAAAAAGACTGGTCAAAAGTCAATAATGAAAATACATCATCTCAGAATTCAAAATAATTTAAGATGAATTAATAGAAACAAACAATATGGCATGAATTAAGTTTTTAAATAAAGCAAAGACAATAAAACTCTCTCTAGTCATATGCTTCTGTGGCTGAATTGGTTAAGGCAACAGCCATAAAAGATGTGTTTCTGGGACATGAGATTTTATTGGAAACTACTGCTTTATTCCTATTTCATGCTACCTAATAGTTGGAGAATATTTCACCCAAATTGTGATAAAAAAGCAACAATAAGATAGTGAAAAGATCAAATGTTGATAATGAAAATTTTTGTGTAATGTTTAAAGAAAAATCTGACAAATAAAATGGACGATTTACAATATTTGTAAAAGGCTCCTTGCTAATGGCAGGCAACCTTGCTATTCAATAACAATACTATTTTACTGTACCTCATCCATGATACTGACTAAAGCATTTCCCATCATGCCTTGTCTCATATCCTGTATTTTACTGATAGTCTCTTGTGCTGCCTGTACTTCTTTTAAGAGAAGACTAATGTCTGTGCTGGAATATATTGGTTCCTGAAATAAAAACAACAGTGTAATTAAAAAGAGCAACCAATGCTGTAACATTATTGAAAATTAAGATATTCATTATTATTAATTTGTCATAATGTATAAAGGATGCTTCAACAGTCTGGTGCTCACCTTCATAATTTATAGGCTTACTATAATTTTCAAGCCTCAAACAGTGAAAGATTTCAATTTTCATTATAGATTGAACCTCTTATACAATAAAGTATTTTCATGACCCAATATACCTTAATCTTCATTGCTGATACACAAAAAGTGAATACTTATAGCTTATATCTCTAGCATGGCATAAGGGTAGATGCCTCAAACTGGCACATTTCTGACAAAACTGAAATGTATATATACCCTACCTATTTAGCTATAACTATTGGTCACCATTTTCAAACTCAAGATATTTAGTCTAAATGTTTGGAATCAATTAGCATTTGAATTAAATGAATTCAGTCAAATTAATTATGTTGTGAAAACTTGGTGAGTTTAGGTTATAATTATGAAAGAAAATTTGGTGTTACTTATTATGGGTTGAAAGATTTGGGTTCAATTTTGTAAGTAATGATTAAATATCAGAACCTATTTTGGAATTTCTTGGTTGTGTGTGTATATATATATATATATATATATATATATATATATATATAAATGGATCAATAAGTCAATAGCCGGATGGAGTTATTAGCTGAATTTTGATATGAAATTTTTATGGATATATGATGTGTTAAATGCATTGTCAACGAAGGTGGTTATATAGGTTTTGTGATGTTGGACAGCTTTGCTTGTCATTTTTGTTATGTCAAGTGAAAGTTCGTTATCACTTCCAAAAATGCTCATTATATTTGAGACTTTGTAGATGCTGGTACTAGTAGTAATACCTTCCCTTTGATATTCACACTAGTAATACTTGTTCAAGTAGTAATCGCCAAATAGTATAATGATCAGAAGAGAATCATAATCCATATAGTAGTAGAGTAGAGAGAGTGAACATATAGCAATAGTGGATAGACAAGAAGAGTGAACAGTGACCCTTATGGTACTGCATATTTATTCACTTCCTTTATGATCATGTGATCTACTTTATAATGGAATCACCTGTGTTACTTACTTGTGATCTAGTTTCAAACCACAGTGTCGGCAATGACACTTACTCTTATACAACACCTCCCCTTTGTCTAACTGCAACTTAATTTTCACATCATTAATTTGCACAAAAACATATTTAATTTTATGTTTTATGCCTTCTCCATTTTTTGGATCAGCAACATGCACTCTTGTGTCCTAATTTATCACACTCAAAGTATTTCTTGTTTCTGAAGAAACAATCCTTTTTAAAATGCTTACCCCCACAGCCATGGCAGATATTAGTTATTGAGCGGGTTTTATAGTCTTCCTTTATAGTTTTATCAGGAGTTGGAAAATGTTTGTAATTTTTCTCTTAGTTGGTTGGACACTGTGAACCTGTGAAATTTCTTTTTCTTCAATCCTCACAGTATCAAGCTTTAAATTCACAATGCATTGACACTTTTCAGCTATTCTCTGGAGAGTTAATTCTGGATTCATTTCTAGTTTAGAGAGTATCCTAGATCTGATCTCTGTGTCCTTGTTAGATGTTAAACCCTGAACGAACATCATGCATTTGAACAGATCAGGAGTTAGTTCATTCAATTTAAACTTTTCGCATTCCCGATTTATGAGTCCTGTGTATGTGACAAAATCTTCTTTGTCAGATTTCACTAAATTGAGACATTGTCAATGTATATTGAACAGCAAACTCCTGTCTCCAAATATTTTCAATAGTGTTAGGACAGTCTCATCAAAAGCTATTTCTCCTGGCTTCTTTGGCACAATATAATTTACATATTTTTCGTGTTAAGCAGGGGATAATTTCCACAGCATTAACCAAACTTTTTTCTCATCATTCCAATGTGCACAATCCCTTTTAAAGATTCCTTCATATCTTCTACAGTATGATGGGAAAGTTATTCCTTCATCCGAATTGTACAGAAACTTGGTGATTGAATTAGTGACTGTATCAGGAGTAAATGAATCTGAAGTTTTTTTTTCCATTGTTTTAGTAAACAACTCAAAAAGTTTTTGTTGCTGTAATTGTAATTGCAACTGCTGTTTATGGTGCTGTTTCTATTGCTGTAATTGTAATTCCTGCTGTAGTTTCTGTTGTTGCAGAATTTGAAACATAAGGGCCTTTAATTCTTCCATTTTCCTGTTGAACTCTGCTTAACTTTTTGCAGATTAATTTTTTCTGTCCACATAAGTTCAAGGAATTTTTGTGAATCCATGTGAATCCTCATCGCCACTTTTGTGATGTTCGATGGCTTCACTTGTCACTTTTGCTATGTCAAGCAAAAGCTCATTATCACTTCTAAAAATGCTTGTTATATTCGAGACTTTGTAGATGCTGGTACTAGTACTTTGATATCTGCACTAGTAATACTTGTTTAAGTAGTAATCACCAAATAGTATCAGAAGCGATATCATAATCCATATAGTAGTAGAGTAGAGAGAGTTAACATATAGCAAAAGCGAATAGACAAGAAGAGAGATCCTTATGCTACTTCATATTTATTCACTTCCTTTATGATCACATGATCTACTTAATAATGGAATTGCTCATGTTACTTACTGGTGATCTAGTTTCAAATCACAGTGTTGTCTATGACACTTGCTCTTATACAGCAATAGGAAAATAATTATTTGTGGTATAAGAAACAATGCTATTTTTAGCATTAAGCTACAAACTTATTTATTTCTCTCTTTCATTCTGTTTCTTTCTCTTAGCACACACAAATATACCCTTTTAGAAAGAATCTTTAAGTATACAAGTACGGATTTAATGGAAAAAAATGCTGAAAAACTTTTTGTCATTGATAAAAAAAAAAACAGATAACATGCGTTGAATGGATGTCAAAATTTGTTGATAAATGCACCTCTACCATCCCTCTTTTTTGAACATAACTCATAATTGATACAATAATAGTTAATAAAAATGAATACGCTACCACCCCTGTCTAAATGATTGGATTTCTCTGTATCCTTGGAAACAAAGAATTATGAATTGTATGTGCATTTAAAACTCAGTAAATTTAAAAATAGGTTATTCCAAAATTGGCTTGAGGATGAAACGGAACTAATGCTTTTAATTTAATTAAATTTGAATTTTTTAGCTTCGTTTTTTGAAACATGGTAATTCCTGTGTAGCAAAGAAACCATATTTTAAATCGGTTAATTTATCATATTTATGCTCTGTAAATTTACATTGAGCACTGTTTTGTAAAAATAAAGATATCAATAAGAACCCCAGATTATATATCTTATTGTTCTTTCTTTTTATTATAATATATATATATATATATATATATATATATATATATAATTATGAATTATAATTAATTTATATATTTTATACACCTATCTACAATAATATAAACTGTACTTAGATATAAATTGAATCAGCCATGATTTTAAGTATTGTGGTTTTATTGTCAACAAATATTTATAAAAAACATAATAAATTAAAAATAATTGTCCTTCACTAGATTAACTATTTGTAAAGGTTCACGTTCGAAACAGAAATACTTTACTATATATAAATCACATCAAATTTGTATAAACAATTGAATATTATGAATCTAATGTTAAAATTTAAATTAATAACAAATCTCAAAAAGAAAATTACTATTCCAATGAACTTGTAACATTTTTTCTTAAACATGATTTAATACTTACAAATGAACAAATTCAAAATTTAATCTAATATAAAATCAATCAATTTTACATAATTAACAGAAATATTTTAAAACAATCTACATCATCATAAAAATGAAATATGTATTTTAGAGAAAGGAAAATGTGATCTGAAATTGAATTCAGTTCACAAAAAAATTGGTGAGGATTATGAAAAATTTCAATGAAACTCAGAGCATGGATTGAAAATAAATAAGTTAACTATTTCATTTATTATTAATTATATATATATATATATATATATATATATATATATATATATATATATAGATAGATAGATAGATAGATAGATATAGATAGATAGATAGATATGTAAAATTATGTTGAAAAGTCTTGAGTCTTACCAAGAAGCCCTTTTCCAACAAAATCTGATGTGTATTGGTTTAGTCATATTTTCTGAAATGAGTCAGCTCAAGAACTTTTCAGCACTAACTTATATATATATATATATATATATATATATATATATATATATATATATATATATGTGTGTGTGTGCCTGTGTGTGGGCGCACGCACGTGAGTGTGAGTGAGTGTGTGTGTTTTTAAGGAGGTGCTGAAAGTTCTTGGTTTAAATCACTTCATAACATCTGCACAAACCTAAGAATATGTTTTAATCCATATTGGTCAGACCAAGAACTTTCTAATATTTCTATATATGTGTGTGTACATGTATATATATGTATATGTTTTTGTGTATGTGTGTGTGTGTGTATATATATATATAAGAGAGAGAGATAGATATACAGTTTTGTACATTTTCTTAATTTTTAGAAATATGTTTATTTTACATTATAACATAATGTATTCATTCTTAGTAGTGTTTTTAAAACTTTTATAGGCAAAAACAGAAAGTAAACATTGCAGTAAAAAATGGGAAAACAAAACAAAAAACTCAAAATAATATAATTGTAAAAGAAGCAGGTAGGCTGGAAACAATGAATATATACAATTATTGACAAACAATAAATATCATCCAATAATATGGCATATTATTATATATAAATTATTAGGACAAATGTCATCTGTCACCTAAATGACGTTATTTCTATCATTCGACACAGATAAATTAAAACAGTATGGCTACAGAATTTCACACATGTTGCAAATATATTCAAGGGAAACCAGGATTGTTTTGGAAAAAAAGATGAAAAACAACTTTTTAACAGAAATCTTTTTGTTATTCTATAAAGGAGTGGAGTGTGTGTCAAGCACCGATTTCAGAACAATAGTCTTTAATCTTTTGTTTCTATTGCTAACGAATTCAATGTTTTAATGTTATCAAAACAAAAACTAGTTTGGGAATTTTGAAAATATTTTTGTTAGAAAAATATAACTCAACAAAATTGTTGCACAACCAAGCAGATCAATAAGTCACTATGGTATTTCTTTGAGTAATGGTGGTTGCTTGGCTGCACCCATCTACTCTCTTAAAATGTGACTTTGAAAGTGTGTGTGAATTGATTGTAGTACAGACTTTTGCTGTTAACTTCTGTTAAGATCACTGTATCTATAGCCAAGAATTCAACTTCAAAGGAGATGGTGGAAACTAGGTATTAAGATAAGTAATTTGAAATTTCTGGATATCACTTGCTTGTCCAATAAATTTTTGTTGGAAAATGTTTATTTAAAGAGTTTTCTATTTTTGAGATTTTATGCATTCTTGTTTTGTCTGTTACAGAATAACAGCTAACTTCAATGACAATGGACGCCCAAGGAAGGCTGGAGAGCATTTTTCTTTTTACATGCTCTTGTTCACTCAGTATGAGGTCCAAGATTCAAAATGTAGAAAGTTATCGAATGAGGTTGTTGTATGAACAGAAAAAGATGAAGTAAGAAGTGTATATTATGAGGATATATAGGATAGGTAATTGTTAACCCTAAACTTGAAGAAGTTAAGATTGTAGTGACTGGAGAAGAATAATTTTGAGAGACAGAAATTTTAGGAGATAATGAATTACTAGTACAAGTTCTATTAATGAACCCATAACTAGAGGAAGATGAGGTAGGTTCATACATTTCCAAAAGGTATTTGCACGTAAGTGAATATAACAAACCTGATTGGAATTGGAAATTGGCTCTCCAAACTGTTATCCAGTACACCAACCATATCAGAGATCAGAGCAGAGATAGATTCATACATATTTCAAGAGCATTTTGTCAAAAGTGAATGTATTTGAATGTAACAAACACAACTGAAATTTGAACTTGGTTCAAAGATTTCTCATTCTGAGCTGTCAATCATTACATGATAACCTGCACATCCAATCTCACAATTAATGTCTTTTAAGATCAGCATACTAAGTGATCTCCAGTTTTTGGTTCTAACCCAACTAGGGGAATGACTGCAAAACACTTTTCCCTCTCCAATTTATAGGCAGAAGCACACAAATGCATGCTGGGATTTCTCCCTAGTCAATCAAATATACCGGTTTTCAGTTTTATATGACTCAGCCCCAGTCTGTCTTGTCTTAAAGTCAGAACACTATGTTTATCTGAATTTACTCTTGTGTGTCAACCCCAATTCTTAGTTTGTGAACTTTTTGCCATATTACTGTTGCTTTGCCTTGCATATATTGTTTGCTTGATTTATGTTATTTCTTGTCCTGTTCTTTTATTTTATTTGTTATGTTTATTACAAACTTTCTCACTTCTGTTTGTTGAGCAGTTCTGACATTTATTTACATTTAACCATGGTCACTCATTCTACAATAATTCTTCAATATTAATCTATTATTTTATGCAAATCATTCTATAAGCTTAGAAAATAAAATGAGAATTTAAACTCAGACCAATCAACATGTTCCAGTCAATTTTTCCAAGGGAAAGGTGGACAATTTATATATGTGCATTAATGTATCCTGTTCAGTGATAGCAGAGCATATAATTAAAAACCAGCAGTGTGCCCATCTTATAGCCTGGTCATATTCTCAGTGATGAATAAGGCTAATACCAGTTTTGGAATCAATATATATTATGTCCTTCCAACCATCTCTCTCTAGGAATGCTTGGTGTTAATTAGCTTTTAATGTTAATTTGTTTTTGTAGGTAACATTAGTCTGGGATTGTATATCTTTTAGTTGCTGTGCACTTTTCTGTCCTTCATTTTTGCTCTGATAAGAGAGGGCTGGTAAACTGGTTTAGCTGTTTTTAATTGTTATATTTTGGAATTACCAATTTATGGTAATATATAATTTTTATTACCCCCTCTTTTCTGCTATGAATATACTATTAATATGTCTGTTTTTATTGCTCTAATAGAATTTAAACAATAAGTTTTCCAATTTGTTTGGTCATAATTCAATAGCATTTCTATCAATATTATGAAGTAGTGAACAAAGGATCTATCTTAATGATTTTCAACCTTTTTTGCCCAATGTATCCTTTTTACTATAAGTCAGAATGTCATCCACCCACTTTCCAAGATTACCCGACTCAAAAAGTGCATTCCATATAATAGGCATATATTATTGAAAATCTTCATTCTTTTCCATATTAGTTCAAATATATCATGGATTATATTTATAAAGGAGTTTTAATTTAAAATTATGATGGGTTATAAATTCTGTAAATAAAAAAATAAAAGACTCTCCACTTCCTGAAAACCATGGTTGAGAACTCCTGGTCTATTATAATGTCCTCTATACTCTTTTTCAAAACCTGTTTTGAAAGTATTTCTCATAATTCTGCAATGTTTGCTTATGATTCTTCTATCTAAAGATCACCATTACACTTTCAATGCTTGTTTAAAAAAATAATGTAGCAGATGTTGATTAATCTTAGACAATAAATCATCAGTTAGTTTTAAGAAGAACAATAGAAGGAAGTTTACCTCACAGGTGGAAGCATAGCAGTGGTATCTACCTCCAGTCATTTCAGATATATTCTTCAGAAAGATCTGAAACAAAGATTTAAAGATACATGAAACAAAAATTTAAAGATACATGAAACACAGTTTAATCTGATTTTAGGTTTTAAGAGATTGTCTTTAAACTACAACTGCTACTTCCACTACAACTACAACATAATAATAATAATAATAATAATAATAATAATAATAATAATCTTGTATCAGGTTGCATAGTGTTAGCCCCCACTAACTATAAAACTTGGCATGATAGAGTGGGCCAATATCTACACTGAAAATTATGCAACTTTTACAAGAAAGAACCTGCAAGAAATTGGTATGAACATCACCCAGACACAGTTACAGAGACAGGACCTGTAACAATTTTACAGGACATTACAATACAAACAGACAAAACAATCAAAGCTAATTGCCTAGACATTGTGATCAAAGACCACAATAACAGAATGTGCTTTCTTATTGATATGGCAATCCCTGCAGATTGTAATGCATCTTTGAAGATCTTCAAAAACTATCAAAATACAAGAACCTTGAAGTGGAAATATTAAAAATGTGGTACATAAGGACATCAATAATTCCAGTTGTAGTTGGAGACCTTGGATTGATTAGAAAAAATTCCAATGAAATTATTGAAGGGATTCCTCGTAGGCCATGCCTTAAAGAAATACAAAAAAATTGCATTCACAAGTATAGCTTGCACATCACGAATTATTTAAAATGTCTGGGATCTTAGTTTTTTAGTTGTTTTTATAAAAATGATCAGTGGAAAATGTGACAAAGCCATTTCTGACCTTAGGTCTCTGGTTGGGACCCTAAAGGAAATGTGTATACTACAGAAATCAAAAGAAGAAATAATAATAATAATAATAAAATAATAATGATACTATTTTTTATTATTTTATTTATTTATTTTTTAAATTGCTAGATATTGAATTACTTTTTATGCTAATTGGTAAATGAATTCTGAAGGACTTGACAGTTCTCTTCCTTGGGAGTGCATTCTGACCTCCAAAATTGAAATATTAAAGCATGGTATATCAAATTCAATATCTCAGAAGCTGTTACAACTGAGAAGGAATCTTTGATGAAAAGGATGACCAGAATGCCTTAATGAAGTAGCAATGATACAATCTGATATATCCATTTTCACCTGCTTCATATATTATGTAAGGTCTATCTTCTGACTTAAAGTGCTGTAAATACAATATTTGGCTATCTCAATGCATAGCAAAGACTAAGCATCTGACAATGGTCAGTGGTTAATCAATGATCAACATCATTTTATGATTTTCAGAAGAGTGTTATAAAAGCCTTGGTTTGATGGTTCCTTTGTTTAACATTTTCTTTACTTCTGACTTTAAGAATTGCTTGATTTTACTGCTACTACTAGCGTACAATTTGATATTAATTTGTAAAGAATGAACAATGCTGAATATTGACAGTCACTAGTCCACTGATGACCAGGGCTAGTTTGGAGCTTTCAAAATGGATTTCAGTCCAAGTGTGTTGCCAAAGAAAATCATGACCTAGTATCATGTTGCAGCAGACATTCTAATATCAATATTCTACACATTCTTGAGTTGCAAGTCAATCAAGTAGTCTCCAACAGAAGCTTATACTATATATATTACCTACATATTTTATATCTGTATACCATAGTTGGAACATTGAGAAAATAGAGGCACTATCTGATTTGGTGTAATTTTAGACTCATTACTGACTATACTTAATCCAAAAACAATAAGTTAAAAAATTAAAATATGAGATAGAGAGTGGAACTTTCCTGTTTCTCTTTTGATATCATCTACCATCCCAGTAAGGAGAACTCATCGTTGAGGATGCTCAACTCTATTTAAGGCAAAGAAAATCTTTCAAATCTATACAATGGATTGTGCCATCTGGACATCATGAGAATGATACATGTGATACAAAACAGAATTTTATTTTATTTTATTGAGGAGATCAAAAGAATCACAAAATCCTGTAGGAGGTGCAGGGAACTCCAACTGCAATTCTAGAAACCTAGACTTGGGACTCTGATTAAATCATGCATCAGTTTAAAATTTTTTTGAACTTCAAAGGCTCTCTTCTATCAAATATGCAAAACTGATACATGTTAAATTCAAAACTGATACATGTTAAATGCAAAACTGGTACATGTTAAATTCAAAACTGATATGTGTTAAATATTATTGATGAGTATTCATGATTTCCTTTTGTTTTTCTTTGCCTGGGTGTAGCAACAACAATGTTTATATGATGCCTCTACTCCATGTTCCCATGTTTGAAGTGCTTATATATATCCATTCAGACTGTGGAGCCCTCAGAGCAGCTCAAACATTTCTTAGAATAACTTTCTTCCTGACTGGGACATATGTTGGAACTAATGCACCTAATTTTGAGTTGAAATACTTCCACTTTGTGAAAAACACTGAGAGCAATTCTTTTCTGAGAAAGATAAAAATATTCTGGGAGGAGAGAATTTTTTAAAAAAGGCAGAAGATAGTGGATTAAAACTATAATGAAAATAAAAAAAAAACAAAATTACCCTAAATAATGTTTTATGGATCATCTTCAT
The DNA here is from genome assembly GCA_903632075.3 of Acanthosepion pharaonis. Classification (NCBI taxonomy): domain Eukaryota; kingdom Metazoa; phylum Mollusca; class Cephalopoda; order Sepiida; family Sepiidae; genus Acanthosepion; species Acanthosepion pharaonis. Next base: position 1,474,426 of record CAHIKZ030004380.1, on the reverse strand, counting down.
AAAGAGAGAAATATAATTAAAATACAACCCTTTAGCATTCAACACACTTAAGCCGACCCTGTAAATATCAGCTCTCAAATTCTCAGTTTGTGTGACTTCCTGTATTATTTGTGATGACAATGTCATATATCATAGAGTATACATGGGGTTGGTTATGACAAGTTGAACATTGAGAGTCGATATTTATGGAGTGGGTTTTAGTGGGTTGAATGCTAAATAATTTATGGAGTTACTTTTATCCTTTTTTTGTTTAATTTTTTGTCTTTGTTTTTAATTTACAAAATCATAGACAGACAGGGATATAAGATGCTTGATTACCTACATTGGTTTGTTGGTTACTACAATCATAAGCGACACTGTGAACAGGGATTTCATTCCCAATGTAAATTTGCTCAATGTATTCGATTAAAATGTTGGAACTCTGATCAGGTCTGCAAGAAAAAAGAAAAGATGCAAAATTATCAATACTAAGTTTATGCAAAAGGAATTTATGAAGAATTAAAAAAAAAGTTTTTCAGGATTTGTGAACATTAAATAATAAGAGATTGCTATCTTTAAAGGGTTATCAAAAGGGCCAGAACAATTGCTTAAGAAAGTTGTTCTAATTGGAAATAACCTTTGACCTAGTTGATGATTTTTTGGTAATAAGTGTGGTAAAAATGGAATTAGTAGTAGAAATGAACACATTGTATTTTACAGCTGACATAAATCTTAGATTGGATTAGACCTCTTTCAAGGGTAACAATATTTTTATACTACTGCCTGGGCAGATAAAATACTTGTGGAAGCGTGGATTGTTCAAGTTTTACTAATCCATTCACTTCTTCATCAACAATTGTAACAAGCCATTAATGAGATATTTTATCAAGATATCTAGTTATGGGACAGAAAAAAGTGGATTCATGCCTTTCTCAAGGGCAGTGGTAAGGAATGACTATAAGCAATTATATTGGTTACTTTTCTTACTTTCAAGCAATATAAGTACCACTGAGCTAAAAGTTAAAATTACAAATAGTAAATATTACTGATATTCAAAAAATATTTTATTTTGCCTTCTGTGGCTATCAAAGGGCAGAGTTTAAGTGTCTTAAATACTGGTTTATTGTATTTCTTACCATATGGTGATTTGTTTTTTCCTTGAAGAATCCAATGTCATTAATACAAAGCACCTGTTTAGTAGTGATATTCACAGAGGAAAAGATCAATAATGCCTTTATTGGCAACTGTGTTGTCTTATTTACTTAAAAGGTTTATGGTGGCCTTGACCATTTACTTGGCATATTTTCCAGAATGTCTATTAAGGACATAAAAAGCTAAGAAATCTGAGTTATGGGTTCCCACTATTAGCAAAATAATGAAAGTTTTCATAAGCAAAGACAAATAAAATAATATTGAAATGTGAACAAATTTTAAACTGCTTTTCTTTGTTAATCTAATATTAATTACCTGTTAGTATACATTTTAAAAATTATTTTAATCTTCACTCTGAAACTGCCTGTAGAAAACTCCTAACACCAAAGGAATACAAAGATCAAAACAATAAGATTGGGCAGTATATTTATTGGAAAATATGTCAATATTACAGTGTGCCACATTCAGTGTTGGAATTTAATTTGAGAACAACAATTTCACAAGTTCACATTCTTGCTATTTTTTCTATACTCACTCCAACCTCTTTTTAATTTCAAAACCGGCTCCCAAGGCCTTCATTCTTATCAGAGATAAGAATATATTTTATGACTAAGGAGAGAGCTGGAAAATAAAAAGGAATTCCACCACCATTATTTTTTCCATGGAGCCATAAAGTCTGGGAGAAACTTCACTTCAACCTGTTTTCAGTACCTTCGAAACCAGCTCCCAGGGCCCTGATTCTTATCAGAGATGTGTTTTCTGACCAATAGATAGGCCAGGAAATTTGTACAACAATTTTGGAGTGAAAAGTCCCTGATCCATTGGAGCCTACCAAAACTCCATAAATTTGGAGAATTTTGCCTATTTCGACAGTGAGATTTCTGCCCACCGTCTGTAAGGTCGACATTAGGAAGCTCCAACACCTCTTTCATCAAAAAAGAACTACTAAAAAGGGCTGTCAAAAACGAATGTTGGTTCACTATTCATCACTGCATCCCTTCACCACTCCTGACGAGCCCACTGGACTTCTGTCGTTGACCTAAAAACTCACTCAGTTGCAGGATTCCTTCATCTGCAAACAAATTTCCAACTCTACAAGAACTGTGAGTGTATCTATCTGAACCTTAACAATAATATCTAGTCGATTAAAGAACTATTTAGGTGCTCAGAGAAATATTTTGAGCAAGCCTTTTTAAGTTAAGAACATTTTCTCTTTTCCCTTTCTTTCTCTACTAATCGTCCTTTTATCCCTTTACCTTTTTTTTCTGTATATGTTGTAAATAAACACTTTCTTGTTTTATTGTTACTCACCAAGCAGGAGTTTTTTTTTTATTCATACGCGCATAAAAGAGAGAGTTTGTCTGCTTTAATCTTGATGTTTTACTTGCGTTTTTCCGCAAATTTTTAAACCTCAACCCTATTTTTAAACACAACCCCTTTAATGTGGGAAAGCTGGGACAAATTTCCTAGCAGCAGAAAAATGGTATAAACATCATTCACCCTGAACCCTTCTTCAAAAGTTACTGTTCTTTGGGACCTTACCATTCATACTGACAGACATATAAAAGCTAACTGACCAAAGAGAATGATTAAAGACTACAAAAGAAAATTCCTTCTCATATAGATATAGATATATACATGGTGTTATTAGATAAAATATATCTGTTAAAGAATATAACAAAATAAATATAAGCAGCTTGAAATTGAAATTTTAGAAAAAATGGTAAAAAAAAGATTACTGTTTTACTTATAATAATTTCAGCCATCTATACAATCAATAAAGGTACAGACAAGCAGATTAACAAGATACCTAGTAGCCCCCGTTTACATGAGATTCAAAAATTGTACTGTAGATCTGCTCATCTACCTAGAAGAATATCACCAATGCAAAGAAAATACAAAAAGTCTACATGTTATGTATCAGATAACACCAGAATTTGTACAAGCAAAAACATAGATTTACTAATTTGCATTACCCTGTCTCAGGTAATGGCCTGATAAAAGGTTGTACTAAACAGAAAACCAAAGAAGTTAATAATAATGATAATGTTTTAACGCTGATAAATGATGTTAAGAGGCTTAAGAGAAAAGAAGGTGGAAGAGGGCTAGTAAGCATCATTGACATAGATATATAAAGAGAAACTGAGTCTCTTTTAATAGTAGCACAAAACAATAAGTATCATAAAAACCATTTATAGAAAAGTCAGGATAGACAGAAGGAAAAAGGACAGCAAATGTAGACTATGTGCAAAATAATATGAAATAGTGAATATAGCAAATTGGCCCATAAAAAATCCAATAGGGATAACTGGGTGGGTAAGGTGATTCCCTAGTGACAGTGACTGCCATTTGGCCATACAAACCAATGATATACATACAAATCAGAATCTTTTTTAGGAAATACAAAAAAAGATGCTAACATTAACAGTTATTTAAACTATTGAACTTTTTGTTGCTGTTGTTATTAACAGGATGTTTCAGCCAATCCATTCTATAACCTTTTTCTGACATACAATCCATAATGAAAGTAAAAATCCTTTTTTTTTTTTTTTTTAAGATGGTGGCAAAAAGAAAAGAAATAATGGAAGATATATTGATCAGCTCAGTTTATTCCCAACAACATGTATCACATGGATAATTCTATTCTCAGTAAACAATTTATTACAGGTAATTTTATAAAATCTTGTGGGACCTTGGGATTCAAATAGATCACCCAATCCAGGCCAGGAGAACAGATCTAGTTGTCATAGACAAGAAGAAAACATGTCATGGATTTCACTGTTCCAACAGATCAATATAATCCTGAAAGAAATTGAATAGATAGATAAGTATCTTGACCTTGGCAGATAAGAAATTCTGGATAACAAAAGTAATGGTCATGCTGATCATTATCATAATACTAGGAATAATCCCAAAGAATCTAGAAAAATGGCTGGAGGAAATGGACATCAGGCAAAAAGTTGGAAGCATCCAGATTATCAAGATGACTTGTTGTCAATTAATCTCCAGTGTAAATTATCAGTTACTACTGGAGTGAATATTCTAAGAGTAATGATGATGATGACTGTGTACACATGTTTTTATTCAAGCTGAGCAAACATGTGCTGGACAAGAATTAAAATTAGACACAAAAACCTAGCAACAATAAAATGTGAAAGAGAAGAATTGAAGAGGAAGGGAGTAGGGAAGGAAACTGAAGAATGTTGTTGGACAAACTACTTACCTATTGATTTATTTATATTAAAAAGTCAACATATTGACTAATAAAAAAGAATTAAAAATACTTGCTATAATACTAAGAAGTGTCATTATCATTTCAAAAGTTGTATAAACTACGTTTTTGTTGTTACTATGACATTTCAACAAATCGATTCTTCAGTTGTACAATCCATAAATAAAGAGAAGGTCCTTGTTTCTTCAGAAAATGGTGACAAACAGAAAATAAATGATGGAAGTTATAATGATTGGCTCAGTTTATTCCCAATATGTATCACATGGACAATTCCATTCTCAGCAACCAATTTATTACAGATAATTTCATTTTTTTTTTTATATATGGAGATATTTTCAAATTAGAAAAAAAATCACACCATACTGAAATTTACTCTGGCTTCAAAGATACATTTGTCTGTTAAATAAATCTGTTTTCACATTGTCCAGTGGTATAATATGGACTGAGAGAGATGTAATGTGAAACCCTTTTTTTCAGTTAATTGAATGATCTGTAGGGGAAGAATATTTTGTTTCTGATAAATCTTAAACTAGTTCTTTTTTTTAACATATATTATCAACCAGCAACCAAGACTGCACTCTTAGTGAGAAGTGTTATTCTTTAACTACTGAGCCATATCTCTCACATGGAAATTAAAATAATCATCACAAGACCACCATAACATAGCTTTCTTGTACCTTTTCTATAAATATTTCATGCTAATTTTCACTTTGATACATCAATTTCATGAATTTAAGCACAATATTAGATTGGTAGCTAGGTCTTATAATTTTACTGTTGAAATTGCTTAGATATAAGCCTACATTCAATTCTGATGGTTTCCTCTCTTGCACTTCCCACATATAAAACATTCTTTTGGCTTCTTGATTTCCTGTCAATTAAAATTTTCAAAAACTTAAATGTCAATTGTCATCTTCCGTCTCCTTGATTCTTGACCTTTTAATGTCTTCTCTTAACTCAATATTTTATTGATTTTTTTCACTTTCAGTAACTCCTTGCATCTCAGTAGTTTTATTGCCTTGCTTGCAGTGAAATGATTTGAAAAAATCTTACAATAACAACTGAAACTGGTTACAGAAATTTTTTTGCTTGATTGTTTTGAGTGGATTTTATTTCATAGTTCAATATTATTTATTACAAGGATAGGATCTGTAAAAACTGATGAGATTATTTATATATGGATCAACTACCTAGGATCAGTATATTACTCTTTGGACCTCTGCCTAGGATACATAGTTTTTGGCCTGTGATCACTGTTGTAGGGATTTTTTTTGTTGTTTTTTTTTGTTTGTTTTTTTTAGCAAGATGTGCCACAATATTCTTGTCTTTGGGCAATTCTTAACATAAAACAAGGCAATCATGGTCCTGGTGATTTTAACCCTACAAACAAAACCCTCCCAAATTGCATTAAATGGGAAGTGGCAAATTATTCTGATACCTGAGTTCACATTAGTTGAATATATTTGGGATATGATGGGACAATGTCCTAAGAATCAACTCTTGCTGTATTGCATCAACATATGCAAGAGACATGGAATAATGCATCCCATGATGATATTTATTTGTTATCTGGACAATCACATGAATGTATGAAGACATGTTGTGTTAATGCCCAAGAAGCATATTCAATGTATCAATATGGCATCTGAGTACTGTTGATACATCACTTATTTTGGGACCTCTGCATATATTGATCTGTATATGTGAATATTTATACTAAATTTCTTGGATTATTATTACTAGCAGCACCTGTGAAAATTTAAATTTTCTAATGAATCCTAATTATTAAGTTAATGATTGAATAAGCTCCTTGTGAGTTCCATGACTATAAAATAACATGGAAATTCCTCTATTGTTTCATTAAATATTTGAGCTTAACAACTTTAACAAAATATTGAAATAAAAATAAGTATGAATGCAAGTTATTTAAAAAAGTAAGAGAGTACAAATGAAAAGATTTGAAATTTAGAAGTTTTCCATTTTATTGAAGAAGACATTAAATACCAGAGTGTTATTGCATTTATCTATTTACTTTTTCTTTCTTTCGTTCATTTGTTTGTTCGTTCGTTCCTTTCTTTCTTTCTTTCTTTTCCCCTAAAACCAAACAGTGTCTTTGATATATCTTTTCTTCTGTTTTATGGACATGAGTCAGGTAAGGTAATACGGGCCTATCCTCTCAATCAAACTAGAATTATCTGAGGTAATGGCAGGGTGTAACATATGTGCTAAGGAATGAAGGGATAAGCGGAATTATAAAATAATCAATCTGGAATAAACTGAAACATGTTCAGGATGTTACAAATTTATTTTCTGTCAGCATATGAGCAATTAATTAATTCTTAAGACTTACTCTGTGCCAAGTATTAGTACAATTGAATCTGCTCCTTCAACTTTTGCTATTTGTCTGACCAGCTGTAAAACATTGCTGCCTCCTCTCGGATGAAGATGATTGACCCAGTCCTTGGCTTCATTGATTCTGTGATAATAAAAATAAAGATAGGATTGTGTTAGAAAAGAAAGAATGACACATATGCATTTTTATCAGTTTTTGTTTTATTTTATATTATTTTAACCTTTATGGAGATCTGAGAGTTGAGCATAAACATCTGAAGGATAAGGATAACTCTCCAATATGTAAGATTGATACTAAAAAAGAAAAAAAAAAGAAAGAAAAATAGCTTTATTCTTTGATATGAATCCTATCCAATCAAAACTCAATACACAAAAAAAAAAAAAAACATTTTATAACCAATCATTTTTAATGCACTCATTCAGGGATTCTATCTACAGTTATAGAAGGATTCTAAACTCCACCAGTCTTGTTCTCAATAAACTCAAACATGACTCAAATAGCATCATTCATGCTTTGTCAACAAACATATACTGTGTCTTGTGTTGATCTACATTTGACCTTTACCATTATCTATATCACACTGGGTATCATGTAAGCTCTATCACAAACTCAAGTTGTTATCAAAATATTGGTAACTTCAACTCTTATACATAGGCTTGTCAATAAGTCTGCAGTCAAATGATGAAAAAAGAAGCTTTTGCAGCACAGGTACCTATTTTTCCACATGATCTCCTTCATTGTCAGTGCCTTTAACTCAACTCCTCTCTCTCTATATATATATATATCATAGACTAAAAAGTGAAAATATTACGCATTGACATTCAACTAAAAACTGTTTCATCATAGACTTATTAATCTACCTTTGAATGTTAAAGGTAACATTTTCTAAAAAGAAACACTTTCACTTTAGCTTTGTAGAAGACAATTTAAATGAAAAGTGAAGCTGGAGCAATTTTTTTCACTTAACCTACATGCGTACATTGACATCTCTGAGAACAGGCCATAGAGGTTCTGCCGTTGTTCCAAAGGCAGTAAAATACAATGCACTCTTTTTGGAAAGCTGCTCATCAATAAGATGCTGTAAAATAGAAAAATGAAAAATAACAGAATTTTTGAAAAGTCTGTATGTCTTTTAGAGGTCTTCTAGTAGTATCAGACAGATTGATGATAAGAAATGTAATATTATTAAAAAGTGTGTTAGATTATTATTATATTTGACTCAAATTTCTTTCATCTTAATTTCAGTTACTTTTTATCAAAAGTTTTAGTCTGTCATTCTACAATTATTAATAAGCAATGCAGATCACAAATAAAGAATATGCATACAGTAAGATTTGAACTATATGACTAAGAACATTTCAGAAACCTTTTGGAAGTGCTATGATTAGTTAGAGATATCACAAGACATTACATAAGCTTAAAAAAAGTAAAAAGAGCTGTCAATGAAAATACTTTTCATATACCATAATAAAATAGGGCTCTTGGCCTGCCTATAAGTCAAGATCCTCTTCTTGGCATTATCAGTAGAGTCCAATGGAAAGGATAAACCAATACAGTTTGATACCAGTGCATCTGCAGGAATTGATGGTAAGTCATGCAATATACCATCCATCTGCATTTAGGGCTACAATGTGACTTTGTGTAGGGTTTACTTCTTAGCCTTCACTTTTCCTTAAGATACTCACAAAGCAGTAGAGGTTTCAATTCAGAGTTTTTTCTTCTAGATTGGCTGCCACCTAGTTGAGAGCTCAAGAGAATATATTGTATGCAGAAGAGCTTTCCATCACACCTCCATGATTGCTTGAGGTTTACAGCCATATCATGTTAATACACCAGTTCTTGTCTGATCAGCAAAGCTAAGCAATGTCACACCTGGTCAGTACTGAGATGGGTGATCAGTTGGAAATATCAGGTGTCATGAACTTGGATGTATCAATGGTGTAATGGATAATGACTCAGAGTTGGAAATTGGAGAACTGCATTCCAATTCCAGTTAGGTTTGTTATACTCACTTATGTGCAAATACCCTTCAGAAAGGTATGACTCTACATCTTCTCCCCAGCTATGGATTAAATAGTAGGGATTATATCAGTAAATTATTATTATCCCTCCAAAATACTGTAAAATCATGAGTGAATTTTGCTCGAGAAAGTTTATTCTTATGTTTCAATGCATCCTTCAAAAAAGCCAATTATTCACTGTAGCACACCTCAATAATATTTTGTCCAAATTCAAGCAATTCATGATAAAGAATTTCCTTTGAATCCCACTAAACACAAAGAGGAACTTTTTCCCCCTGGGAGATTCAATTTTGGCTGCTTTCTAGATCTTGCCTGAGTTTTCTTCATTTTGGATTCTTATATTAAATCCATTTTTCACCATTAATGAATACTAGAAAAACTTTTTAAAAAATTAAAAAAATTAAAAAAATTTAATGGTTTTCCTATTTGAGTTAATGATTGAATAAACTACTTACAAGTTCCATGGCTATAAAATTCCCTATTGCATTGTTATATATTTGAGCTTAACTTTAACAAAATATTGCAATAACAGTCATAAATATGAATACAGGTCATTATCTAAAGTAAGAGGGTAGAAATGGAAAGATTCAAAATTGACAAGGTTTTCCATTTCACTGAAGCAGATGTTAAAACACATGAACATGTTATCATCTCCTCTATCTTCTCTTTCTTTTTCTCACTGAAACCAAACTTAATCTCTGGAATGTCTTTTCCATCTTTCCCCACAATTAAAACTGAATATCCCATTATTTATGAGGTATTTGCAAGGTGTAACGTATGTGCTAACTAAGGAATGAGCAGAACTATAATATGATTTTGTTACAAAGTGATTGTTTCTATATCGAGCAAGAAGTTAAAGACAAGTATTTAGATATTGAAATTTATGTAGAACCTATGTTCTTAGCTTTTGTATTTTACTTAACACTTGTAAAAGATATATACGAGAACATATTTTAGATTTCCTTGACATTGTGCAAAATAACATGACAGCACTGGGAACTTTTGTGTAAATCTAATAATTATTATTATTGTTAATAACTGTTAAAAGGGAATTAATGTGTCCTGTAGAAAGTGAAATTAGCAAAATTTAAAACTGACCATTAAGAAATCTTGAAGTGTTTCCAATCGGCCATAACTAGTGTTGATATTTGAACAATCAATGACCACAATAACCCTTTTACCTTTCACCAATCCAAATACCTGGTGGAAAAAGAAAATAAATTACTGTTTATTCAATAATAAATCTTACAGAATGCTGAGTTTTCAAAAGCAAATTTTATCCATGTAGTTAGACTAATGTGAATTATGAATCTGTACCAAAGCAATAAAAGCATACCTATTGCATTTAAGGTATGACTCTAGTCGAAAGAGAAATTTATTTATCTGTCAATTTATCTGTTGCTATATAATGTATAGACTTACAAGCAGGGACATCCAATACTGTCTAGGGAAAAAATAACTTCAAATATAACATGGGAAAAGCTATGATCTTTTCTTGCACAATATAAATAAAAAAAACAATTATTTTTACTATTTACATATGAAAAAGTAGCTGGTTTTGAAAATGATATTCTGATGTCCAACACAAAACAAATGAAATCCTTCAAGTTGACAGTTTTCTTAGTATATGACATTAGTGTTTTTCTCATTGGGTGTCAGCATGAAAATTTTGCCACAGTGCTTTGAGTGGGTTGCAAGGTTACTGGCCTTCAAGTCAGAGATGTTTGATTGATTTTGTTTTTACAGCTTATCAGCACTTTGTTGGGTTATTTAAAGCTGAAACAATTTGAATTGTAAGAATGATTTTTTTTGTGAGTGACTGTCACAATAACAATATTCTTTTAGAATAACAATTATTTTTTCAGATACAAGTTATACTGGTTAACTCATAGCTGGGGATAGGAGATTTTAAGTCAGTGGCTATGAGTAATAATTTGAACACTAAAATTAGATGCTGGTGATCTTTAAAGATTGCCCTAATGTCTTGTTAATGGTCATGGCAAAGGTGAGCTTCACTGGAAACTGAAGTCTCTTGAATTCACATGACAAATGTGTTGGAATTATGGAGATTGGGCAGAATGAAAATATTTCTCTATTTTTTTTCTTACTCCCATTAGGGTAGTTGCTTTGATGACATGATGAGAGAAGTTGCCTGACAGCTAGATGTTCTGCCACACAATTTTGGAGGGTTAAGATTTCTGAGAAGCATGAAGATTATCTCAAATTTTAGTTGAAGCCTGTGAGGAGAAACATCAATCAACTTAGGAGAGTGGAGGAAATGATTTGAGTTCTGAACGACATCAGATGTGTTTGAATTGTGTCAGTAGACCTGTAGAGCTGAATTTCCTTAGGAATTTGTTGCAACAGCTTTGAATTTATTTCTTCAATTTTATTTTAAGAATGTTTTACTCACAGAACCACTGGTCATTTATGTAATTTTGGAATAACGTTTTTTACAGCTGAAAAAAAAAAACAAATTTAATCTTGAAAATTTTAAAATTTTTGTTCATAAAGCATGTTTTCAGGGTTACACATTTTCAATAAAAAACTTGTTTTTGCACTTTAAGTTCTTTTGTCTTTAAAAAAAGATTTTTTTAATCCAGAATAAACCTCTGCTGACCTCCAGTGACCTTGAAGATCAACATCAACTATCCTATAATCTATTTTGGCCCAAGTTATCTCCACATACAGATTTAACCCCAAGAATATAATTGTTTGGCACCAATGCAGGTCATAAAGTTCAGAAACTAATTCAACTTTCAATAACTTCCTGTGGCCTCAACAGTTGAATTGGACTTCATCTATCCAAACCATTAGTGAAGTGAAAAAAAAAACAAACATTTTCATACTTCATAGCACACACTAGATTTAAACCCCATTGAGCATTTATGGGACATGTTGAAAACCACACTTAATTCTCTGTAGCCATATGTTACAAACACAACTCAATTATTTGATAGCCCTGGACCATGCTTGGACAGAAATACCCTCCCAGCAACTCCAGCCCCATGAAGACTTCATGTCATATTACATATTGCCATTATTCAGTTGAAGGGAGGAGTTATACATTATAAAGTAGTTGTCTAATTTTTTAGTATTTCCGTTTATATTCAGGTAACTGTAAAATCTGAAAACAATTGCCATATTGTAAATCTATAAAACAGATATTTTAATCAATCCACTTCTTAAAATTTGTAAGTTATGCAAAGTTGGTTACAATGTGTGTGCAATGTAGCAGTTATCAGCAAGGAAAGTGTAATTGATGTGTCATGTTTCAATTCCAACTCAGGCCATGGCCTTTTGCTTTAACACAAATAGTTAGGGAAGGTTTGTCTCTTCTCCCTCAGCAAGGAATCAATAGTAGAGTAGACTGCTTCTCTAGCTTTGGTTGGCAACCAGACTAGAAGAAAAATTCTGATTTCAAAACTGTTTTTTTTTACTCATTTCACCTCAAGCAAAATGATAATACTACTAGGATGCAAGGATATACTGGGAGAGAGAGAGAAAGAGAATGGGAAGACTAGTGAGAAGAAAGACAATAAAAGAACAGGATTCAGGAAGACTGAGGATGATGATTGATTGACATTGAATTTAAATTTTTGAAGATTGTAGGTAGCAGGGAAGCAAGAAATTGGAAGAGAGTTCCACAGATGAGAGAAGAAACTATTAGAATAGAACTTACATTAGGTGTGGGGTTAGTTACTCCATCCTGTAAAGAACTACTTGCTATGCAACTTCCAGCTTTGTAAGTTTGTAGCCCTATACTCTACAAGGGAGACTTCTGGGTGAAAAGAATGATATATATATATATATATATATATATATATATATATATATATATATATATATATAGAAAGCACATAAGATTTGATTATAGTGGTGATGGTTTAATGCAGAACTAACCACACTTTTTGGAGGGTCAAATAAAGATATCTAATGCACAGTGGAGTAATTAACATTAATTAGCAGCTTGGATTAAGGAATCAGAGAGCCAAGTTCGAATTCCAGTTGAATCCATTACATTCACTTACATGCTAACACCCTTGGGAAAGGTATTAATCCTCTTCTCCCTCCAGCCACGGGTAAATAGCAGGACAGACTGGGCTCTATAGCCTTGGATGACAACTGGTCTAGGAGAAGGACAACTCTGAATTCAAAATATGCAGAGGTTGTTTTGGGGGGACCTTGTGTGGCATGTATATATATATATATATATATATATATATATATATATATATATATATATATACAGATAATAATTATTAGGAGGATTTGATAATTATATTACAATCTCTTTGTCACCGAGGCCCATTAGAACAGTTGGTATGATGTTTCCTTGACAACCTAACTGTCAGGGTTTCAATTCTCGGTAGTGGATGCGCACTGCTGATGAGTCCCAAATATAGGACGAAACGGCCATCCAGTGCTTTCTGCATTCTGTTGAGGTTTCTATCAGACTCGATGAATTAATTAAATTATATATATATATATATATATATATATAATTTAATTAATTCATATCATTTAATATATATATATATAAAGTAGCACAAATTGAGTGCTGGTATAATAAAACAGTTCTCGATGTATAATATCAAAACTAAAATTTAAACCAATAATAAATATATATTTTGTTCCTCATCATTAGAACAACTGAGTGTCATGCATAAGTTAATCATCAAATGAGAGATTGAAAACTGATGCTACATTTGGAGTGATGACAAAGGTCAACCCAATTGGAGTGCAATGAAAGAGCCTTATTCTGGGAGAATGACTCAGCTGATCACTGTTAACTCCTGTGCCAGGTAAGTTGACAAAATCAAAAATGAACAATACAGATGTCTGAAATTAAAGATATCAAATGGCAACAATTTACCCATCACACTATATATATATATATATATATATATATATATATATATATATATGTGTGTGTGTGTGTGTGTGTGTGTGTGTGTGTGTATATGTGTGTATTTAGGCAGTAAATTCTCTTTTAGGCATGTCTGACTGAATAAATTACAGATAATCTGCTAATTTTTAAGAAAATCTGTTCATACTCATGAATAACCTTCTGTGTATTGATGTTAAAGGATAAATTGCTATAGCTGTTTAAATTTCTTTTATTTTAATTTCCCAAGTACTTTCAATCTTCTTCCAAGATCATCTTCAGGCATATATATATATATAGGAGATAGAATATATGAAAACCAGTTGGTTATTAATAATTTTTATTTCCTTGTTGACATTTTGTATTTTTCATGAGAGCATTATCAAACATAATTGAAAAATTAAGTAAAAGTCATTACTATGGCAATCCTGCTACATAAAATCACTAGGATCAATTAGAAAAATTTTAACAGTTAATCACATTTTTAAGTATATTCATGAATAAATCAATTAGATTTGTACATTAGAAATAAATTAAAATAAAATGTAAATTGGCTGGAACAGAAAAAGTTATGGTGAGAATAGAAAAACATGTATGCGGTAAAAATGTATGGGACAAAATTGTGAATACTTACAATTAAAAATATAATTTATGATTATATATTATTTAGGTGTTAAGTTTTTTTAAACTGACCACAGCATTTTTAAGTAGCAGGGTTGCCATAGTAACACATTTTCCTTAGAGTTTTCAGTTATGTTTTGATAATGTTTATGTAAATGTATCAAAATGTCAAAAAGAAAATAAAAATGTTCAACATTCAACTGGTTTTCATCTATCCTTTTTTATCTTTTTGGATATTTCATTTCAGTCAATTATTTTATATATATATATATATATATATATATATATATATATATGATTTAGTTATATTATATTGTGCTAAATAATATAAAATCTTTGAAGCTCTTAAGAATGTCCATTAAGTTAAAAAGCAGTGATAGATATTTAACAATAAATATTACTTACTTTTCTGCTTCCTTGCAGCAACCACTTGATTCGATGAGTGTAGCACTCAATCGCTCTGTACAAAGAAACAAGAAGCAGAAAGTAAAACCAAATTGTGTTGAAGATAAAAGATGTGTAATGTAAACACTCAGGAATTTTCTTTGTAATAGGAATGCAATACTTGTTTCTTTTAACATTCTCTCTTTTTTCTCTTTGACAAAAAAGAAAAACTGCTGATATTTTCATTATGTTAAATTAAACTGCAAATAAAATTTTTTTTTTTTTATTTACATTGAAATTGCTGAAGGTTAAAACTCATGAATATATTGTAAACCTCAAAATGTTTTACATATTTACTAATTATGTCAAGTCACTTGATGAGTACTACTGGTACCATAAACAAATCTAGTGAAACAGCTTTGATCTGTTGATAACTCATGATTGTTAAAGAACGACAAATGATAAAACAAGTTTAAAAAACCAGTAAGAGGAAAAATAGAAAAGCTGAAATTCTGCAAACATTAAAGAGTAAGAAAGGAATCCTGAAAATGTTAAAGAGATTGAACAAATTGAAAAGGAAGAATGGGAGAAAATACAAACTGAGAAGTGCAAGAAGCTTATAGATGGCTACCAGAAATATTTGAAGGCAGTCATCACTGCCAAAGGGAGTTCAACCAAATATTAAGAAGGGGTGCCTTTATTATTGCCCATATCATTCTTTCTTTTTCCTCTTTGAAATTACAACATGTATGTTAAAAACAATGTTTTGTTAAATTACTTTGGGCAATCACTTAAAAAATTCTAATGATATAAATTTGGTTATTTTCCATTTATTTCTGAAAATATAGCAAAAACATGAATGAGTGCCAATAATGGTGACAGGACTTAAGGGGGATAAATTTATTTATTAATCTGACAGATTTTTATTACTTAGTTATTTATAGTGGATTTGCTTTGTTAGGATATGAAACTAAGCAGATATGTCTATTTCAAGAGTCAAAGAAGAATTTGTGTTTAAAGACACTTTTCAACTTTGATTGATCATCGATACACTCTGTAGCCAAGAGGACAATGCACATCAGATCTAATGAAGGTTTCCCCTCAAAGAATGCAGGTTTGCATGCTGCTGGAGAATGCATATTTTTCTCTAATAAGATTTCTCGAATATTCAGGCTGGTAGACAAAAATAAATAAATATACTGTATAAAAATAATGTCTAAATAATAAAAAGAGTTATATATATATATATATATATATATATATATATATATATATATATATATATATATATACACACATACTCAAAAGGAAAACTTTCCTTTATAGATGCATTTTGCCCTGAGGGATGTTATCAAGGTTAGTAAGGCCTTGAATTATGGTAATATTTGTGCTTACCAATCATTTTGAACCAATCACAGCCTTTCTTGCCCCAGTAAAAGAATGTCACTTTTGATGACGGCAGTATTATTCACTGTTTTTCATTGGTTAAATAAGCAGTTGTTCGTTGTTTGTTGATACAAATTTTTGATTTCTTTTGATTTATGACGGCATATTTGATTTTGGCCTTGTGAGACTGATTTATAATTTTTGGAATTACAAATCCCAATTTCTCATTTTGGATTTGAATTCTCCATTGCTATTTTCTCACAAACAACTAATTAAAAAAAATTAACAAAATACTAGTCAAAAATTAATCATGCTTAAATGCCAGTTTCCGCTGTTCTTTTATTAAAGCTTCTAATTTTACTTATAATTGTATTTGAATTTCTTAGATTAAGCATTGTCAATCTTTATTAATCTAATTAGTCAAAAATTAATAATGATTGACAGTGGTCCATCTAAGAAATTTAAGTATTATTAAAACTAAAGCTAATAGTGTATGTAAACAAAGATGTTGGCATATGAAATATCCAAGGAAAATAAGGAATTAAGATTTATGAGTGGATTTGAATTACAGTAACTGATTGTTTACATTATTTACATTATTCAGACTGTTATCCTCATCTTCATTGCTATATTCACAATGTTTTGGCTGTTGTACGCTCCAGCCTTCTTTAGGTGATTGGAATTTCAAACCAAACACTTTATTTCATCCACTGGGATAGATTGTTCCTGCCTCTTCCTAGATGTCTCAGTTATTTCCTTTTAACTCCCCTCTCCAAGTTGTTAGTCTGGTATTGAACTCACAACTCTTTGGGTCTAGTAATATCTTTATCTTTGAGGACATCTGTGTATGGATTTCTGGGAATTATAAACCCAAGTCTCAACAACCATTTTTTACCAGTGCTTATATTGCATTTTTTTGATATTATTGTTGCATTTTTTTTTTTATCAGTGCTTATATTGCAATTTTTGTTGTTGCTCATTGCTTTTCTCTAGCATGAATGTTAGATACAATAGCAAAGTGGTCCTTGTTCTGGATTAGGATCTGTGACAGTTTGCATTCTGTTTTCAATGAAGAATCTTTCTTTACTTTACTGTAGCTACCATTCGCAATGAGGTCTTCCAGGAGGAGGTCCAGCTACTACTGGACCATGTGAATTCAATAAGATCATCAATACAGTTCACAATGGAGCAAGAAAATGACAACTCACCTTCCTGGATGCACTAATATTTCAAACAGAGCAGGGGGTTCAAGACATCTGTATACTACAAGCCAACATTCATTGGACAATACCTCAACTTCAACTCCCACCATCTATACAGTGTCTACTGCTTACAACATCAAGCAAAAGTCATAAGTGATGACCCAGAAACATATGAACAAGAAATGGTCAGTATAAACAGTACCCTACAATGTAACAACTATCCTGGGTACATGGCAGCAGCTCCAACAAACTGGGATAGAAGGGTACAAAAGGATAACAGTACTCAGAAAACAGTTTCAATCTGCCTACCCTACATGAAGGTATTATCAGAGAAAATGCAAAGGATCTATGGCTCATATAACATCAGCACAATCTTCAAAAGAAGTGGTTCAACACTTTGCAGACACCTCTTCCAAGTAAACCCTTCCCGTAGAGGAGAACATGACTAAGGACTGTGTGTATGCCATCCTGGGCAGCTGTAGTAAGAAATACAAAGGAGAAACAGGCCGCCCCTTTAAGGTAAGATTGCAAGAACACTGTTAAGCAGTAACACAAGGGGAAATAGAAAAATCAAGCCTAGCTGACCACATATGAAGGGAAAAGGGAGATAACCGACTCTGTCGGATGAGGTTGAAATAATAGACAGAGTGCATCACTGGAAAATATGAAAAATTAAGGAATCAGCACATATGCTAGGTTACAAAAATCTCCTGAGCTGATCAAGCATAGAAATGAATACAATATGGGAACCAGTAATAAGGAATGCTAGAGAAAAGTAATGAACAACAACAAAAATTGCAATATAAGCACTGATAAAAAATATAACAAAAAAAATACAATATGAGCACTGGTAAAAAATGATTGCTGAGACATTAGGTTTATAGTTCCAAAAATTCATACACAGATGTCCTCAAGGACATATGGCCCAATGGGTAAAGATGTTGGTTAGATCCAGTGACTAGACCCAAAGAGTTGTGAGTTCAATACATGGTGAACCAAAAACTTGGAGAGTTGAGTTCAAGGGAAATAACTGAGGCATCCAGTAGAGGAATGGCACATGGAACTAGAACAACCCACCCCAGTGAATGAAATAAAGGGTTTAGCTCGAAATTCCAATCACTGGCTGAAACATTGTGTATATGGCAATGAAGATGAGGATAACAGTCCAAATAATGTAAATAATCATAATACCTCATCCCAGAGATATAGATAGATAGTAACTGGTTGCTCTTTATAATTTAACTGGTAATGCAATTGAGTTGGAAAGTCTGAATCTCACTGAAGGTTTACACTTTCTGATCTCTGCTTCTTATTAGCAATCATAGAATGGCAGTCTCAAAGTTGTGCTACAAGCAACAGACATAAAATGGAAGAAATATTAGTAAAAAAATTAATAATGATCAGATTTACTCTTTACAAGAAATATTCTTGTATATGCTTATGTACTAAAATGAAAAGGTATCTCTATCATTAAAAAAATAGGGAGAAATTTTAAAAGGTGATATAAACAATTTCTGTCATTAACATGACAGCTCAACCATTCAAGTGCCTAAGGCAGCACTAAAAGTTTCTCAGTTTAAATTTCTGGGATGATGAGTTATCATTATTCACATTATTTATAGTCAGACTAATGATAGTAGAAACAGCCAAGTTTGACAGCAAAGCTTTGGCAGCTGTAGGAAAAAGAAATGGCGGCAAAAGTGGTCAAGTGCAACAGCAAGCAGGTAATAAGAATATTAGTTTTAAGGCTCAAAGTTCTAGACTTAGGAATGTCTCATGGGACAATAGCCAAGCGTATTAAAGTGTTGGTTCATGAATGTGGTGGCACAGTAATTATGAGTTCAATCACAGGTTAATAGTACAGACTTAGACTCATTGGAAACAGGGTAAGAAATAACTAAAGAGAACAAGATATCCCTAGACACAGATAGCAAAATGAAAACAATCTGCCACCATAGATTAAATGAAGGGTTTAGTTTGAAATTTCCTGAAGGTGACCCAGATTGAAAGATGCCTGAAGAAGACCAGAGGATACAACAGCTGAAATGTTGTGGTAACAGCCAAATAGATAAGGATATTACTCTAAATGATGAAAATTATATCAATAAACTAGCAGCATGGCCCGGTGTTGCCCATGCTTGATTCAAAAATCCTATGACTCATACAGCAATTGCTATCACTTAAATTAAAATATTTTTGCCTGTCCTTGCCTTTAAAGGAGTGCCCTTTGCCGTGCTGATGTTGCTACATGCCTTACTTCTTGCCTATCTCACACTGCAAATTTTTTCTAACCTCTATACTAAACATTAAATCTGTTATGAAAAAAGAACAAAACAAAATGAACACAAAACGATCAACTTTAAAAAAGGGCTCAACAAATACTTTTTCACACCCAACCCAGTTCTTCAGAATCAGAATCAACGTTGAGTTTAAGCAAGCAAATGAGCCAATTGGAGTAAAGTGCCATGCAGATTTAAATTTTTCCCCACTTGTGACGAATGCAGCTATCGATTTTTTTTTGCATGCTAGTTAACATTTGTGTCAGTCAGCTGTTGGCTCTCATGCTGGCCAATAGAATCTTCCTGCTTATTTGTGGCAGCCAGCTATTGGCTCTCATTCTGGCCAGTAGAAAATGGCCGCAAACTACATGAAAACTGCCATAAAAGCATGAAAAAAATTGATTATTTCCACTATCAATGGGGGTTGGGAAATGCAAAGTCGGTCTTGGCCTGCACTCTAACTTGGAGCATGTGCATGTAAATTTTGATGCAAATCCATCAAAAATTGTGGCCATGCATTCGTTAAACACACACACACACATCCTGGCTTTTATAGATAGAGATATGTATTAGTAAAAAATTAATAATTATCAAGTTTATTCTTTAGGAAGAAATATTCCTGTACATGCTTATGTATCATGAAACAAAAATGAAATGGTATTTCATCATTAAGTAATGGAAATAAATTTTAAATACTGATATAATTCATTTCTATGACTTTTCAGATCATGTACAACCAT
Source organism: Acanthosepion pharaonis (assembly GCA_903632075.3). Lineage (NCBI taxonomy): Eukaryota > Metazoa > Mollusca > Cephalopoda > Sepiida > Sepiidae > Acanthosepion > Acanthosepion pharaonis. The sequence goes on along the minus strand of CAHIKZ030004380.1, from coordinate 1,454,189 downwards.
TTGAAAATTCAACAAGTGATTAAAAGTTTCTCTTTTAAAATGTCGATATAATTACTAGAGAAATCCAAAAGCACAAAAAGTCAAAGTTCTAAGTTTTATACATTTATAATTTGTAAGAGTTTCTGAGGTCTCCCTTTACATGTATACTTTGTTTATTTTGGAAATATGGCACACTGAAAATTTCACAGCTGACTCTTAGATCATTTGGACATTTTGAGACACCTATTCTCCTTTTTAATATTGATTTTTTTCTTTTTATTGGATAAAATTCAGGTTAAGTGTAAATATTCATCAGTGGAATATACTGGAATAAAATGGCCAATAATTGCAAAGGATTTCTGTGCTTATACAACCCAAGACACAAAGATAAGATTCATTATTTTTTTCACGTGAGTATATCTACCTGGTATACTAAAATCTAAAAGACAAACAAGTTATTTTACATCAAAATTTGCATGCAAACTTATTGAAATATTTAATATATTAGAAACAGGTTGCTTTTCTCTTTTTTTCTTTTTAGGACTCAAAAGGGTTTATGCAATGAAATTAAGGAATAAAATCTTGTTCAGTTTGGGACAAACATACTTAGTGAATACTAATTTGTCCTTTAGAAATGTCACAAAGAAAATCTTTCCCCAAACAGATTCTCTTCAGGTTTTTGCTCATATATTCACTGTTAAACTCCTCTAAATGATAATCTTGAAGCTGACTTAACTTTATCTGTGATACACCTAACATGCATAATTGTTATAAATCAGTAGTTGTTATTCTTATCACTGGTCATAATAATTTGGGTCGTTAGTGAGTGTGTGTGTGTGTGTGTGTGTGTCTCTCTCTCTCTATTATATATATATATATATATATATATATATATATATATATAATGTGTGTGTGTATGTATATTTTACACCTAATAACTTTGTTTTAAGAATTAAAAACATTAACATTATGCAAAAAAGATTACAATTGACATAGAAAGTGATGCATTTAGACATTTTCTTCAATTCTGTATGTTTAATTTCAGGAAAAGTTTTTTCTTTAATAAAATTAAATTATTAAATGAAAAAGAAACTTTTTTCTATACTTCTAAAATCTTGTTTAGAATTGATAAAAAAGATTAAAATTTTGAAGAGTTATCAAACTAGTAGGTTAATTTGAATCCCTTTGCTCAAAATCCTTAATATCAGAAGTTTCAGAAGAGCTCTAAGTGAGTGGGACTGAGAGACCTGGATGATATGATGTTTTGCCAAAAAATCCTGCACAAGACAGGAACAATAGGCAGTGGCAATATTCAGAATGATAAAATATTTTCCAGACAGTTCATAAAAATTCTTCTAATTCTCACTATCTGTTAATTGCCAAATGTCTTCTTATAGCATTTTTGCATTCAACATTCTTTAGTGTTCCGATTCTTGATGTGGATTGCTTTGGTACTAAAATTTTATCTGGGCTTCACTCACTGAATCATTCCCAAAATGTTCTTAATCATGTGAATAGTTTCTGCAAATGAAAATCTACATTTTAAGCAAAACTTGATGCATATTCCCTGTGTATGTGATGATCACAGAATGTACAAGTTCACCTATGTAGGGTACTTGAGTGACAGTTGCAATTAATCTTTGAGTACTTGTGCAATGTACTCTGTGTCTGTGGGGATAGATTTCAAGATGGTCATGATGTTCTCATATTGTGACATGAGCCCTGGTTTGGTGGTGGTTGATTTGTTTGGTGTTGGCTTTCATCAACCTCCATCATTGTATGGATGTCCATCTTCTCTGAGCCATCTGTGTACTCTACTTCCATTTACTTTGGTGCAGTACCTGGGGGTTAAGGTTGGTAGTGTGTAAGTCGCAGTTCTGCATACCAATCTGCACCAACAGGTGTGGTCGATTGGTGTGGGTATAGACTGGCTTGATTCTGTATCTGAACCAATGCCTCAATCTCTAGCTCCCAAAGTGGGTGACTGTGTGCATCATAACACTTCTCATTCTTTATATGCCTTTTGACCATCACTGTTCCCCTATACTGGTTGATCTCACCCCATCATTTATGAATTCAGTATTTGTCCCAGAGGGCTGGCAGATAGCCCTTTATCACATGGCCATACATCATCACCGGAGACATGTCCTTGGATGGGGGTATTACAGTGTGTTAATAGGGATTTGGTTGCACAGTCATGGCATAGGCAGCCATAGCTGTTGGAGCTGTCTGACAATATTTGCTTGGCTGTTTTAACGGATAGTTCTGCCCATCCATTTTTCTGAGGATAGTATGCTGATGATGTGCACTTTTTTATTCCTCAATTATTGAGGAATATGTTATATTCCTAGGAATAGAATGGTGCTCCTCCATCAGACGATGTTTCTTCTGTGGCAGAGTTGTGTGTCTCGACTCCCTCCTACTAGGTCGAATAGCAGCCTGTTCCCCTCTGGGGTACACACCGTTCTCAGCTCATTCCACATAATTGCTGGGTCCGTTAGTTCGCACATCTTTATAATGCATCCATGTGTCAATAAACATCACCCAGATGCTGTCTGTTATGTCCAGTTCTCTCATAGGTCATTCCATTTTCCTGACTTGAGATTTTTTTTGGCTGGCCATGAAGTGTTTTCTTTAATAGTTTGATGTTTTCCTTTTGTAGTTCAACAAGTTGTTGCATAAGCCACAAACATTGTTGGTCCATAGCTGGTTTTGTCTCCATGTTTCAAAGTTGTTAATTTGAATGTTGGTATTTTTTGCGGTTCTAAAAAACGATCCTATCAGCAATGCCATGTAGAGTGCTTAAGTGATGGTTACAATCTGCCGACTTCCCCAGGCTTCCCACTAGCCTTGTTTATATTTGTGTTGTTCACCCATGTGCCATCTCTTGCACATGGCCTGGCTAGTCCATTTCATGAATAGATTACCAGTGTTGTTCTTACAGATGTCCCTCTGTATGATACAGCCGCCTGTCCTACTCTACAACCTACTGTTAACATCCTGATACTTTAGAAGTCATATGCAAGTCATGTCTGATTAGGTAAAAGCTGTTTTGCAGTGAAGAGCAAAATCTTATTAGACAAGTGGCCATAATATTTCGTCTCATCAGAGTTCCTGTGTGTGTGAGAAAAGATTTTCATTTTTTTCTTAAATAATAGTGAGAAAATTAAATTACTAGCCAAAAAATTAGATGATATGTACATTTGACTATTAAGAACAGTGCTAAGTGACAGCTGCAAACAAATGAATCTAGTGAAAAACTATATGCGAACCCACCAAAAATTATGATCATAATCTGTAAAAGGTGAGTATGGTTTAGTGGCCATTACTGGCGAAATACACAAGTTGAGGATCAGTTTATACTGTGGGATCCAAATCATGGGAAATCATCAAGAGGTAGGCTATTAGGAACCTTCATTAAACAATTCAGTAGTAGTAGTATTAATAGCAACTCACAGACATTGGAGTTTCATATTCATTTATTGTGTTTTTATAATACTACTGTTACAATATAGTAATTAGCGCTTATTGTGTTAACGTTGCTGAACCAGTGTCAATTGTAGAAAAAGTAATAAATTCAACTACCAAATTTTGTGATCTTAAAGTTATGGGAAATCATCAAGAGGTAGGCTATTAGGAACCTCCATTAAACAATTCAGACAACATCAGAATTAGAATGGAAGAACTGGATAGAGCTAAGGATGAGAGAAATAACTGAAAAGAAGTGGTCAGAAGTGTTCATTTGAGGACAATCAAATCAATAGAATTAGTAATGTTTCAGTTCCTTCAAGAAATGCCTATTCCTATTATAATTGTGCTAGCCCCTCCCTTTGTTAGATCACATGATCATTGTGTCCTGCCAATACCTGATGATTAATGGACTATTCCATTTTGATTGCATGGGAAGAGGGGAAAAGTCACTACTTGCTTTCAGTTAGAAAATGAAAAAAAGAAAGGAAGGAAGATAGAAGTGTTAAAGTACTGTTTTAGTGAAATGGAAAAAGCTGTCAATTTCAAATCTTCATTTGTATCCACTTCTTAAAATAATGACTTGTATTCATGTTTATGAGTGTTATTGCAATATTTTCTTAATGTTATTAAGCTCAAATATTTGAAAAATATCCTATTATACATTACGAACCTTTTAAGGACTTCTTCAGACAAATGTTTTTATTGTTGGAAGGAACAAAAAATGTAACAGGATTTTTTCCATTTTGTAATTCAGTTACCCACCAATATAGACTATCCAAAGATTTACTTTATTTACAAGTTTTCATTACACTGAAAGACATTGGTGAATTTCAGTCACATATTGATATACTGCACTGAACTCTGTTGTAGTAAAGTTAAATAGAATTTTAAACTTGAGGTTTCTTAATGAAATAGATCATGACATCTTGACATTAAAATAATTATGGAGATGGGAGGGCACACACTGGAAATGCTTAATTCCAGTAGCATTTTGATAAAATACCTCACACATTGAATTAATCATTCTGGAAAATAATTAACATTGAGCAGGTAAATATTAAAAGCAAATACTGTTGTGTAAAATATTCAGTACAATTTTTTATACATATGAATTTAGATGGATTCACTCCGCTTTTGTGTATATGAACATTTATCTATTACTTATCAATATATGCAACTCTCCTCTTTTAATATCTGCAAACAAGACAAGCCTGGAATTCACAGCTGTGCACATGATCCTTAATATAGAACAAATAGAAGATTTAATTCCCTTAAGATGACACAGCTAATACGAACATGATGACAAACAGAAAGCAAATTATTACATCACCAGTCCCCATTCATCCATGTTTCTTTTTTTTCTTTTCATTTTTATCTTCCCTTCCTTTGTTCTAATTTTCCTTACATTCTAATTTTCTTATTTTTTTCCATTATTTCATCTTTGACTATTCTTACCATTTCTTTCTTTCTTTCTTTCTTTCTTCTTCTTCTTTTCCGTCCTCTTTTTCACTTTCACATTTACTTTCTGTCTTTTTCTTCTTTCATTCTCTCTTTATCCATATAACTCTTTCCATATCATTTGTCCTTCTCTTATAAATATAGATGTTTCTATTCTTTGATCAAAGGCAAACTTCAAGTTATTGCACTTAATAACCTCTTTTCAAAACATGCATTTTGAGTATGATTGCTGAAGCTAGTTAATTTCTTATACAATGTTTTTATTTTGCAGTGTTAGAAATTTATTTTTACAATCACAGAGAATGTACTCGTTGACATGGAAAATAACTCAGTAGCAAAATAGTGATTTAATAAAAATAAATGATATATTTTTCCTATCAGTAATTCAGAACATTGGATGGGACAAGAGAAAGAAAGAGAGGATGAACAAAAAATAAAGCATCATTACAATTTGACCATGTTAACTGCAGTGCCTTCCTCACTTTGGTTGAAGTGATATCATCTCTGACACTTATACTTAAAATCAGCAAGAGTTTAAATTTCTGGAATATTATGGGGAAAGAAGGTTTGGGAAAATTAATACTCACAGGATATACTGAGTGTATTAACTTTTCCAACTCATGATCACCAAGTGCAGAATCAATCCTCAAAGGATGTTTGGTGTGTTGACATAAACAGGAATTGAACCCAGCTGAACTTTGGGCTTTTGATAACAACACATTGAAATACTGGTTTTTATATGATCACCTAAGTTAAGCAAACATTGATCCTGGTCAGTACCTAGATGGGTGACCATCTGGGAATACCACATGTTGTAAGCTTGGATGTGTGGGTGATGTAATGATAATGGTTCGGAATTGTTAATTGGCCAGTCAAGTTCCAATTCCAGTTGGGTTCATTATATTCACTTACACACAAATGTCCTTTGGAAAGGTATGAATCCACTTCTCCTCCCCGGCTATGGATTAATTAGTAATACGTGTATCACTAAATCATTATTATCTAAAAAAAATGTCTAAAAAAATATTTTCTGGCTTTAAATAACCTGCAAAAGGTTGATAAGCCATAGAAAATTATTCAACCAGCTGAAACTCAAATACACACACACAAAACAACTGGATGACAGAAAGTTAAATATCTGACTCATGAGGGGGAGGATAGAGTCCTTCATATCCTCAGAAGACCAACCAAGTGTTTGAAAAAAGTCCCTACATGGTCAATGTTAATTTAATGGTATCTAGTAGTGGATAAACATTTATTTTACTTAACAAGATCTTGTATTCTTATAAGACATCACTAACATGACATTACATATAATTGCTGGGATATATACCTCAATTTTTCCTGGAAATACTGAAGATTCTCCTTACATTTTTTCATTTTGTCTATTCCTGTACAGCTATTTGTACAATCAAGTGAACTAATTGTTATTAAATACTTCTCTTTTCATACTTAACAAAATCTCTTGGCCAAAATTTCACAAAGGACAAAAAAAAACCCAGACTTATGAAAATATCCTCACATAGTGATAAGCAGGTTGACCTTTCATCTGTCAAATAAACCAGATACAAGTCATAAAACAGGAAATGGAATTGGACACTAACTCAGTAGAACTGAAATAGTTAAAATATTTTATACTATGCTTTTCCTTTCAAATCTGCTTATTTTATTGCTGTTCATTTAATTCTTATCTTTCTGTACCACAAAATTCCCACCATAACAAAAATAATTCTCTGTCCATTTATCTTATAAAAACTTGAAAACAAGCAAAAAACCAAAAAAAAAAAAAAACCAACAAAAAAAAGTCCGTACAATGTGGGGAAGCAAAATTTGTAAAATTTAAACAAAAACTTTGCATCAATTCCTGTACCAAATGATGTGAAGCCAAATCCAGCACAAAGAACATATTTTCTGCTATTTATACAAAACTATTTTTCAGTAATGTTGTGGAAAATGAATTCATAGAAAGCTGTAACAATATATGATGCTGCTAATTAAATGAACTGAGTGTGAAAGAAAGACTCGTTAATTGGGTATAACAGCTCAAAACACTTTGGGATAGCCCTCTTATCTATCTTTGATCTGTCTTGACCAAAATATTTTGGTCGCCGGGGGGGGGGAGAATGTGGGCTGGGAGTTGTGATTCATGACTTTTTCTAATCAAAGAGGAAAGATTTCAAGCTTCATAAAAGCAAAATCATTTTGCCTGCTAGCCAAGTCCATTCCAGTAAGTTCTAAGAAGAGCCCTATTTGACACTTCACTGTTTTCCATTTCCAAAATCTCATAGCTTCTGTCCTTGTCTTACTGTTGAAGCACATGAATAAACCAGACTAATTCCTTCAATTGCTTTTTGTCATCCATAATTTTTCAACAAGATCACTTTCTGATCACAACACTTTTTCTGTATCCAATAACAGCACTCACCCAAGAAGCAGCATTTGAACTCTAAATTTGGGATGTGATGTTTTAATGCAGACTGTATTCTCTAGACTTGTCACTTTCATGCTATCACTTGTTTTTCTCTATAGAAGATTGCTTGTGTAGTTGGCAGTTTAACAAATATAAGAGGACAAAAAAATAATTAAAGAATTCAATGAATCAAAACCAGAATTACTTGGGGGGGGGTATCACAGTCTAGACAATTTCCTTAAATATGGTATAAGATCATAAAAATTCAGAGAAAATACTTTGATGATTATGAATTTATATGAAAAAAAAAAACAACTTTTGTATCAACCTAATATGTATACTAGGCAAGTATAGATGCACCATACCCAGTCACTCTTTCACACTATGGGAAAGGTTTTTCAGTGTCATGTGACATAAAATTTCAATAGTAATTATTAACCTAAATATCAGATGATATGTACTGATTAATTAAATATCAAATGTAGATTTTTTATTGATTTCAAGTCTTGTCTTCTCTCTTTTCGTGTTGTTTTTTTAGGTTATTTTTGTTTTTTTAAAGCAGCATGATAAAATATTACCCCACTCCTTTCCTCCATGAATTGATTTTTTGATCAAGTGATGTTGCTTACACAAAGTGACCACAAAAATGATTCTACATTAAAATCATTATGCAGATATACATTACCAAACCAGGCTTGTTTTGATAAATGTGTTTATATTTATAATTCATAATAAACAAGTAATTTGGAAGATTTAACTCACTTGTTGAGTTGGTATTCAAACTCATTGAGATCATATGAATCGAACTGGATTTGGTAAGACGCTGTCCCAATGGATGTTTCTGCTTTGGGCCTGAAAAAATAGAAACAAGTAAAAATTGTGAAGAAAATTACCTTATTTCCGAGTACAACATCTGACAAATGCAGTTAAATATATCTTATACCAGAGAGAGATAAACATTCCATTCAAAATGAGGCTAGCATATTCAATGCATATAAGGAACATTGTAAAATAGCAGATCACATTTCACATGAAAGGAATTTAAATACAACTCCTGTTAATGAACAATCATTGTCAAAAGAGTATGAATAAAATATCATGTCAATTTTTATTATGTATGTCGATATTTTCACCAAAAAATTGATATTAACCAATCAATGTTGTTAGAATTTTCAGTATATAGTTTTAAATATATGATAAATGTATTGTGCAACTTTTAGCTTAACATATACTTCCTTATTATAAATATTGTTGACTAGCAGTAGAGCCCGGCGTTGCCGGGGATGTAACAGTAAGAGATAGTATCAAGTACCGACCATCAAATAGACTGAAAAATAAAATTGACAAAGATTATTGTTTAAGGTTGACAGACATGCATGTCTTAATTAGTTTTATTTTTTTGTTTCGTTTTTTTTTTTTTTTTTTTACGAAATGGTCAAACCCAAACAAAAACATTGTTTTCAATCGTTATGAGTCTATCGATTGAATAGAATTTTATTATAAACAATTGTCTTGTAAATGGAATTTTTAAAGCATTCTGAATGTAAAAATAAAGAAAAAGTGTGCAAGATAATAAGAAACACTACCTGCCAAAAAAAAAGTGAAGTTTTGTTGAAATCGGTTGAAAAATGTAGGAAATCCGATCCCATATATAAATGAACACACACACACACGCAAGCAACCAACCTGAGTTTTATAATAAGTATAACTCGATAACTCGATATTAATAAGTATAACTCGATATGAGTTGTCCCCCTTTCATTAATGCCTCTTAATCGTGTTTTCAAATTGATTTTGTGCAAAAACAATTGTGTTTTTCCAATTTTTGGCGCTGTCAGAACCACTGCAAGGTAATTTTACATAGTCCTGTGAAGTTTTGTTGAAATCGGTTGAAAAATGTAGGAAATCCGATCTAATATATAAATGTACACACACACACACACACACACAATCTGCATTTTATAATAAGTAAGATAACTCATTTTGTGGTAGTGGTAGGAACTGTTTGTTTTTATTATGTAAACAAACTAATTTCAGCATATATTTTTATTCATAAATAAATCTAAAAGTTGTAGGTCATAGAAACATAATTGATTGAAACAACATTGTGTATGTAAATAAATTAATGTTTTATTATTTTACATGTTAATATGAACTCTTTGACATTTCACAAAATTCAGCACTTTCTTATTCATTGATTTTAACTTTTCTTGTTTCAACTTTAACATTATTTGCATTAATTTTTTTACTTAACATAAAACATTGGTTCTCATAAGAGCACCAAAGTTAAGCAATATTGAGACTGGTCAGTACCTAGATGGGTGACAACTTGGAAATACCAGGTGCTGTAATCTTAGATGTGCAAGTAGTGTAATGGATAATGGCTGGGAATTGGAAATCGGAAAGCCAAGTTCCAAGTCTAGTTGGGTTTATTTTATTTATTTATTTGCAAATATTTAATTAGTAGAATTCTTATTATCTCCAAAAATAGTCTTACAATCTAAAAATAATTTTGGGTTTTAAATAACTTGCAAAAGGTTGATAAACTATAAAAAAAAAAAAAAACAATATTAGTTAACAGAAATCTTTGTTTGAATATCTATTTTCATATGTATCTCTTTTAATGATAGATCACAAGTTTTCTATGGCAAAGGGTAGAGACCATTCTATTAATTTGGTGTCTTTGAAACCTTTTTTTTTTTTTTGATAAAGGGAACAACAGTCAACTTTGCAGAATTTGAAGGAGCATTGGCTTGCATGAATATACTTTTTAGCTTAAACATTCTTGGCTGTGACATTTAGCACACAAAAAACATCTTGTCCAAGAACTTATACTAATTCTCTTCATTAATCTAGATACAATTAGCTTTGGAGAAACCTATAATTTTATTGCCTACAATGCTAACCAAAAAAATCAGTTTTTATGTACTTCTCTACCCAATTTACACATTCCTCATTATGATATTGACTTAAAGGTGGTAGTTTGGCTGCTTTCATGTCTTTAGCCAATCTTCCTAATAATATTCTGCATCTTTTATGTTTACATCTACAACACCAAAATTTTTCTTGCTGTCAACTTATTTTTCTTGTTTATTATGCTTAAATCACTTGTTGCAATATTTAATTTTTTGTTCTTATTTTGCCACTATTTTCAATCACATTTTTGATTGTTCTATGTTCATTTTTCTTTTTTTTAATTTCCAATGCTTTGTTCCCATCACTCAATAAGTTTTGTTTCTCTTTTGAGGTTATGTTTTTCTTACAAACCATGGTAATCTTTATATATTCTGAAATTAAAAAATATCAATAACTATATATATATATATATATATATATATATATATATATATATATATATATATTTCCAATATGATGAACAATATTCAAGATGCATAATAAAATCTCATATCATCAAAGAAGTTATTGTAAATATTTCGAATAAAAGCAAATATTATAAAACGAAAGTAACATAATAAATGAAAGTATATTTATCATATAAATATATCTTGAAAAATTTCCAAGGATCAGTTGGTAGACACCAATTTCATTGAAAGGACATTGACTTGCACAATAAAAATCTAACATTGTGTAAATAATGTTTTTGATGAAAAAGATGTCTGCCATTACTATTAGTAAAAAACAAAAGAAGTTCAAAATGGCTTTGAATACCAACTAAAAAAATTAACTTTTTCATTTTATTAATATACAAAGATTTTTACATTTCAAAATATATTTTAATTCATTTATAAACAAGTCAATTAAATCTGAATTTATCTCCTATTTAGTTTAGGTATGGCTGATTTCTGTTTTTTCAAGTCTTAGTTCCTTTTAATATGGCCATATTTTTTTCTAGAAATACCTCATTAATATTTAATTGGCTGTTGATGGTCTATGTTTGTAGTAGATTATAGCAGTATTAGTAATCACAGTTCTTGTAATTACTTACCACTCAAAAGTCATTAATGTACCAAAATTATCTGATGTGTTTGTTAAACATTATAATTAACATATGAAAACAGTTTATGAATAGTTACAGTTTTGAAACAGTAGTAGTAGTAGTAATAGCAACTCGCAGACATTGGCGTTTCATATTCATTTATTGTGTTTTTATAATACTACTGTTACAATATAGTAATTAGCGCTTATTGTGTTAACATTGCTGAACCAGTGTCAATTGTAGAAAAAGTAATAAATTCAACTACCAAATTTTGTGATCTTAAAGTTATGGGAAATCATCAAGAGGTAGGCTATTAGGAACCTCCATTAAACAATTCAGACAACATCAGAATTAGAATGGAAGAACTGGATAGAGCTAAGGATGAGAGAAATAACTGAAAAGAAGTGGTCAGAAGTGTTCATTTGAGGACAATCAAATCAATAGAATTAGTAATGTTTCAGTTCCTTCAAGAAATGCCTATTCCTATTATAATTGTGCTGGCCCCTCCCTTTGTTAGATCACATGATCATTGTGTCCTGCCAATACCTGATGATTAATGGACTATTCCATTTTTTGATTGCATGGGAAGAGGGAAAAGTCACTACTTGCTTTCAGTTAGAAAATGAAAAAAAAAAAGGAAGGAAGATAGAAGTGTTAAAGTACTGTTTTAGTGAAATGGAAAAAAGCTGTCAATTTCAAATCTTCATTTGTATCCACTTCTTAAAATAATGACTTGTATTCATGTTTATGAGTGTTATTGCAATATTTTCTTAATGTTATTAAGCTCAAATATTTGAAAAATATCCTATTATACATTACGAACCTTTTAAGGACTTCTTCAGACAAATGTTTTTTATTGTTGGAAGGAACAAAAAATGTAACAGGATTTTTTCCATTTTGTAATTCAGTTACCCACCAATATAGACTATCCAAAGATTTACTTTATTTACAAGTTTTCATTACACTGAAAGACATTGGTGAATTTCAGTCACATATTGATATACTGCACTGAACTCTGTTGTAGTAAAGTTAAATAGAATTTTAAACTTGAGGTTTCTTAATGAAATCTTTCAGAATCAGTAGTAGTAGTTTCTTTATCCTTCAGATGGAAATAGGAGCATTGCATTTATCTAAAGTGTGTCTATCTCATAACTCTAACCTTCTGACTTTATATCTTTTGGTTTTTGTTCATATTTAATTTGATTTGTTTTTGCTGCTTATCAGCCTTTTGGAGAATATTTAAAGCCACAAAATATTTTTAGATTGTAAAAATGTTTTTGAGATAATAATGATTTACTAGTACAAGTCCTACTAATTAACCCATAGTTGAGGGTGAAGAAGAAGTGGATTCATACCCTTCCTAAGGGTATTTGCAGATAAGTGAATATAATGAACCTGACTGAGATTGGAACTTGGCTCTCCAATTTCTAATTCTGAGCTGTAATCCATTACACCACTTGCACATCCAAACTTACAGAACCTGGTATTCCCAAACTAAGTACTGACTAGTTAATGTTGCTTAACTTCGGTGATCGTATGAGAATTGGTGTTTCAACATGATATGACCGTAAGCCACTTTTGTTAATAAATTAATAACAGTCATTATCTTTAGTGGTAATGGCTTGTTGGTACAGTTCACTAAAAACACATTTTGAAACATTTGTTTTTTAATATGCAAACTGGAAAATATTCTTGAAAAGGTAATGTTTGGGAGTTCATAAATTACTGCCAAGTTTTTTGATACTCGTTTCTGGGATTCATTTTCATAGTCCAACCTGTTGCCAAAACAAACATAGCAAAAACACATTCTATGTTGAGTTGTTTGTATGCATATCTAAAGAATATTACAAAGAGACATTATTTACACTGATATTAGCATGAGAAAAAAAATTATAAGGGAAGTTGATGGAATAATTCAATTGACATATTGTCAATTTCAGTATTAAAGCTTTGAACTTTGATCATTGGGGCTCAGCAACTTCCTGTTTTGCTTTGACAATATAATTGTCTTCAAATTAATTACTATAGATAATAATTATGTTGTTACATATGTGTATATATATATATATATATATATATATGCCTACACACACAAAGTTTTTCCAGGTATTTGAGAACACATATTTAGCAGGTTGTAAATGTAAAAGGACCTAATGCAATATAATGTTGTATTCTGTTGACACTCCCACATTTTTTAAAAACAACTGGAAGAAAAAGATTAACCAGCATTGTTGTAAGACTTGTGCAGGATATAAAATGGTCAAGTGTAGTATCTGTTCTACAGACATGACCAGCTAAGACAAATTTTGTGCCTGATCCCATGTAAACAGGGGCTGGGTAAATATTGACTTATGACCCAAGCATACATACTTGGGTTCCCCACATTAAATAACTGACATTAAGTCGCATACCACCCTAGTGGAGGAGTCATGGATAAATACCCATACGTTTCTTAGCCCAGATGACTACAATTAAAGTGTAGTATCTGTTCTGCAGCCATGACCAGCTAAGACAAGCTTTGTTCCTGATCTTGCGTAAGTGGGGTCTGGGTAAATTTTGACCTATGACCTGACTATAAATAACTGACCTTGGTCACATCTTACTTCAGTGGGGGCAGGGAGGTATAGGTAAATACCCATATGTTCCATAATGTTAAAGTTTGATGCATGCTGTGTAACATTACTTCATTACTTCCACTCATACCTCATTTAATGGAGTGTTCTCAAATACCTGGTGCACCCCTGTACATTGTATGATATTCTCAATGTTATAGTTGTACCTTTTTGTTTCAGATGTTATATAAGTATTGAGATTCTGGCAATTTTGAAACATTATTTGAAAATGAGTTTCTAAGATGCTGAAGTTGCTCATAGAATTTAGGAAATAGAAAGGAATCAAATGCTACCTGACTGTACAGCCTAAAATTTGTCAGGAATAGATCTCTTGATATTGACTGGTAATAATCCACAGTATCGAACTGTATTAGGGTGCAGTCAGGCTTGTTGATACTGGTAAACCAATTGATGACTTCTTTGGTATTAATCCAGAGTGTTAATCCAAGGTGGTTTTTAATTTGCCTAGTAATCCTTTCTAGGATTCTTTTGCTTATCTTTCTGATGTTGGATTGGGTTTACCATTCTAGTAGTAGGGTTTTCCTCAAAATCTGGTTTGTGGTCCTTAAGAGTGAAGTAGCATTCCTTTTCAGAAAGTTTGCCTACTCTATCGCTTATCTTTAATTTATCAGTAATAATTTTACTAGTTCTGTTAATATTATCTACCATTGTTTATGTTGTTATTATAAGCTTTTTTATAAGTCCTTGTTAAATTTTTTTAAATTAAGGTGTTGTAGTCGTCTGCTGTCAATTTGTAGAAGTTTCCCATTTTGTCAGACTTTACAAGTATTTTATTATTATTGTTGATGCTTTTAAATATTTGGTCTAGAGATTTTTAGAAGTTGCTTTTCTTTTTCTGAAAGGAGATATTTTTAATTATATTGAATAAGTCCATTTCAAATTCATATAACTTTTTGTTAAATGGTGCTGCCTTTTTACTTTTAAAGTCATAAACTTCATGTTCTTTTCTTGCTAAGTTATTCCCTTGAAGAAAGAAAAATGCTTTCCATCTCATCCTTCTTATTTTTTTGCATAAATTTCACGAAATAATTTTGTTTGTTTGTGTTTGGAATGTTTTTCAGAGAAATGCCGAAATTTACTTTTTCCATATTTTTAAGATTCTTATTTTAGAAATAAAGGTTCAGAGTGCTCAACCTTTATTTGGGAGCCAATATATGTGTGCAAATATATAGAAAAATAGGAAAGAACTGTTAGGTTAATAATCCAAAGTTCTTTAGTATTTTTGTTTTTATTTTTAAAAAACAGTGCTCAATACACAAGTAGAACCTAAATTATAATTATTTTAAAAAAAATATGATTCCATTGCTACATAAGAGTTCTCATGTTTCAAAAGCAGAAGCTAAAAACTTCAATTTAATTATAGAAATTAAATTGAATTAAAGTATCCAGCTTTATGTTTCATCCTCAAGTGAATTTTGGAATAACTAATCTAGAAATTCACGGAGCTTTATAAGCATATACATTCATAATATTAATTACTATGGAAATGGCAAAATCAATTATTTTAATAAGAGTCATAAGGGTTTACATTTTCACTGACAACTATTGTATCAACATATTAGTTACTTTCGGAAAGAGATTAAGTCAAGGTAGGGTTGGGGTGCCTTTTTTCAAGTGAATGATGACATCCGTTTGACGCATACCATCTGGTCTATTTCAACGACAGAGTAATTGGCATTTTTGTTACAATGTTAAATTCGCATTTGTATATCTAAAGATTTTTTTTCTAAAAGGGTTGTTTGTATATAAATATGTTGTATTGAACTACAATTTGTGTTTTTGACGACTTCATAAAGGTTTTTTTTATCTTATGACTAGGTTAAGTTTTTAAGCCTATTGCTTTAATTGAAAGTGTTTGTAGACTACGAAATTTTAATATTTTTTAAGCTAATTATTTAAGGCAAAAATTTGTTGATGTCGGCAAAAAACCGTTAACTCATGTTTATGATTTAATAATTTTAGTCTCTACTTGTGTATTGAGCACTGTTTTTTAAAAATAAAAACAAAAATACTAAAGAACTTTGGATTATTTACCTAATGGTTCTTTCCTATTTTTCTGTATATTTGCACGCACACACACACACGCACACACATTTATATATAGTGGTAATATATATATATATATATAGTGGTAATGAAATAAGCACATTCCATCTCTTCTTGCTTGTAACCATCCATCACAACAAAATAAATGTTTTTCAGCGCTAAAGTAGAATAGGTTCATATCCTTCTACTAGTTAATAACAAGTTGTTACTATATTACATATACGTGTGTGTGTGTGTGTGTGTGTGTGAAGGCATAAAAACATGAAAGGAGGCAGATGTCATTTATAAATTCGACAGATTGAAATGTAGTGAATTTATTACATACTCCAGAATATTTGATGATTAAAGCAACAGTATAGAGGATTTTGCTAATATTTTGAATGACGGTAATGCTAACATAAGAATATTAATTTTTTATAATATTTCAATGTTTATTCACTTAATTGTACATTACCAAAGATCTTTTAAAGTGTCTCTGCCTATATATGAAATTAATTTAATAAATAAATGTCAATACCTGTTGTATCCTTAAAAGAGGTTACAAATAGACAAAGGTGGTACTTGAGTGAAAGGAAGAGCAACACGGACATAGATGAAAGAAAGAGAGGTTTATTGTAAAAAGAGAATATACTACTGAAAGACAGGGAATCGGTTAGCAAGCTAGTAATTCCTGAAGCAAGAATATTTAGTCCCCCTCCCCACACACACACCAAGACAGGATGTGGCACAAGGCCATTATTTAATACGGGGCAAAACGGAGCCCCTGTGCTCAGGCAAAAATTCCCCGTAGATGCCGTAGACATGGGGTCGGGTATCTGTCTACCACCCCAGACAAGACTCTGCCATTTGGCACAGCCTCTTCTGGGTTCCTCTCTGTCTGAAGGCAGAGAGTTCGACCAGCACAGCTGGAGATGAATCTCCAACTAATTGCTGAAGTAAAGATATTTGCCAACTGCCCCACATGGTCAGATGTGGCACAAGGCCGAATTTAATATGGGATATCCAAGCCCGTAGGCTTGGGCAAAAATTCCATGTAGACCCCGTATAAATGGGGTCGGGTAGCTGTCTACCCTCTCAGACAAGACTCTGCCCTTTGGCATAGCCTCATCTGGGTTCCTCTCTGCCTTCAGACAGAGTTTGACCACCTTAGCTGGAGACGAATCTCCAACTAATTGCTGAAGCAAGTCGCCAGGTATATCCTTTGCACACTATATATATCTACTGATATAGTCAGTCCACATAGGCAATAGGGAGTGTGAGACATTCCATTACAATAATACCAAAGTCTATTTTGTATTCATAACTATCAAATAGCCTCAAGAGAAGAAGAAAGATTTGGTTAAAACAGAAGACATAAATGCAGAATGGATGTAAATTGAATTAACAAAAAACTTCTTCATTTCTTGCTTATTTGTAAAAATATTCTTTACTGCCAAATTATATTGCTCCAAATTTCTTTTATTCTTTCAGTTTTTAAAAAGGTTTTAAGATGTATATACATATAAATATTTTATACAATATATTTCAAAATCAATCTTTTATTAATACATGTTTGATTAAAAAGTCACTGTTAAGAATTCGATCTCAATTCTCAACAAGTGATGTCAGCATGTTATCTTCTAATTCTATAAGAGCCAAATCAGGCCAAAAATGGAGTGCTGTTGCTATATTTGGGCAGGAGATGCCCAGACCTTTACTTTTCAGTCTTGATAGAATTCAAAAGCATCTTGTTTGAGAATTATTATTTTCCACCTTGCAACCTCACTCTTACAGGTAGGATGTGGCAAGTCTCTCACTGCTCTATTGCTACTACCATGGAAAGCTCTTGGACAAACTGCATCTCCTGGTTTCAACAGGTCTGTCATTCACCGCCAGAACCCACTATGCCACTTACATAGTAGCAAACCACCCACATTACTTCTGTATTCCATAATTGAGAAGTAAGTTCCACTCAAACACTTTCTGTGAACTACTGCCCTATGGAACAGACTGCTCAAAAAGATGTTTCCCCAATCACTACAATCATAACCTGTTCAAATCTAGAGTCAACCATTATCTTCCCCTTCTATCTATATAAACTACCCCTTAATGTAACCCTCTACCTTGAGTGGCCCCTGAGCCTTGTACAGGGTGAACCTTAATGTAAAAAAAAAAAAAAAAAAAAAAAATCAGTACTTATGCATGGTTCCTCCAAGAGTGGAGTGGGGGTGAGTGTAGATTGCCGGTTCTCTGAACACAGACAAACAATCCAATGTATTCTAGTACTTATATATAAAAAAGAATGAATAAAACACAATCATCATTAATAGCAGCTTTTTCCTTATAGCTATACACAAGGAATGTGTTTTAATTTTTGTTTAAGATTTTCATTAAACTCTTTCAGATTTAACCATTTTCTAGATCCAAGACCTTAATGGTTTGGGACAAAAACTGTAATTGTAGATGTTAGCTGAAAATAACTAAATGTATGTATAGCTGAAGACGCTTAATAAAATATTAACAGATTATTCTTTCATTCTATATTTGCTCATAAGAAAGAAGAATAGTTAAGTAAAAAAATAAGAAAAATATTGCTTGTCAGTGATACTGAATCCAAGATGTATTAATAAAGAGTTTATTATTTTATATCAGTTGTTATTATGTTACTATTAAAATATCAACAAAAGCAGCTACATTTGTTTAATCATTGGGTATTGATTACTAACAAGATTTCTTTCAAATAACTTTCATCTTTTATGTGTTACAATTAACTGATAAACAAGGTTATTAGTTACCATGTTAGTTTTCCTTTATCCAGGAGATCCTTTAGGGTCAGTTGTGAGACTTGAAGGTTATGGTTTTGAAGCCATTCTTCTGAACTCTGTGATGCAGCATCACCAACACTCATTGTCTTTTGCATCAACTACAACAGAGAAAACATCAAGAGCTTAGTGAAGAAGATCAGATCATGATTTTGAATTTTATATTCAGGATTTCACTAACAAATAATAATTAATTTAATTTCTAGAAAAAAAAACAGTTAATAACAGCTATAATCAAAATCAATTCTATTGCAGAGATATTATCTTTAAATATGAGAAATTTAAATAGGATAGGAAGTTAAATCACATGACCACTTTGTATTTTAACATTTTCATCTTTAATTTATATTAGTTGTGTCTTGCAAATCCAATTACAATTAAAGTTAGTTCTAAAAATATAAAGTAGTTCAACTATAATATTTGATGGTATATGGCATTCCCCAAACTTTTTCCCTTTAAAAGGGTGTCAAAATGTATCTTATGGCCTTATATGCAAAGTTGAGGTAAGCTAATTGTTGTGACCAAGTAAATGGTTAAAGAAATAACAAAACAAGCATTACAGATATATCATATATTAAACAGTAAGTACAACAGAAGAGTATTACCCGACTAGTGAGTGTGTGTCGGTTGACCCAGCATTCAATCTATTCGACTGTTAATATTTAACAGCCCCCCCCCCCAATCACCACCATGAGGGATGTATGTGGCACAAGGCCAAGTTTACTGTAGGGTCAGCCAAAAATATTGCCTTAGAAGCCGTATAATTGGGTTTAGGGCCTGTCTACCTTCCCGGACGAAACTTTGCGCTTCAGCAAAGCCTCGTCCGGGTTCCTCTCTGCTCAAGGCAGAGAGTTCAACAGATGAACAATCTATTCGACTGTTCCCCCAAGGCTTTCTCTTCTACTAATCTTACAGTAGGCAGAAGAGTCCAACATAGACTCTTTAGAGGGAGGACACCACAACACTAATGTTATCCAGATTCCATAGACTACCAATACTTCTACCTAGGCTAACTTTATAATTTTAAATGCAAAATGGAGTTTTGGTATTATATAGTAAATGATGTCACAAACCAAATACTGGAGAAGTTAGGAATAAATAATAACCAATGGGGTTTTGATTTATTTTAATGATTTCATTCCAAGTAAGACAATAAAGTCACTGATGCAAGGGGTTGTTGAGTGCAAGAGCATATGAGAAAAAGAAAACCTTACTAAGGAGAGAGAACGATAAAAGAACAGGAATCAAGAAGACAGAAGATAATGACTGACATTGCGTTTTTGAAGATCAAAGTTGACTGAAAAGCAGGAAGTCAGAAGAGAGTTCTATAAGTGAGGAGTATGAGAGAAGAAACTGTTAGCATAGAACTTATGGTTATGTGTAGCCATTTCAACGATAAAATGATAAGACCTTGCTACCAATCTAGTACTCTGATTAAATTTATAAAGCCTAGGTACCAAACAGGAAAGCCCATCAGAACAATTAACATGAAAATATTTATACAAAAGGCACAGGGAGGCTATGTTACAGCAGTGGGAAAGTGACTGAAGCTGAGAAACCAGGTCAGGATCAATAACATTGCAGATTATTCTTTGTATTTTATCAGGAATCTCTAAATACATAACAGACGCATCAAACCAAATGTGACAGCAATATTCAATGTATGGATGAATAGTAGACTTATAAAGGTGTAAGATAGAATCTAGCAAGAAAAATTGTGTAACATAGCATAGTGGACTAACTTTCCTAGCAGCAGACCTAGCAATTGATTGGATATAATCTTTCCACTTTATGTCAGTGGAAAACATTAGCATGAGAAGACACAAGGGCTCAACTTACAATAATACCTGTTCTATCAAACTATGCATTGGTTAAAATATATGGCAACATTTATAAGCGGTAAAGACTTTAATGTTCCTCTTAAAGATATAAAAAGTAGTGGTTTACAAGTGTTACCTTTCAGTTGAGTAGAAGTTCTAAAAAACAAAACAAAATATCTACTAAGTCTACTTTAAAATCAGTTAAATAAGTTGAATGCAAAGAGAAATCAACTCTAGAGTTATTGGCAATGGCAATGGTAATAATTAATCATTTGCATACAGGCAACATTTGGCATTTATTGATTGAATTGATTACTCTTAGTTGAGATTTATAGAATATTTTTCAGGAAAATAAATTTCTCAAGTTCACTGTTATCACTCTTTATAGTAGTTGATATGTCCCAGAAAGGGATATATTTGTTCAAAGTAGCAAAGTGGTTGTTGACTACTGTAACTGGATAGGACAACCTAGCAGGTAACCATAATGGACTGGTCCTCATTGTAGTGGTAGGCAATAGGCGAAGACAATAGGTGTAACCAATAGGTGTTCTCATGTACCTCCACATCAGTCTGTATTTATGGCTGACACCAGCCAATCATATTACTGTGAGGGGAAACCCAGGTGTATGCATATTCATTGCATCACCTCCCCATGAGCTAAATTTTCCCGTGAAATTTAGCTTCAATATTTTCTCTTTTTAAGGTCTGGACTTAATCAATTGATTTTTTTCCTAAGTCTTTTTTGCCTCAATCCTCCTTGCAGTGGTGGTGTTTGACACACTGGTACCTCTGACCTTGAGGTCGGGGATACCTCCATTGGTGAATGTTGACTTACTGGAATGGGAATTTCAAATGTGTCATACAGGACTTCCATTGGAATCTCTTCAGTATTTTCCGTGACCTCTGTAGTGTGTCTGGGTCTCAATTGATTCCAGTGTCTTTTGCACCAAAATCTTTCCCCTTTTATGTCATATATGACCTGTCCAATTCTTTTGGTTATCATTTCTTCTTCCCAATACATTTTTCCAGCCCTAAAGTTCTTGAAAAAAGTTTGTCACCTGGCATATGCTTTAGTCATCTGGTTTTCTTTTTTAGCAGTTTTCTTCACCAGACTAGGCAACAGCCAGTTGAACACAGAACATATTTTTCTCGCAAAAATTAACTCTGCTGGCAATAACCCTGACGTTGTATTCGGGTTTGGTGTGATTCTATATACTGCCAAAAATTTCTGAATACTTCTTTCATTTGTGTCCATGCCTTGGTTTTTCTTCAATGCTCGTTTAAAGGTGTCCACAAATTTTTCTGCCTGTCCATTTGATCTTGGATGATATACTGGCATTGTCATGTGATCAATGGACAATGATGTACAGAATTCCTTGAATTCTCTTCCCATAAACTGTGTTCCGTTGTTGCTGACTAAAGTTTTAGGGAGTCCAAAGTGACTAACAATTTCATTAAAGGCGTTTATTGTATTTGTTGCAGTGGGATGTCTGCACTTAACAACTTCTGGCTACTTAGTGAAACTGTCCGCCATGATCAGGTACTAAGATCTATTTATTGGCCCTGCATAGTCGATATGCAATCAAGTCCATGGGACATCTGTCTTTGGCCATGGTTGAATCTTTACTGGTGGATCCCTTGCTGCCAGTTGACATCCTCTGTACTGTTTCACCAAATTTTCTATGTCTTGGTCCATCCTCAGCCAATAAGTATAGCCTCTCATTAGAGATTTCATTCTTGAAATCCCTGGATGGCCAGTGTGGAATTCTTTCAGAATTTTCTTTTGCAGAGTAACCAGCATTACAACTCTATCTGTGTATAGTGATGATGTCCACAGATTGAAAAAGGTGACACACTAATTCCTTTTTTAGATGTCTTGTTCAACCAGACTTGCTTTTTCATTTTTTTAATGAAATCATCGTTCACCAGTGCTTCTTTCATATCTTCTAGCGTAACTGGTAGTTCTCTAATTGTGTTGCATAACACCTGACAATTCACTTTTGTCTCTTAGTGCTGCTATCACTGTTTCTTCCAGTGGTTCCGTATATTTAGGTATCAATCTTGATAACCCATCGGTGTGACCTAGCTTAAATTACACAACACTGTAGTGAGTTGGTATACCTTTTTTTTTTTAACCAAATATTGTTAACAGTGGTTTGCAGTCTGTTTGCAGAATAAATTCTCTTCTGTATAGAAACCTGTGAAATTTTTTTACAGCATAGATTATTGCTAAACTCTCTTTTTCGATTTGACTGTAACTTCGTTCCATGGGCAGTAACGTTCTCAAAGCATGTGATATTGGCTTTGTAGATCTGTCCTCGAAGTTATGAAGCAATACTGCACCTAGTCCCTCATTACTGGCATCTGCTGCTACAATGATTTTCCTCTTCAGGTTGAAATGCGCTAACGATAGGACTGCTAATAGATTGCTTTTTATTTTTTTAAAAGCCTGTTCGCATTCTTTCGACCATATCCACTTTGTGCCCTTTTTCACCAAATTGTTTAAAGGAGCTCTCATATAATACATTTTTGGGATATAAATGCTATAGTAACTTACTAATCCCAAGAAAGCCTGGAGTTTAGCCACATTATCAGGTGCTGGCATATTTTTTATAGCCTCAGCCCTTTCTGGATCCAGTTTCCTTCCTTTACTGTTAATGATCTGCCCATAATATTTTATCTTCTTTAAGAACTCACATTTTTCAGCACTCAGCTTGAACCTGTATTTCTCAATTCTCTGAAATACTGCTCTAATATGCATTTTGTGTTGGACTTCATTTTCACTTTTGATCAAAATATCATCTAAATATGCGATTACATACTCCATACCAGCCAACATTGTGTCCATTATTTGCTGGAATAGGCTTGGGGCTACCTTCAATCCAAAAGGAAGACGATTTAGATTAAAAATCCCTTTATGCGTGTTTATTGTCAGGTACTTTGAACATTCTTCACTGACTTTAACCTGAAGGTAATCCCCTGACAAGTCCAACTTTGAAAACACTACCTCCATTTAATTTAGTCAATATATCCTTCGGAGACAGTAGAGGGTATGCATGGTCTTTCACACAATCATTTAAGCCTGTTGAAAAGTCAGCACACACTCTGATTTTTCGGTTTTTCTTTTTTATATATACAGTTGGAGACGCCCAATCCGAGTAATCGACTTTTGAAATTACGCCAATTTTCTCCAACCTTTCTAATTCCTCATTTATTGTGTCTAGTGCTGAAAATGGTACTTTTCTCTTTGGTTTAAAGATTGGTTTAACATTTTCTTTCAATTCGAAGTTGACTTCTGTTTTTGTGCACAGATATAGTCCTTCTGAAAAGATGTGAGGGAATTCGCCTTTCAAATCCATGATAAATCTTTCTGTTTGCTTCGTCTTATAGTTCTCTATGATGTTAACTTTGTTACAGAAAGAATTCACCGTCAACTTCCATAAATTAAACAATACGATCCAGAGAGGTTTACTGAACCAGAGAGCACATACACTTTCGATTGGTGAATTTTTTCTGTGAACGCAATGTTACATTTTAATTCACCTCTAAACATAAGTTTTTTTCCTGACACTCCCCGGGTAATTTTGTCTGTGTTAGTCAACAACAGGTAATGGATTTTTTTCCATGTTTGCCTGTTTATTGCTGAGATATCACTTCCTGAATCGAGTAATAATTTTACAGTCTTCCCATTTATTTTTACATTGAGGTATTTTCTTCTTTGACCCTCCTCAGTTTCCTTTTTAGACAAAACTATGCTCACCTTTGTTTGAGACTTTGATTGTACTTTACTCTGTTTTGCCCAACAATGGGAACTTCTATGGCCTACATGCCCACAATTAAAACATATTTTATCCCTAAAGAAACAATCCTTCTTTATATGCTGTCCTCCACATGAACTGCATATAATTCTTCTCTCTTTATTTTGTATCTACTTCTGTTGTCTTACAGTTTGTACTCGCGAAATGCTCTTATCCTCAATTTGAGTATTATCTTTTTTTATGTTTATAAGTTGCTGACATTCTTTCGTTATTTTTTGTAGTGTAATCTTCGGATCCTGTTCCATGATAGTCAGGATTCTTGATCTAATTTCTTTGTCTTTCAGTGTCGTTAGACCATGCACAAAAATTAGACACTTGAACATGTTGCTTGACAATTCCTTTAATTTAAATGCCTCACACTGTGTGTTAACCATACCTGCATACGTGACAAAATCATTATCCTCTTGTTTTATATTTAGACACTTGTATCATGTATGAAACAGACTATCTCTTTCATTGAAAATTTTCGACAAAATTTCTACTGTTTCGCTGAATGTAATTTCTTCTGGCTTCTTTGGGAGGATTAAATTTGCATATTTTGTATTTTCTTCTGTTCCCAACTTCTGCAACAATAGAGTGATTGTTTCCTCGTCAGACCATTGTTCGCATATTTTTGTAAATATTGTTTCAAGCCTATGAAAATAAGCCAGAAGTTTTGAACCACTGTCAGGATAGTATTTAAATTCAGAGTGAATTTGAAATTCCTTCAGCAGAAAAAATCTAGAACCCAGTTCTTTTGTTGTCCTAGATAATACGTCTTCCCAAAGTGCTTTATTGTCTTTTGCCTGTTGTTTAAATAACTTTTCAAACCTTTCTTGTTGCTGAATAAATTGTTGTTGTTGGAATTGTTGCTGTAAAGTGACTTGTAGCAACTTAGTTAATTCTGCAATTTGTTCCATTCTGCCAACGTATCCACAAGAAAAAATTTTGCTCCAATTTATGTAGACAATAAAATGTCCAAACAAGAGGGAGGCAATTTCTTACTTTCTGACACCAGCCAATCATATTACTGTGAGGGGGAACCCAGGTGTATGCATATTCATTACATCAGTAATGATAGGAGTTTCCTTCTGTTATGGGACCTTACCCATAATAACATAATGGACTATTCCATACGTAATAAATACTGTGCCTCAAGAAGAAGCAGAGAGTTCAGTCTGAAGTCTGGAGTGAGGTCTGTCAGAAGTCCGTCAGTCAGTCAGAGCGAGTGAGTCAGTCAGTTGAGTCAGAGGCAGTCCGAAAACAGAGTTGTGTTCAGATAATTACTACTAAACCTGATTATTCGTACTAACACTTTCTATTTCTCTGTATATATTCCTGTTTGTAATATATCTGTGTTATTCCATATCCGTGTTTGAGTTCTTCTTTATTGGTTCTACCTTGGACTATCACCGTGGTACAAGGAACCGGACCATAACACCTTCTTAACCTTTTGTTTAAAGTAGTGGAGAAAGTCAACATCTTAATTATGTTAATTATTTTCTCTTCTAGTTCCATCTACTATCCATTTTAGTTTATAGGAATTAAATCCTCTACATATTTTTCAACCAATAAAAATCCCATCAGAAAGTTTGTTGGATAAACAACAATTACAAGGCAAATGCTGCTAAAATACTTGCAAATGTAGTTGTACACCTACCATGTGTTATTTTTGGACCATTTAGAAAATAACAATAACAACTCCTTACACCACTCCAGAAAATTTGTGGAAAAGATTTTTGTGAGCCAGTGTGAAACCTCGTGTCCAAAAAGTTCACACCTCTATGCAAAATTAGATTTTGAATCCCACTTATGGATATAAAAATAGAAGCCTATGGCTTTTTAGGGCTCAAAATAATTTTGGAGGCCAGTTTGATCAATACATGTGTATGCACACATGCACCCACACACACACACACACACACACACACAATGGAAGAGACAACAGTCAATAGCCACTGACTAAGGCCTTGTCCACTTACACAACAGAAGGGAATAACCAGCTGCTGCCAACTAAGCCTTTGTCTACAAACTCACAGACACTTTAGGCTGACTGTCATAAAGTAAGCCCTATGAACACTTAATTACTTTATAAAAATTTCACTGCAAGGAAACTTGAACATTTTATTTTTATATTTCAGAAAAGAATATATAAATGTTATTTCAACTTATGTTCTGCTTTTACTTTTTCTTTAGAAAATAACCTTTTATTTGTTTCATTTAAAAGATATGTTGTTGTTGATGTTGTTAAATGTTTGGAATTCCAACACTCAGATAACAACAAAAACCTGGGTAGACAAAACCTAACAAATTGTTATGGCTGTTGAAATTCTTCAAGTGATGGGATTTTGTTATTTGATAAAATTCTTTGTGATTCTGTAGTACCAATCTATAAGACCTCTTGGTCTTAGAGAAGACATTCACTTGAAACCATTTTTAATCACTGATCTGAGAAAACAGTATCTAAAAATAAAAAAAATCTAAGATTAATCACTGTTCCCAACTAAATACTGGAGATCATACTGGTGGTCCTGAAGATTAATTTAAATGTCAAGAGAAAGTCCCTGCCCAAAAAATGTGAATGTCAAGAGGATGACCTAATGATCATACTGCAGATTTTGTGATAAAAGTAACAGGTGAGAAATAAAATTGAAAAGTTATAAAAAAGATATATAATAAATCACCTTGTGAGGCATAATGACATTTTGTTAGTAAAGAATTGATTAAATACAAAGTCACGTTTTATGAATAAATAAAAAGAAAAAAACAAACTGAATTCACCAAATAAGCTATTGTGTTTTTGTTCACACATACTGACACTGTATGCACAGAAGAATTTTACTTCCAAATACTTTATATCATATTCAGAACTTTCATCTGTTGTTGTTAACAAGATAATTACATAAGCCATTGACATGGATTTTGATTCTCACTTGGTGCTTCATCAAAATAATCTTGTTCAGTTATTATTACCCCTGATATTTAACCCTAAAAAACTCATATATATATATATATCTCACTCTCTCATTCTTACTCTCTCTATCACACACACACACACACACACACACACACATACACACACACACAATCAGGTTGGCAAAATTCATTAGAAAAAATGTACCAAAATTAAGTAGGTAAAGTTGTCCAGAAAGTAATATTGCATTTATCAAACTTCATCAAAATCGAAGTTAATCAGTAAAAAATATTGATTTTTAGACTGAATTTAATGTACATTCTATCAGGTTTTGCATTATAGCAACATAAACTATAAAAAGCTTTCCATCAGTGTCATATTCACCACTGCAGGTTACATGGAATCCATAAAGGCAGTAAAACAGATAATGAAGAATATGTGTTAAGTAGCCATGTGAAATGACTATTCATAAATGCCAGAAGTAATTTATCAAGTTTAAAAAGGTGTTTGATCTCTTTCTGATAAGCACCACTGTGAAAGATCAGTCACCTTGGATAATAATATTTTCAAGGCTTGTGCTGAAACAGATCCTAGACAAAGCAACAGAGATGTGGTGAAGAGGTACAATTCATCATGTTCAACAATATATTTCAAGCAAAATTGGAAAGAAATTTGTGGGAATTTTGGTTCCCAGGTTATTGAATGCAACATTCAACTGACTGCTACAGTCTAGTAATGAAGAATGAAAACCTCCCTTTTCTTCACTGAATGAGAACTGAATACTTCATGATAACAAAAAAAAAAAATATAAAAAAAGTAATGATTATCAGCGTTTGACAAACCAGTACCAACACCAAAATCAGAACTTTATTTACAGACCATAGACCTTTAAAACTCAAATTATGTGGATGGCATACAAGACAAGGTAATAATAGTTTTAATGGACAGAAAGAGTGTCATCTAGTGCAAGGCTTCCTTCAATAAAGCCTAGTTAAAAAATGTAATTATTTCATTCCTGATACATATGAGACTTAACATTTAAGGATTATTGCTTTGATCACAACAATTTCTTAATGCAAGAATATTCATAAATAAGGAAAAATGTCAATTCATATTTGTCAGTTTTATTTTCATAAACAAAAAAAGGACAAAAAAAACAACAGAATTTTAATTTTAGAAGTAAAATTATTTTCATGTTGAGCTACTACACTTAATAATGGTAGTAATTAAATCTTTAACCAATAAAATTTAATTACGTTTATCTCTATATTCTCTCCCCCTTGAAAATGCAATATTATCTTCTAAACAATCTCACAAACATATATATTATATATATATATATATATATATATATATATATCAATCATGAGTCCCGTAACTTATTTTTAGGGTCATAGGGACACCACATGTACTGCAGCTGCAGTAGAAATGGTGTGTCTTGGGCAAAATAGCCTGACAGAGTCCAACCCTCACAAGGATGGCTTGAATTTTCCTTCTCCTAGACTGGCTGCAAACCAAGGTTATAGAAGCCAATTTGTCCTGCTATTTTACCCATAGCTGGGGGGAGAAGAGATGAATTCATCAGGGGTATTACCACATAAGTGAAGGTAATAAACTTGACTGGAATTCAAACTTGGCTTTCTAATTCCTCAGTCTGAACTGCTAATAATTACTCCACCATGCCTCCACATATATCTATTTATATATCTATCTATATATATATATATATATATATATATATATATATATATATATATAAGCTCTTATTAATACACTAATAAGAAAATAAAACAGAATTCTCTGCTGCATATCTCACCACTTATGTTAGGTGTCATCTTACAAAAGGCAAAAAAAGAAAAGGATTGAGCAAAGGCAATAAAAATCATTATTAAGTGATGTGATCAAACGGCTGGTAATTTTTGCCACTGAAGAAAGCTACAGGATTAGCCAAAAACTTTTTGTAATTTACAAAACTTTACCAGCTATCACAGATCAACTAAATAAAAAAAAATAGAAAGAATATCTTTATATCATCTCATATATATATATATATATATATATATATATATATATTTAATATACTCACTGACCACTTAAGTAAGTACATGAGAAGAAATACTCTTTTATGAAAATTTCTAATCCCCCAATGATGTATTAGCAATTTAATGGATATAGGCATTTAAACATGGTCATAGTGACCTGTTAAATTTCATTTCATGCATTAGAATGGGTAACAAAGGTAATTTAAGTGATTTTGAATGTGATGCACCTGTTGAAGGGTGGGTCTGAGTATTTCAAAAACTACTGATCTACTAAGATTTTCATACACCACCATCTCTAGGGTTGACAGAGAATGGTGAGAAAAAGAAATAAAAAAAAAATTCAATGAGCAGCAATTCTGCGTCCTACGAGGTCAGAAGAGAATGGCCATACTAGTTCAAGTTGATCAAAAGTCAACAGTAGCTCAAATAACCACTCTTTACAATGGAGTTATACAGAAGAGCATCTATGAATGCACAACCTTGAAATAGGTGGGCAGCAGAAGACCCCACTGGATGCCACTCCTGTCAGATACTAACAAGAAACTAAGGCTGCAATTCACTAAGGATCCCAAAAATTGGACAATAGATGATTGGAAAAACACTGCCTGATCTGATGAGTCTCAATTTTTGTTGTCACATTCAGATGTTAGGGCCAGAGTTCAACCTAAACAGCATGAAAATATGGATCCATTCTTCTTTGTATTATTGGTTCAAGCTGGTGGTGGTGGCAGTGATGTAATGGTATGGGGGAATATTTTCTTGGCATATATATATATTTTTTTTTAAGCAGTTCACCCCTAGCAAGGTGGGAAGCCACTAGCACACAAGGGGTTACAGAGGATTTGGAGCGAGAGCAGATAGGAATGATAGTGGAGGGGATGAGGAGAAGGATAGTGGATAGATCAAGGCGACTGGAAATGTCGACTGACATTACATTTGAATAGTTGGAGATTAAAGCTATCAGGGAAACAGGAGTAGGGAAGGGAGTTCCACAGGCGAGAGGTGCGAGACATGAAGCTATTGGAGTAGAAGAGGTGGCTACATTTAACAGTTTCAACAGTGAAAGGGTGAGAGCAGGATGCCATCCTCGTAGGACGCTTGAATTCGCGAAGTCTTGGAACCAGTGAAAGCAGCTCATTGGAGCAATTACCATGAAAGTATTTGTAAAAAAGACAGAGAGAGGCGACGGCATATCTGTGAGAGAGCGACTGCAGGCGAGATGCCAGATCAGGGCCAATTATATTGCATATCCATCTCTGGATCTTATCAAGAACCCCAAGACAAACAGAAGGGGCTCCAGACCATATATGGCAGCAATACTCCATGCAAGGGCGAATGGTTGATTTGTTGATTTAAAACTCTTGGTACTGATAAAATATTTAAATACCACATACAACAGGTATTGCAGCTGAGCACGTGTCTCAATTTATGAATACAATACACTCATCTGCTGGTGGCCTCATCCAGAAGGATAACACACCATGTCACAAATCAAAAATAGTGGCAGACTGGTTCATTAATTGATTAATTGATTGAGTGATTGATTTTCTATGGCTTACCTACTCTTCACAGATTATTTAAAGCCAGAAAATATTTTTAGAATGTAAGAATGATTTTTTTTGATAAAATAATGGTTTAGCACTAAAAGTCTTACTAATTAAGTTATAGCTGAAAGGAGAAGAGGTGGATTTGTACCTTTCCCAAGGGTATTTGTGCATAAATGAATATAACAAACCCAACAGGAATTCAAACTCAGTTCTTCAATTAACAATTCCAAGCCATAATCCATTGCACCACCTGCACATCCAAGCTTACAGCACTTGGTATTCCAAAGCAGTTATCCATCCAAATTAGATGTAGCCCTTGCAAAGAAAATACTACTATGCAGCTAATGAATGAATCATAGAATTTACAATGATTGTATGACCCCTGACTGTGATTAAGTTTTTTCTTTCTTTGTGCAATAAAATTGAATCTTATCTTTTTTTTATTAGTACTTTTACTTTATTGCATGACCTTGAAAGAACTTTCCAGACATATATTATTGTTATATTCCATGCTAATAGGAATATATACTTGAAAAGGAAGGTGGATAAAATAAGTAAAGATTTATTGTAAAAACCAGAACAATAAAAATAAAGGTAACAGTTATGCACAAGGTCATCACAAGGCAATCCAGTAGTGAGTGTTACTATTGGAAGTAAGTCTGAGTCATACTCAGATCCCAGCTAGTCAATATTTATTAGCCCTCACACAAGGGTAGATGTGGCACAAGGCTGAGTTTAATGTGAGTCATCCAAGCCCATATGCTCGGCCAAAAATTCCCCGTAGAAACCGCATAAACAGGATCAAGTTGGTCAACCTCTGCCCTTTGGCAGACCCTCGTCCGGGTTCCTCTCTGTTCAAAGGCAGAGAGTTTGACCAGCACACCAAAAAAGATTTTGGCTAGTATATTTAGCCACCCCACCACAAGTGTTGCATGTGGCACAAGGCCAGGTTTGACATGGGTTCTCTGAGCCTGTAGGCTCGGCAAAAAAATGACCATAGAACTTGCATAATGGGATCGGGTTGGTCAACCTCCCTGAACAAGACTCTGCCCTTCAGCTGAGCCTCGTCCAGGTTCCTCTCTGCTCAGAGGTAGAGAGTTCGACTGTCTAGCTGAAAAGATTTCGGCTAGTCCCTGTAGTCTATTGACTTACAGCTACTTATAGGTAGTTACTACCTCTAGTTTAGTCACTCATGGGAGTGACAGGTTATTCCATAACATCAATTATCTAACCAATCTCCCAGTACTTTGGAATGTGTGACACAAAGGTGGTTACTGAAATCCCAGAATCACTATCCCAGATATATGCAAGTTTTATGTATAATGATAATATTACTGAAATATAAAATTAATGAATAATGTAGAATTCAATTATGCATTTTATAGCTCATGAAATTATTTTGTGTAATGTAAGATAATTTAACATGAAATTGGTTTGTCAATGATAGCATGTCAAAGATGAGGCAGGGATAATTGCCCCAAATCAAATTATTATAATATATTTTTGCCACACTCTATAACTGTATGTTGTGGCCTGAATAAACATAACATCTTCATGAACTTCTCATACAACACAGCCACCTTATACAACATTTGTATAGAATGTAGGATGATATTATCATAGGCCATTTTTTATTATACTCCAAAGGCAAATTTAATTTACTTTTGCATTTTATATTATGTCTATCATATAAACATTAAACAACAGAAATTTAAAATTAAGTGTCCCTGCATTTTCAATGTTTCTCTTGAGTTATAATTTTAACCAACATTTGTTTGTATTGTGTTCCCTCTTCCTACATCTATATATAGCAATTAAAAACATTATTTAGTCTGAAGAAGTCTTTTGATTTTTTGATTTTGTTATTCAATTATCCACCATTGGTTTGATATATAGAGTTTATGTATCATATTCCCCCATATCATGTCTATTGTCAATTTTTTTTTCTGCTAAAACATGTCATGGAGAAAATCAGTAAAAGGAGTGGGACAGAAGGAAGATGAAAGAAGTTGTGAATCAAAAGATGAAAACCATCAAAATGTCAGAGATGTGATGTCAAATTTTCATATGACAAGTACAAGACATTCCTACCAGAGATGGAACCACCCTAAAAATTTCTATCTATGTTAAGGACATAGAAATGGTGCCAATGCTGTAAGGTCTGAACTTGAAATGGAACCATCTAAAAACCTACTATTGCCTACTTTTGGCTTAAGAACCGGTGACAGTGCCTTAGTTGTACAGATGGTGAAAGTCGAAACCTGAAAATAGATGAACACTTCAGTAGACTACAGATGCACAGAAAGTGGAGTCTGCATGCTGAGCTCAAAGTCTGGCCAAAGTTGTTGAATTTACTTTTGCACTTCTCAGTTATGGGTTAAATAGCAGAGTGAACACTCTAGCCTTGGTTGGCAACCAGTCTAAAAGTAGGAACATCTTTTGGATACTTCATGGCCCATTGTGCACCACTTCTTTGTTATGGTTTCTTTCAAAAGTGTGGCTGCTTTGACATGAGCCTTCACCACTATAATCAAATCATGAGTAAGTAGTCTGGCAGTTCAGTTCTAAAACTGAACTGTTAGGCCCTCATGTGTCATAACTGATGGGAAATCCCACCATCATACATATCTTCAAACAAGTTTTATTAAAATCTACCGATAAAGTCTGTCTTCAATTTTTTATTATATTTTCCTTTTCAAATGAGGTGTGATACATAGGGATTGTAATCATGTATAAATTGTCCAAAGTTAATGTTTTTTTTGCAATATTGAAGTAGTTCTGTCTATCACAGTCATTGTTAAGAATGTGTGTTATCACTATGGTAAGCAAGATTTATTTGACTAAATTCTGACATTTTTAGATGGCTGGAATTTGAGTTGAATTCTCTAGTCTTGGTTGGCAAACAGCCTGTACCATGTCTCATGAGCCTTCACCACTGTAATCAAATCAAATATGCAGGTAGTTTGTTTGTTAGTTTAGTTCTAAAATTGAAATGTTAGGCCCTCATGCTGCATAACTTCTGAAAGAGGCCACCTCTCACTCTCTCTCTCTCTCTATATATATATATATATATATAGATAGATAGATAGAGAGAGAGAGAAAGAAAGAGAGAGAGAGAATCCTAAATTCATCTATTTTTGCTTTCTTAATGTTTATGATAACTGTAATTGTAATAATTAAACTAATTAGGAATTAATAAAGAGATGTCTGGTTGTATGTATGTGTGAATAGAAATATTTTAGAAATAATTAGTAAACAGAATGTTGCAAATATATTGCAATTAAAGCTTTTGTGTTCAGTGCCCTCAAAATGCTACAAATCAATATTAGAATAAATTCTTATTATGCATTATAAAATAACATGAAATTGTTAGTAAAATAAATATTGATTTTTACAAATTTTTACTTGGTGACAAGAGTCATTTAATAGAATAAACAAATTGTCTGCTGATCTTTATATTGTTCGCATATTGTAAATACATAGTATTCTTCATTAAATTAATGGTTGTAGCTGAGAGGTGTTACCAGCTTGTGAAGGATATAGTTAATGCTTGTGATGAGAAGAGGTTGAAAACTTTCAAAATAAATTAATTCAACACGTGTTTTTCTTAATATGCATTTATACATAAAACAACATAATTCAAGATGAGAGAAAAATATATCTGTGTGTACACAGATAGAGAACTCACAAAAAAGGAAAGAAAACATTTATAACCTTAGCTGTAGTGTGTGTATAGTTGTTGCCCAAATCTCGTGCACTCAGTCTATGCTGTTATTTAACCCATAGCTGGGGGAGTGATAGAAAAGAGATGGATTCATACATTCCCCAAGAGTATTGGCATGAAAACAAGTTATATTTCTCTTATTTAACAAAATATATTAAAAAGAAAGGTTGGTGCCCAAATGTATATATATATAAAATATTGATTCATGCTATTTCGAATCTGCTTTATTCATATTAAGTCATGTAATAAATTTATTTTTACTCAAAGTTAAAGACTGTAACTATATAAATGTGAGTTTTATTGGGGAAATTCTTCTTTTCTTTTTATAGTATACTGCGTATACTTTTAAAGTAATACATAAATATTAGATTAAAAATGTCATTTGTTGGCATTTTATTCTTGGCTGCAATTTATTTTTGTATATCAAAGCAATAGGATTTGAAAAGTAATGACCTTAAAATATTAAAAATATACTTGCCACTAAATCATGTGTTTGATTGACATGCGTCACTGTAAGGGCATTTGGAGGTACAGCCCACCTTATATCCGGAGCCACCCAATCAGGTTTTGCTGTAACAGGTCTACAATGATATAAAAACGCATAAGAAAATTACCGATTAGTGATCTATTAAAAATCTTTGATATTTTTTCTACAACTTTGAAAGTTTACTGCTCCATAATTGTTATTATGAACTTACCAAAGAATTTCAGCTTGAGAATATATGATATGTCAATAAATAATAATTAAAATTATCAATATGTGTAAATATTGAAGTTAAATATTTCCTAAATAAATAACAAAAAAGTGACATGATATGAACTGCCATCAAGAGATGTAATATTTAAAAAAACAATAAAACTGACATAGCACAAAAGGCAAGAACTCTTCGATAATATTAGATACGCAACAATTTATATTTAAATATGAACTGGAAACAAGGAAAATGGTGTGAAAAATAAATTCTTAACAAGGAGCTTGTGCTAGTCTTTAACCAAAAATTTATGCATGAAAAATTGTTGCTTAAATACACTCATACATATACATATATATATATATATATATATATATATATATATATATATATATATATATATATAAAAATGTAAAATAAATGCTTCTATCACCATTAGGATACTGATTTATTGCTAATCACCATCCTCTGTTCTTTTATTGTCCTTTCTTCTCACTAAAGCCAAAGCCTTCTTATTCTCTTTCACTTACTGTAATCCCTTGCATCTTAGTGGCATTATACAGGGTAAATTTTTAAATCAAAATTCAACTAATAACTGTATGTTAGGCTACAGAATTATTGATCCACCCACCTATGTTTGCATGACTTCATCAATACCAGGAGTTACAGAATAAACCTGTTATAACTAGAAACTAGATACAACATTTTACATTAGTATAACAAAACAAATGTAGGTCTTTTGTTATATTCAATTTAACAAGGCTCAAGTTGCATCTTATAACAGACTATCAATTTTAGTGTTTCTGTATTAGGAGTGAAAGTCATGTCAATAAATAATTGCAACTGATGCCATGTAACCAAATACTACTTGCCACATAGTTGAAAATAGACAACTAAACCAGTTCGCCCACCAGGCTATTCTAGTGAAAAGAGTGGACCTGTCAAAAGGCAATGAAGATTTTGGTAGAGTACATCTAACACAATGAGGTAGACAGGGCTCCACAACCGTGCAGCCAGTGTGATGTCATATCTGGGTGGAGGGCTTCCTAGACTTAAGTCAATGGCCAGGATGGAACATTCCCCCAATAGAATAAACAGTCATGTGTCAAGCTGGAGGACATTGGCTGTGGTTTGACCTGGAGAATGATCGGCTCCATTAAGGTCTATTTATCCAAGATGCTACACATAAATGAATGGACCTCTCTGGCTTTCAACCAGATATGCAAATGGAACTGGTCAGGTGCTTAGTTGTGCAGCAAGCTACAACCACACCCAATTATAGGATTGATGATGATGTGATATCAGTCAATTTAAAAAAACAAAACAAAAATGACCCCTAATTTGTATGCATTACCTCAGTTCCACTTCTTCAAATTCAGCTTCTCCCACACTTTGTTCAGAGCTGGTCTGAGATGAAGTGTTGTCATCCTCTCCTTTCTCGGCATTCTTGAGTTCCTCATGTGTAATGGCTGACCTGTCGCTGGAGTAAAATACAAAATTTAATATTAAAAACATACAAGATAATTATCAGATTTTTCTTTCTTTATATCTGATTTTTAAAAAAACATTTACATTAACAGTCGGTTTACAATGAAAAATCTTGAACATGTTTTTTGTCTTTCAGATCAAATTCTTTTGGTTCTTAAAAATATATCTTATGCAAGAAAAGTAACTTGTATTGATTTATCAGCATGTGAGCTATTTGTCACATTTTTTTGGCAAAGCAATAATACCTATTCAAATATGAAAAAATGTTGAATTTATTTGTCAAGAACCTAATCATGTTTATGAATCTGTGTTTATAAACAATTCCATTTTGTATTTTTAAAGGTTTTGCAAAAAAGAATTTTGGCTAGATGTGTAGTATAAACTTACAACATAGAAAGTGCAAATAGTGTGCAATATTCAAATTCTGACCTCATCTGCTAAGTTCATTCTCTTGGGAATGCACCCCTCTCTCAGGATAGACTGAGCACTCTAGCCTTGAGTGGCAACCAGTCTAAGAGAAGGAAAACTCTGAATTCTAAATTTGGAGAAGCCGATGGGAAATTACTGTCTTTCCA
This sequence comes from Acanthosepion pharaonis, assembly GCA_903632075.3. NCBI lineage: Eukaryota > Metazoa > Mollusca > Cephalopoda > Sepiida > Sepiidae > Acanthosepion > Acanthosepion pharaonis. The sequence continues at coordinate 1,416,855 of CAHIKZ030004380.1, read as the reverse complement.
AAGAATGTATGGCAATGGCAATTCACAGATAATAGAGACAAAGAAATCTGTGGAGTCATGATGTTCATAGTTGTTTTTTATTATAAGGGATAATTTGTGTGAGTGTGTGTGTGTATATATATATATATATATATATATATATATATATAGAGAGAGAGAGAGAGAGATAGATAGATAGATAAGAGATTGCCACAGATAGATAGCTACATTGATAAATAGATGATAGATAGATAGATAGATAGATAGATAGATAGATAGATAGATAGATAGATAGATAGATAAATAGATAGATTAGAATTATAGATAGACAGACAATAGATAAATAAAAGTTCAACTGACTTATCTTTTGCCTGACTTCAAAGTTTCATGGATACACTGCTCATCAGGCTCAGATAAAGCCATTGAATTATTGCTAGATATCATACATATATCATATTTATACTCTACGTAAGAAATGCTAGTCATAGACTCCAAGCAAATTTCAAATTTGTCCTATGCTAGAGTCCATTAAGAACATGCCAGCATTTTAAATATTTAGATGCAGTATATGACTATATTAAAGTTAAAATGTTCGACGTTTTAAATATAATTACAGTTATAAAAATATATTTTTATAAAATAAAAATCTTAGAAAAGTTAATAAACTCTGCAAGTTCACCAACAGTAATTATATAATTTAGAAAATTAGACAAACTTAAACTATCATAATATTCAAAATCAAAATTACCATTAAGTTGGTAAATCGATTGATCTTTTATTAATTTATGTAGTCACTCCAGATATCTATTGAGCACTTTCTAGGTAAACATTCCGCTTACCTTAAAATATGTTAATTTCTAGTAATTTTACTTTGAGAAGTGTTATTGATTTTTATTGATATATATATAGGCATATATAATTTACATGTGTAATTGTGGCTATGTACATTTAAGTATGCAAATATATTTTGTTTCAGGCTTTTTACTGGATTAAAAAAATTATGCAAACTATAAATGGATGCTATTAATTATAAGTAATTAAGTGCTATTGACCGAAATTAAATAACAAATAAATTTTTTTTTCTTAATTAGTTAATATTATATAAATTCATCCTAACAGCTGTTATGGTCAATGTTGATTGTGATGATTTAGGTGGGTATGACTGTAGAAAACGTCAAATAAATTTCTTGATTTGAGATAAATAATTAGACATTAAAGAAGTCATGATTAAGTAAAAATCTTGGCCTTTCACCAGCAGAGACTTGACTAAATCTGACACACTACCCCTGAGATATACAATGCCAAATTGATATTTAAAATTAGTTTGTTTTTTATAGACTAATCCAATGATTCATAACTTTTAAATCATCTTTAGATTAGTTATAAACAAAAAAACTATGTAAATTCTATGTAAATAGTTCTTATACTGGAGGCTTGAACAAACAATTATGGCAGAAATTAAACTTGTATAAAAGTAAATTTTATTGCCAAAATCTTTGTGCCATTAGCAAAAAGAAAGATCAGAGAAAATTCTGATATAAAAATTATATGCACAAAGTGATAGTGTTAAAGGTTGTTTACCTGGAAAAAAAGAAAAGAAAAATTAGGTGAAAAATATTTGATTATGAAAATCTATTTAAGAAAAAAATTTTTTTTATTTTTTGTAAAAAAACATGTAGTGGATGAACAAGTTCTGGAGAAAAACTGAGGATCTGAGAAATGGTGAGAGGCTACAGTAGGATATATATATATATATATATATATATATATATATGTGTGTGTGTGTGTGTGTGTGTGTGTGTGTTTATGTAATTGTCTGTTCTATTCTAATAATTTCTTTTCTTGCACTTCTCTGCCAATCTACCTTCTGATTTCTTACTTCCCTGTACTTACAATCTTCAAAATTTTAAATGAAACAAATTCTGTTTATCCAGATCAGTGTTTTTTATCATCCTTTTTTTCACTTCTCCTCTCTAAATTCTTCTCATTTTTTATTCACTCCATGTCACCTAGCATCCTAGTGACATTATCGGCTTGCTTGGAGTGAAATGATAAAATTGCAATATGAGCACTGGTAAAAACGGTTGCTGAATACATTAGGTTTTTATAATACCCAGAAATTCATACACAGATGTCGTCAAAGACACATGTCACAGTGGATAAAGGTGTTAGTTAGATCCAGTGACAGGACCCAAAGAGTGTGAGTTCAATACCTGCTTAAGGCAGTAGAGAACGTTCAGAGGGAAATTAACAGGAGATAACTGACATCCATTAAACATGGCACGTGGAACTAGAACAGTCTACCCCAGTGAACAAAATAAAGGGTTCAGTTTGACATTCCAACCACCTGAAGAAGGCCAGAGCATACAACAGCTGAAACATTGTAATAAATATGGCGACAAAGATGAGAACAATAGTCTGAATAATGTAGATAGTATGCACATACTGACAATGGCTGAAGCTAGTTGAAGCTTGGAGCCTTAACAAGAACTAACAACACAAACTATGGAAAATTTAACACCAAGATAAGTAATCTAATCTGTTAGAAAGAAAAACTTATTAAAAAACATAATCAAAGTAAATTGTCTTATCTTTAGCAAAATGTGTGGCAAAACCCAGCGTATAATATATATATATATATATAATTATTATTTATAAAAAAATTATAACATAAGTATGTTATAAAATCATTACAAAAATAGCTATTTTTGTAGTGATTTTATAACATACTTATGTTATAATATTTTATAAATAATAATTATATCTGCTCTACTTTGTATTGAGCACTCTTTTAAGAATAGTAATTGTTGGTTATTGGAATTCATTCCGTATATACCAATTATATACTTGTATATATATATATATATATATATATATACACACACACACACAGAGATATATATAGATATATGTATATATATGTATACATACACTGATGAGCAGTGATATAGTGAAAAAGGCATGTATGTGAATGATATTATTATGCTCTCGATAATTTCGGTTGAGCACTGTTGAAAGAGAGAGTAATTCTAAACAGCTATTGCAACGCTCTTCATTAAAATGAATTGAGCACTATGGCTTTTTGGCGTTTGTTTACATTTGTAAAAATAATGCACCAGAATTTCTCTTTCCCTCTGCCATACACTGATAGCTTAGGGGTAGAAATGCCAACTGATGCCAAACTGGTTGAGTCTCTGATGAGTTGTGATACAGTGAAACAGGCCTGTATGTGGATATATATATATATATATATATATATATATATATATATATGTGTGTGTGTATATATATATATATATATATATATATATACACACACACACAGAAATATGCATACATATATATATATATCAGTCAGTTATGTGCATACATGATACACGATTAGGCAATCATATATCTTTCGATACATGACTGATGAGGCAGATATTTTTCCCACAGTAGTTTTTTATTGATTAATTTATTTATTGTTTTAGATGTAGTTGTGACAAATTCTATGTTAAGTTTAGATAAATTCTTTTTGGTTGTAGCTATGATAGAGTTAGTGGGTAGAATATATTTTTTTGATACACTGGATTTTTCAAGAAGGACAGCTCTTCTGCTTTGGAATATTTTATGATCTTTTTTTTTTAATTGAGTATGAAATAGTTAGGGTATTGAAAGGTCTTGAAAGTATTTTCAGTATATTTTTCCTTTTCGTGTAAATATTGAGGGCTGCAAATTCTGAGTGGTCTTATTTTCAATGATCATTTCAAACTTTATTTTGTTGTGTATATATATATATATATATATATATATATATATATATATACACACACACAAGTTGTTGCTAATAAGTTATTGGCATGAATTGCTTTCAAAAATCAGTATTTCAATAATCAAATATCAGAATACTCATTTCAGTAGCCCCCACCGACGTGCGTGTATTGGAGATGAAAAATGCAAGGAAAATGCACTATGCAAACCACAACAATATGTACAATTACAATGTTTATCAGGGTTTGACATGCAATATCTATGGTAAGGTTTGTCAGTCATCAAGTGGATTAATTCACCATTTCAATAAGAAACATCCATGTGAGTGTATGTTTTTAGCAGTAAACTCTCATGTTCCTCATGTGGATTGAAATGCAAATCTTTTGCAGCACTGAAAGTCACTTAGGAAAACATCAAGGAATGACTGAGGAAACCTAAATTGGTGAAAAAGTTGTTGGACCCAGTCACAAATTGTCATTTCACCACGTCTACATACATGCAGATATAAGTAATCCTTTTATTTCAAGTGGCTGACTTTACAGTTTAATTTTTAAAAAGATTTTTTTTTACAGGACTGAAAATTGGAATATTTTGCTGCTATTCTTTCAGTAGATAGAGTAATTATGGTGGACTGGTTCACTCAACTCCCTATCTTCTCTGTCAAACACATATGACATGCCAGTAATAAGACATATTGTCAAAATCCCTGTAAATGTGATAGAACACAAGGAAAAATGGATTTGTGCCTTTCCCAAAGGTGTTAGTGTAAAATAAATAGAAGTAGTCTCAGGTGAAACTGAATTTTTTGAAAATTCTCTTTTTGATGAGGGTAACTTTAATGTCACTCTGCACCTTCTGTTATGTGAGTGGGGCATAATGTTTTTTTGTGTGTATATATATATATATATATATATATGTGCGTATATATGTGTGTGTGCATGCACATTGATATAATGGAATATGCATACACCTGTGTTCCCCTCACTGGAATATGATTGGCTGGTGTCTGTCATAAATACCGACGGACGTGTAGGAGAGTCAAAGCCTTAGTCTGAGAGCTAAGTCTATAACGAGGCCCATTGGACTACGCCATTGATCTACACTTCTTACCTGTGACTACGACACGTACCAGTCGATTACTGCTACCATATTCTACTTGGTTATAGTAGCCAAAACCACTTAGCTACCTTGATTAAATATATCCCTTTCTGGGACATATCACATATATGCACATGGATATGTGTGTGTGTGTGTGTGTGTGTGTATTTATATATGCATGAAAAAAATTATAACATCTTTTAAAAAGATTTCTTCATTTTTGACCAAATTTTGGCATGATGAAACTCCCTGGAAAAGGTTAAGATTACAATTCTCAGAGTAGCATCATCTTGAGAGTCTGTTCCAGTTAGTCTTTGAGAAGACATTGTCTGAATGGAACTTCCTTCTTACCAATGAAATATGAAGTATTGAGGATAGTTTATCCCTGTGTACATGACCAACTTGATAAAGTTAAAGCAGAGCAAGTCCGTCACCAAGGTGGAGGAGTCTACTCTCACCAAAAGATAATTGTGAAAATGATGTGAATCAATTACTTGCAGCCACAATTGACTTAAAGGCCATCTCTCTCACCACACAAAGCCCCCTGGCAATATAGGCTTGAGGCATTGACTTTCAACTCCCTGATGAATTTTATATATTAACATATCAAATTGTCCTTTTCTTTCTTCTAACTTTGCACTATTAATACATTTTGTTTGGAGAAAAGGTTAATGAATTTAGTTTGACCCATATGGATCTCAAATGAAACCAGGAAGAAAATGTATGTGACAATAAAACTGGCTAGTTGACTCTTCATTATGTTAACACGAGGCAAACATTCCACAAATCAAATCTTTCATTGTTTAATCTGTTAATTTGAGAAAATATTACGGAAAATGTATCATCAATACATATACAATTTTGAAAAAAGACAAAAGGAAAACTTATCAAATATTTGCCTTGATAAAGTCCCTTTGAGGATAAAATGCATCGGCTAAGACAAGTTTTCTATTTGTCTTTTTACAGATATACTCTATCTGAAATTTTTACATATACAATTTTATAGTTATTAGATAAGTTTAGCTTAGTCTTGTACAGGGTTATGAGTATGGGGGTACCCAATGTAAGTGAGGACTATACTTACTAATAGTAGTAACGGTCTGCTCCACTAGTTTGCTAAGCATTACTCCTCGTCTTTGGCGAGGAGCGCTTCACAACTTAACTCATAGGTAGGCTTTGTACAAATCTACAAGCCACTTTGTAAGAAGCAAATTCACTAAATAGGGACAATGATATGTAAAACAAGCTTGCTAACCATTACCCAAAAGAGCATTGTACATAGGTTTAAAGGGTCTGCCAAAAAGTAGTTGATGTCAAACCCTGGGAGATAATGGGATTATCCATTCCAGAGGGTCAATTAATGTCTGGGGTAAAGGTGGTCGATAAATAAATTCAAATTGTGATCATTTTTACCACTAAAACTCGCCAATATTCAAAGACCTTGCTACTATTCATCAAATACATTATTCACATTAATGATGTCAAACAATTCAATAAAAATGTATATTTATTTTTAAATTTGTTTATGAAGTTTTTTCCCCATTATTATTCAAACGAAACAGTCTGGTATTGAAATGGAAAAAAATGACAAAACAAAGTTAAAATAAAAATAAAATTAATCGAGAAATAATAAAAGAACAAAAGGATTTGCTCTTAAAATAAAAAGAATAATTATTATTGATAATTTTTTGTACATGTGGGCGATGAGAGATCAGGTGTTCCATGACTGAGTTGAAAAGAAAAGAAAGCTTGAGGTCATCTGGTTTATTGTCCTCTCAATTTTATTATTATTTGTTTTCTTTTTCTTATTCTTCCAAAACAGGTAAGTACTTTTCAGACATTATGATGAGCGAAGAAACAAAATTTTTAAAAAATGAACTAAATTAAAATATATACTGTTAATCTCTTCTTGGAGGTTAATTGCTAAAAAACATGAATTAAAATAAATTCATCCAATTATTCAAATATAAATTTTACAAAATTTATTTGAATTTTAACATTTTGTTGTAATTTGTGACCTTCAGATAAAAAAAAAAAAACAAAAACAAAAAACGAAAACCTTTTATAAGCTACAGGAAAGTTTAATTTGTTGAATGTTTTGACTTTTTTTGACATTTTTTATTTCCCCATCGCCGTAAAGCAGACGGTTTCGGGAACCCGTAACCAAAAAAAAAAAAAAAAACTAAACAAAAAACACTAAAACGAAAAAAAACAAAAACAACAAACTACATTGCAAATCATAGCCTAGTTAAATGTCAAAACAACACGAATTTAATGGAAACATCCTACTTAAAGTTAAGTATTTGTTGTATGTGTTGACATTTTTTTTTTACTTACAATGAGTTCGAAGCATAAAAAATTTAAAAAGCTCGAATGTAAACTTGCCGTGAAGATTTAAAAAAATGGATGAACCACGGCACTACGTGGATTATTATTTTCTATTAATTGTTTTTAGTTATTATTTTCTCAAACCAACTCACGTTATTTTAACATTATTAAAGAAAAAATATGTCAATACAAGCAAAGTTACTATAACCATTTTTAAGTGTGAAAAAGTAAGCTTTAAACAATTAAAAAACGAAAAAAAAATGTAACACGCTGTTTTTTTACAAACCCATCTTCGAGTTGATGCATTGCAAACAATAGGGTCCACAACAGCAAACGACAAAACAAGGAGTTTGTATAGTAATTAATAATAATTGCTACTATTTTTATAATTTTAGGGTCATGCTGTCCGAGTAAACTAACTTCGGTTACCAAGGCAAACATCAACAACCAACATCAGCCGGTTGTTGGGTGGAGACAAATTAGCCAATCAGCGCCCAGTTCAAACCGGAAACCCGTAAAAAACAACAAAAAAAGATGTTCGTGAGAAACTTTTCCTTGAACCCGCGTGAAACAATTTTTACACAGGTTTAAAAAATAAAAACAAAATTAAAAAAATAGATAGCTTTAGGAGTAATTTCAACAATTACGTTGTTGGGCTTCCTCATGAAGACTGATATTTCAAACCAGAGTATATAAAAAAGTAAAAAAATCATTTAAACATTTTTTTTACATACATCCTCTGGTCTTTTAACAAAAACCTAAGGAAGTATGTAAAAAAAATAATGATTTGGAGATCAGTGGTTAGAGATATAACTTAGCAATCAAAAGATTTTAGAAGTAAGTTGAGAATCTCAGAATCATGCTTGTTTGAAATTCTTGAGACGCACATTGGCGCCAAAATTCCACGTGACAAAAAAGAAAAAAAAAAGAAAGAAAGAAGAATACACTTTTTACTTTGTCGTCTCATACTGTTAGTAAGAAAATATGAATAAAATTAAAAACAAATATTAACTGGAGTAAGTTGTTTGAAAATTCGTTTATAAAGAAAAACAAATAGCAATCAGTTTTTATTTGAGCAAGAAGACCAAAACCAGATTAAAAAAAAAAAAAAAGAAAAAAAAAAGATCTACAAAAACTCAACTAATTGAATTATTGGATTTAAATCTTTTAGCACTTATTTACTAAATAAAGAAGATTGTTAAGCAGTTCCTCCTCTTTAAAATCTAAAAAAATAATTGGTTGAATTACCCGTCTACGCTCGGCGAAAGATTAAAAAAAATTGATCGCATCTGTTTTTAAACAATAATAATAAATAATGGCAATGAGTAGTAAATAGAACAATACGTTTTTTTAGTTTAGTTTATTAGTCCTAAAAAGTAGAGTATATCTATATAATAAGACTTAGGTACCTCCAATAATACGCTGAAGAAAAAAAGAGGATAGCTACCCCCCGCCAAAAAACCAAAAAAAAAAAAAAAAAAAAAATCCAAAAAACGAAGTTTTATCGTCAAACTTTACGTTATTTAAATTATTAGAAATAGAAAAGTCCAAAACGTATTTTTTGATTATTTTATTAAAGTTGTTAATCCTTTCTAGCACGTTCGAAATGAAACAAATGACATACAAACTCCTAAATACAGAGGTAATCGTCGTTATTTACATGTGCTTCACGGAACACAAAGTTATGCAGAGGCTTGTTTAGATTAACTTAACTAACAGCGACTCTTCTTCCACAAAATTCGGTAAAAAATAAATTCATTCAACACACACATGGAATTTAATATTTACAGAACGAGTTGTAACATAGCTTTGAAAAGCTCAAGAAAATAGAAATTCTTCAATGAATCACTCTTCTACTGTAAGTGGGAAAGTGACACACTTAAAAAAAAAAACTTAGTGGAGTTGTTGACATGTTTGAGTTTGTTGAACGGGGATATTTTCGTGTGTTGGATGGAGATAATTTATTTATGCGATAGCTTGTTGCGGAGATATTGAATTTATTGTGGTCGTATGGGGTTTTATGACCAGGAGATAGTGCAGTGATATAGTATATTGCGTTGTATAACACGTGGTTCAGGTCTATAGGATCCAGATCCTATACTGTTCTCAAAATTTCAAAAGTTAAACAAAACATCGCCTCCAAATTAAATTACACAACTAACGTAATTTGTTTGGTTCAAAAATATCACATAGCATGTCGTCGACTACGTCCGCACGTCTAATCGTAATTTGATCTGATCAAAGGTACAACTGTACCTTTGATCAGATCAAATTACGATTTTAAAACATTTTCTGGAGCCTATCACATGAGTTATATTGTGGACTCTTCTAATTTTCTAACCTTCTCCAACCTTAAAAAAAGCATAATCCATATTATACGCCTACGCGCAGATAACGCTCAACCAATAAAAATGCAAAGAATCGAATCAAGCAATTCTATTGGTAGATCGCCTCCCAAAGCAAGAATTGCGCCAAAATATCTTGAGCCACTTTCGAAAACCCAAAAGGTTATAAAAAGGAGAAAAGACAACCCCAGTCAGTCAGTCCAGCTCACTTTTGAGCGACTGCACGGTTCAACTCTCTGTCTCCGGACGGAAAGGAACCCGAAAGGAGGCTACGCCGAAGGGCGAAGTCTCCTTCGGGAGGTTAAACCGCCCTGAGCCCGTTTATGCGGGTTCAAATGGGCTATTTTTGGCTGAGCCTAATGGCTCGGGAATGCCCACATTAAAAAAGGCCTTGTGCCGCATGACACCCTCGTGGGTGGGTGACTGAATATCTCAGTCTAGCGAACTCGCCGATCGATTGCCTAATTAATCCACGACATTCAAAAACAGAATTTTACCGCGCATTTTTGACGAACTTCAACTGACTCACCTGAAACACTCAACGAACAACTATCGAAACTTTGAACAATATTTCTTATGCACATTGATTTATTCATTACTAAAAATAAGAAATACGAATCACGAAAACAAACACAGACACGTTCAAAGGTAGACTACTTTAGCAAACTTTACCAAAAACTCTTATTATATATTTCAACAAAAACACAAAATAACAAACATAACGACACAGAGACATCCAACATTTCAGCAACATATACAATTAATGCACGCAACAATACAAATATTAACCTTGTTTGTAAATATGTAATTGTATATAAATGTTTTATTTGTTTCGATCTATAAATGTCTCGTTTTTACTTTGTTTGAAATCTCATGTTTGTTATATATTTGTTTGGGACAAGGTTTAGACACACAACCGATCCGAACAAAATCCTTCTGATTAATTAAATGAACCAAAAGTCCCAACAATATTGCTTATATAAACAACAAACAAGAAACAGGAGAGGAGAAAAATCAACCGAAAAAGCTACACGCTACGTGACGATATTCATCATAAAATAACTTTCAACTGAAGTACAGACTAAGTTAATAATCCTTTTTAACATAACCACAGTCTATTTCCATCATTCAATGCAAACTAAACTCACATCGGCAAACAACGAAGCAACAGACACTCGAACGTCAAACCCAACGTACACACGCTTTTCTCACAAACTTTGAATAGTTTATGTTGAATACAAACAATATTACATTGAACTGAGTTTTTTTCCAAATTCACAGCAATTACCCTACAACTTGCAGTCTATCAAACTGGAACATTACATCACACAAAAAATCTAAAAAGACAAGTTTATTTTACCATTTTAAACAACATTCATAACTCTGGTTTATAGATTTGTTGTATAAAAATCTATTTATTTGTACAATTTCTCTTGTCTGAATTTTCTTGTTTCTTCTTGTTATTATTTTGTGGCACTGTGTCTAATATAAATTAGTGAGGACAATTGACACCCATAGGTCTAAGAAGCATCTTGTAGTGAAAACGAAACACGTATAGTCATGAGAGAAAGAGAAAAGGAATGGATTTTTGTGCTATTGATTAACTTTTATACTCTTTTCTACATCGCCACATATCGGATGTTAGGAGAAGATCCCCACCAGGTGGGATAATTCTACAATATCTAGAAGATTCATTTTCAGAGATATCGATCATGGAGTATTTTTTACAAGAATGTTCAAACTGTACAAGGCCCAAAGGCTACAATCATGATGGTTACAAAGTAAGAGTCACAGTTTATGGAGATGAGAAGATAACGATTAACGATTCATAAGAAGAAGCTGTTCGAGTGGAACACGAAGGGAATGAGGGTGGTTCGCTACAATGAACGGTGGTTAGCCATGAAGGTTAGAACTGTTGGAACTAAAGGATGGATAACATTTTTCTTTACAACATAAAAGAAAACAAATTCAATTTGTTCTTGGTAAAATCCTTATGAAAATTAATACTTTTAGAGAGATTATTTAGTGAAAGTACTTCCTCAGAGCACAAATATTTTTCTTGATGGGAAATTAATAAAAGCAGATTCGGTAAACATGGACAAACGTGTCCGCAAAAAGACGTAGTGTCAAAAGGACGTTTTTTTCCGATGACACCGCTTTTTAACTACCTTCACTTGTCGGCAATGTTTATGTTTTAAATGTTTATTGTTTTAAAAAGCGATGATTAGAATTGTAATAAAACCTAAATATATGAAAATGAATTTATACATTTTCTTTTTTTTTTAAGAAATAAAAATCTACAACAACAATAAATACTATTTATTTATTGGAATGTTTGCAAATCATCGGCTAATTGCCAACTGATTCAAACTTTATAAAATGGTAGATTGTTGTGGGTCGTATGCTGAGTGAGGTGTATCAGGAGGTAGATTTTTATAAGGTGAAAGTTATGCGTGTTTGCAATTTGGATTATCCCACGACAAATAGATTACACAAAGAACATAAGGACAATTGCATAGCAAGGAATGACTGAACAACGTGATTAGAGATCAACAATAAAGAGATTTTTATATACAATAAAAACACATGCAAAGATAAACAGAATTTTTGTTGGTTTGGTAATTGAGATAATGTTGTGAAGAATGTTCGTGTAGAATCGTGGTAAGTAAATGCTGATGCTTTTAGCTTGTTATTAAAATTAAAAATAATTTTTGTTTCTGCGTAGGAAAATATCAAAATGTATTGTTCAACTGTTAGTGTGTGTGTGCGTGTGTCATTTATGAGTCAGAATTAAAGTTGCTAAGAGTCGTTTGCCTTTAACTGATAGGCTAAATTGATGAATGCACAATTACTTTGACGTAGTGAAAATGTTCACTCTTTAAGTCAATTGTAGGTGATCAATATCCACGCGGACAATGGTTATTTGAATGGTGCATTGAGTTTGTTGAGAAACTTTAAGTGGTTGCAAGTCAGTAAATAATGGAGTTTGTATGGTTCTCTTGAAATTTGTTGACCGGCTGACTTGAATTGAGTCATGTGTTTGTTTATATAGAGTTGGGTGTTTAAAATTCGGCTCCAGGGACCTTAGGCGGGAAAAAGGTTCTCTTGTGACTTTGCTACAGTTTTAACCAATAAAAGATTGAAACAACATTTCTCTCGTGTATACATAGCTTTTTAAATGCGCCATTATCAATTCTGTCACGTCATATAAATTCTTGAAGTTATTTTTTTTAAAAAAGATGGCTAGTTTGGGACTCATACTTTAAAAACTGTTTTGTTGTTTACCAACGAATAGATGGCAGTAGAGAAAGAATGACGGCTTGGAACGTGTTGCCAGACATATGTTCTAATGACTACTGATTTTTCTTTTACTAATGTAAAATTCAGTTTGTATAAGGCCCTAAGCCCATTCCAAATAGAGGTTTATTGAAGGAGGTGGTGGGAAAATAATGGTTAACCCTACATTTGAAGAGTTTAAGATTGTAGTGGCCGGGAAAGCATCCTCCTGGGATTCTGTTCCACAAAGCAACAGTTCTTTGGAAGAAAATATCCGAATGGAACTTACTCCTTACTAACGGAATACGAAGAGTTGTTTGGCTCAATGTGCGCGGCGTAGCAGGTCTTCGCTGAGAGGGTTAGAGTTGGTGCAACTAAGAAATACTCCATTTTCGGCCTGATCTGGCTCTTGTAAAGATAGAGAATAACACGAGGAGTCAGGTACTTACTGGAACGGTACGGTGAACCGACCATTTTTCCAGCATCTTTAGCGATGGATCGTACGTACAAGTTTCACTTGAGGTCTGGGTTGAGCTTAAGTTCCAAGAGGCACTCAAGGCACGGGACCTTTGTAAGGGAACACCTTTTCATTGCAATGGACAGAAATTCAGTGGCTGCTCCATGATGACGAAAGATTGCAAGTTTATATATATATATATATATATATATATATATATATTGAGTGTGTCCAGCCAGATTTTTCCTGCATTGAGTTGTTGAAGCTACGTCAGAGAAGAGATCAGCTGCCAGGCTCTCGTCATTTAGATTTTTGGGAGGTTCACCCATATACCGTTGTATCATCTGCATAGATATTTACGAGTGATCGGAGTATGCTATTAGACAGACCATTATTATAAAGTAGGAAGAGAGTTGGACCGCGAAGCGAACATTGGGGTACGCCTGCATGGGCTTCGGAGGACTGGCTATTAACAACTACCTTCATGGCCCTACCTGATAGGAAGAACTTGATAACTGAAAAACATTTCCAGTGATTCCAGAGCTTGTTTAGCAACTTGCTATGTCACATTTTGTCAAAGGCCTTTGATATGTCTAATGTGATCTTCCTCGTGATGTGTCTATTGTCTAATGTCTCGCTGGTTCAGTGAGTAAGGACAGTTATGATATCAGCAGTGGACCGAGCAGATTGAAGTCCGTATTGTTTGTCGCTCAAGAGGTTGTCCCTGTTGAGGTGCTCGACAAATTACTTGTTGATTATAGGCTCAAAGAGTTTGCTAATGGCACCGAGGAGACTGATGAGCCAATATTAAGTTGGGGATGAGCACTCACAAGCGTTCTTGAAAACTGGACACACGCTTGACACCTTCCATCGCCTTGGGAAGGATTTCTCCTTTAGGCAGTGGTTGAATAATGTTGCTAAGATTCGAGATAATTCAGAGCTAATATTCTTATCCACCACACGTATGAAGCCATTAAATTAAAACATTTCAATAGTAAGTAAACAAATCACATTTATGATACAAAATATTTCTATTTACCACCTGAATATTCTGGCTTTGTGACACGAACCCCAAACAAATTAAATGTAATTATTTTCACTAATAATTTTTCCAGGTCAAGGAGAGTAAAAAAATGGAGGAATCAATCAATATTGGTGGGCACTTTATGGAATCATCAAAAACAATCACACTTTGTAGTTTACGGTTTTTTGGGTTTTATGGGGGATATAATTCATTGAGATTTACACAAGGAAAGCAATATTCCTCCTCAAACTGGTTCCAGTTAATTCGAATAACAGTTGACAAATTAGCTTTGTCATCACATGTTTCTTTTTTCTTTTTTAAATTTCCACTATAAATTTTCAGTTGCACTGAGATTCAGAGTATTTGCTAGCCACGTTGTTATAGATAAAGTATACCTTTCCTGAAGAAGAAAAATATGAAGGCAGACAGAGCAAAATGGATTGGAAGATCATTCACAGAGACTCGGATATTGACATGCAACCGAGATATATGGAGGGAGCAGGTCAGATATACAACGATACTACAGCGATACTACAACCACACTTGTCATTGGACTGATGATGATGATGATCAAGAAGAAGAAGAAAGTTCAAAACACTTTGTTTTGTCACAAAAGAATTATTATCCTGAACAATGAGTGTATTATTACTAAATATTTTTTTTATTAAATAAAATTATTCAAAATTTCCATCTACAACTGTGCATTAACTGTTGCGGTAATAATTGCCATATTTTCAGGTCCCTTACCTGACATTCGAACTTATATAATAAATTAGTAAACTTCTAATTTATGATATAAGCTTACAATCTTGCTCATTTTCTTGGGTACACATCTTTATATTTTGCTGGAAGAACAACGAACAAAAAGTCATATGGATCATATGCAATATAGGTGAACAATTCAACTAGAAAAATTGAAAATAAATACAATGTAACTAAATACAAATTAGACTAGACATGTCATAATAGATCATCCCATCTTTAATTAATCAATATTTTGCAGCAATTTTTAACATCAACTTGAGATTTTTCTTGAATTAGGGAATTTTATATAGTGTTTTTTTTCGAGACTGAGCATGAACAAAACAAATTCACGGATATGGACAAAAAAGACCTTAGAATTCCATCAAAAGATTTTTTTTATCCTTTAATAGTAAATTATGCTTAGTTTAATTTGTAACATATATAAAGGTAGGTAAAAAAGTAAATGTTAATAAGAAAGCGAGGACCACAAAGCACTGTCTGGAGCCTCCAACGCGACTCAAAGGGGATTGAGACAAGCAAATTGTTGTAGAGTAGTTTTCACAGTGGAGGCTTGTATTTCACTAAGTCGGTCCTAAAATAGGTTCGACGTACAAAACGTTAGGAACTTGATATAATAGGTAATGACGCAGAGGAATCTAGTGGTGGTCGCTGATACTTTTAGTATCCGACTAACGGTCGTCCGACATCGATTGACTGAACAACTCCCTGCGCTGACTCGTTACTATTACTACTACTACTACTTATTATAGGTGGGAGAGTCTATTAACTATAGAATAGGTGTGTTCAAGTATAACACAAACCTTGTTGCATCGGGTAGTCGGATGCTTTGGTCTGTCAAGGTGCGTCTTGGTTATGCCAGCCCGACTGGAACTGCCCTCTTCCCCCACTTTGGTCGTTGAGATCGTATAGATCTTCACCTATACCACCCTTGGGGTCTTCGGAGGTTGGACGCGTTCAGACTGGCCCTTCCTCTTCGTTATAAATCAAAGCTCTTAATTTAAGGATTGAATAAGCTTGTTGCGTGTTCTGTGGAATTGCATCGTTAAATATCTAAGCTTAGCAGCTTTAATAAAATATTGTAATAAAAATAATAAAAATGAATGCAGTTTATTATTTGAAGAAGGAAGGGGGAACAAATAAAAAGAACTGAAATTCACAAGTTTCTTCCATTCCACTGAAGCAGGCGTTAAACACATGGGACCGTTATCATCTCTTCTTTCTTTCTTTCTTTCTTTCTTTCTTTCTTTCTTTTCTCTGACTCCAAACAGCGTCTCTGATATGTATTTTCCGTATTTCCTCCCGGTTAAAATAGAATAGTCTAATATTTATGAGGTTTTAGCAGAGCGTAACGGTCGTGTTAACGAAAGAAGGACGAAGCAGAATTATAATAAGAATAGTTTTAACCTGTGAACATTTCAAGCTATTCCTATTTTAAATTTGTGATGAATCTTGATTATTAAGTTAAATGAATGAGTTAGCTCATGATGAGTTCTACAGCAATAAAATATCCGTAGAAATTTCCCTATCACACACTTTTTTTTTAATCTATGAACTATTTTTAAATGACCAGGTCAAAATGATCTACATACAATAAAAATGCTAAACATATGTTTATTTATATATATACTAAGTGTACCTTATATTTATAATATACGTTGGTGTACCTTGCGTAACAGCATGAATCTGTCTAGCACAATACAATTCTATACAGTTTGGGCCATTACCTTACTCTGATGACCAGCACTGTAAGGAATCAGCCAGGGTTGCATAGTCTGGACAGTAGCTGCTTATAGCCATCCTCAAAGAGACTTTCAGATGTTCATCAGTTATGGTGGAATGGTATTTGGATTTTCGTGGGAAAAAGCCGGTTCACATAAATAAGTTGAGTCAAATAATTTAATCAAGAAGGTAGCACATTTCCTTAGGTTTGTGTAGTTTTCCTCAATGAGCAAGTTCCAGAACAGTCCGGGAGCCCTGGACTTCAGCTCAATGTCAGCCTGTCACGTTAAAATCTTATCCTCCACTCCAGAAGAGTTTAGATGAAACAGTGTTGCAATTTTTTATGCGACTAAACCAACTTCAACATCTTCCTGAAATAGGTTGCACATAAATGTAGCAACTGGTTCGAGTAAAGCAAAGTTTTGAAAGTCTGTCAAACACTGACAGACTATTGTCAATTTGCTATATTGTTAACAGACCAGTTGTGCACATGGCTTCTGTTGTGTCGCAAGCTCTGACGCAAGATTTTGAAAGTTTCCCAAATCATAGCACTGCAGCTTTGAGGACAGATGTTTAATTTTTCATTTGAAAGCATTAAATGAGTTGATCATTTTGACTACAGTTTTGTCTTTGCAGCTCTAAATTAAGCGCATTCAACATGTTGGTCAGATTAGTTAAAAATGCCAAGTCTATCAGCCACTGATCGTCATTTAGTTGTTTGTATTCTGCTTGTTTAGTGATGAGGAGAAACTCCTTTATCTCTGAACAGAGTTCTCAAAATCTCTGTATGAATTTCTCCCCCTATTAAATCATCTTACATGAGTGTGTAGCAACAACTCAGAGTGGTTGCAGTCCGCCTTCTTCAGATGCACACAAAACAGCCGTCTTTGAAGAGATTTGGCACGAATAGAACAGACAATCTTCATTGCCACATCCATTATCTCTTTCATGTTTAGCATTTAATGCATAATGTTTGTTGGTGCATTATACAGTGGTAATTAAGGAAGTCGAGGAAAGCATAATCTTCTATGCACCTGGCAATAAATCCATTCGAAGATCCAACCATTGAGGGAGCACTGCCTATGTTGATTGACATCAACTTGCACACTTGGAGCTGGGATTTCTCGATATCAATTTTCAGGTAGGTTGAGTAATTTATGTCAGCCACCTGAAGTAAACTATTTTTTATAAGAAAAAGATGTTTTTGAGTCAAAAATGTTAAAATAGATGTACCGAAGTTTTCCAAATTATCGCCAAAATTCAAATTAACTGATAAACTTCATCAGTAATACAATAATACATTAGTAAACATGATAATTAAGGTGACATAAAAAATGAAACCCTAAAATCTTCTGTTTGATATTCATAAATTTATCCCATTACTTTTATCCCTTCATTACGGAAGGAAACCAAACACATTGAGAGCATTTTGTTTTCACAGTTGGAAAGAAACTCCAACTAAAGACATCCCAATTGACTGCACCTATTCCATTGTACATAATACTGCTGGAGTATCAAAAGGGACTTAAATAACATTGAACATGACAATCAAGAAATAATATTTTTATCATAGTTCTTATGTTTACGAAGGTTTTATTTCTGCTGTTAGTTTATTAAATGATTTGATGAAAATACTTGATGGTCTTGGTCTATTCAATCGTGTAATTTTTAAAGACTTAGGGTTTGATTGTTATTGTAAAAAATAGAATTTCTCAGTAAGCAGACCAAAATTTGTTGGTTTAAATACGAATTGAGAGGTTTCTACATTTTTAAAAATATTGCCATCGGTCAATATCATATGTACAGAAATTTTTTTTTTTTTTTAAATGAGGCAATTCTTTACAGTAAAAACGATAGCTAACCAAGAAAAACTAAGGTCATTTTCAGATTCAGCAACCTCAAATTAGCTAAAAATGATGTTTGGTGTCTCGACATCATTTCAATTTTTTTTTTTTGATGACCAGTGTTATTTACGGTTAATCTGTTTAAATAATGCACTGACTATTGTGACAATAATTGTAAGAAAAATGATGCACAAAAATGAGTAAGTAAAAAAAATAGTTTTAAGTTCTCTGAATATCGGTGTCTTAACAAAATATACCATTTTTTATGGCATGGGTAAACTAGTAACTTAAATAAAACATTGATTAATGTCGTAAATTCATGCAAACATTAAACATTTTTATTCCCGAATATTGATACTTTAGTTTGATTTCAAGAACTATTTTATTGGCAATTATTTACTAAGCTTAACTTTGTTTGGAACAAGTTTATATGTGTGGAGTGTATCTAGTGTGGATCCAACTCTGTGCACCTGTAAACTACTCTGCCAAAGAATCATCGCGTTACGGTAGGCGTTTTTTATACTTATTTACTAAGCTTACTATTTACATTATTCGAATAATTATCCTCATATTTGTCGCCATATTTATTACAACGTTTCGGCCGTTGTACGTTCCGGCCTTCGTCAGGTGGTTGGAATGTCGAACTGAACCTTTTATTTCGCTCACTGGGGTAGACTGTTCTAGTTCCACATGCCATATTTAATGGATATCAGTTATCAGTTATCTCCTGTTAATTCCTCTCTCCACCGCCTTAACCAGGTATTGATCTCACACTCTTTGGGTCCTGTTACTGGATCTAACTAAAGCCTTTATCCACTGTGCCATTTGTCCTTGAGAACATTCCAACCACCTGACGAAGGCCGAAGCGTACAACGGCCGAAACGTAATAAATATGGCGACAAGGATGAGGACAATAGTCCGAATAATGTAAATAGTATACATATTACCACATCTCAGAAATATAGACAGTTACTAAGCTTAGTCTGACAGAAAGTTACAGTAGTGATACACCTAGTGAGGATCGAACTAATTACATTAGTAAATTATCTTGCCATATTGTTTAACATTTCAATGAAGAAACGTAAATCTCTTTCATGTCGCCTTTCTTTAGGCAATTCGACGTGGTGTAAAGGTTAGCAAGCTTGTCTTGCTAGATCAGTTCACGACTTAGTAGTCAGTTCGATCCTCACTGGATGCTACATACTTTCGGCTACATTGTCACATTTAAGCTACCCTAGGAAAACCATCATGTCTCTTTACTTATAAATCCCTCGGTTACTGGACTCAATTATATGAAAGCGAATCAACAAAACGCGAAACTTCAGCCTTTTTATCGAAAAGGGTTGATTTTTAATGCATTTTCAGAAATATTTAAGATCTACAGGGTGCCCAGTAAAAGCGGTAAAATTCAAAAAGACATGGAACAACTGTTGGAAACTCGTGACAACTGATGTGATGGAAAAATCCAGGAAGAATTTCTGCACATTTCGTCAATCTCCACGTCGGATGTTCTTCTTTGAAAAGTACGATAACTTGAAGCTCAAGATCAGTGAGCCATACGAGAAGGACAGAACGAACGACGAAAGTTGTCTGCAAATATCCTTTAAATATCGATTTACAAGATCACGCAGCAATTAATCAATCATGAAAGAACAAATCAGAGTTAAGTAATTACGCGAGAGTTTAATGATTATTCAAGTTCATGAATATTCAAGAAATTTATTCAAGGTCAATTATTCCTGAAAGCTTATTGTATCAAGCTTAAGCTTAGATTAGTAAATCTTGACAAGATAATGTAGAGGAAACGTTAATAAATAAAATATAAATGAATAGACCATGTAGTTACATAGAATATAATTTATCTGGGCTGATTGGATAGTTAGTCAATTAAAATATACTGTCGAGCCTGACACAGCAAGTGATACCGTGTCAGGCTCAACAGCAGATTTTAGTTGAGAGCTTCCTAGACAGAAGTCAACTATCAGCACAGAGAGACCCATTGATGGAATTGGTGGCTATGTGTCCGTGACCAAAGCGAGCCTTTAACTTGGAGGGCATAGCTGTGGTTTGACCTGGAGAGGGATGGTCTCCGCCTGTTCTACTTGCTCAGGACATGCTACATACGAATGAAGTCCTCTTTGGCTTTCAGCCCAAATATGTAGAGGGAACTGGTCAGGTGTACAGCTGCACCCGGTCATGGGACTAATGATGATGATGACGATGATGTTGAACAACATAGAAAATAGGCCTGTTGAAAAACTTCTAGGAATATCAACAATTCCTTTTTCCGAATCCTATAATTATCTTAAAAGCAGCCATCATGCTCTTTTCTTTTGATTGATGTATAGTGGAAAATGAATTTGTTTGTACGTATTCAAGTCGACAAATGAAAACACACGACATAATAACAAAACAAGGCGCCTGTTTCACTCGTTTTTTTTTTAATTGGAAATTAAACTCTGTAAGAAAAAATCTTAATAATGTTACTATTCCGGCGATTTTCCAGACTTGAAATTCCAGTTTAGTTTTTAATTATTTTTTTTTACTTCAGCAAAACCATTTTACCATCCGGCGTAAGTTGATTGAAAGTTAAATTTGTTTTGTGAATTCTTGTCTTCAAAAAAGTTTATTTTGTCCTATTTTTTTCAGAGTGAACTAGAAAAACTGCTAGAATTTCAAACCCAATAAACGAGTTACAAAAACTGCTGACGCACACACAAGTCCATAAAGAAATAGAATCAAACGTTTTCATTTGAATAGTGGTCATATATAATGTCGACGTCTTCAAGTTGAATCCAGAGTGTAACTATCACAGTAGGAAAGCAAGTTTCAGTTACAATCGGTAATCAATAAGATTTCACTAACATCTTGACAGTTTCTTTACAGCCTGTTGCCATCGGCTGTTGGTAAACATACGCCATACTTTCATTGCTTATAATAACTTTCATTGCTTATAATAACTTTCATTGCTGGTACTACTTGCTTTATTTGGACACTTCGATGTGGTGCAATGGTTAGCCACCTTATTTCGCTAGATTAATTTCCGACTGAGTAGTGAGTTCGATCCTCAATGGGTGTTCCATGCTTTCGGACTGCCATGTCTAAGCTTCGCTTAGTATACTTAGCACTGGTAGAAGTGCTCTTTTTCTCACAGAGGGTGCTCAACTGCACGAAATATAAAATGGCGACAATTTACCCATCGCACTATATATACATTTTGCTTTTATTGTGCACTATATATATATATATATATATATATATATATAGTGCGATGGGTAAATTGTCGGCATTTTATATTTCGCACGTGCGCGTTGTTTGTTTGTATATATATATATATATATATTTTTTTTTTCGACGTACGAGTGCCTTTCGGTTCAGTTTTTATGTTTATGTTTCGTATGCACGGGATTTGCAAACAAATCCACACGAAGGATATATATATATATATATATATATATATATATATATATATATATATATATATATATATATATATATATATATGTGTGTGTGCGTGTGTTTAGAAAGTTAGCATTCTGACCATGTGATCCGGGTTCTAATTTCATCATAGTATTTTTATAAGGGAGGTGATTTCTTTATTATAATACCGACTTGGGAGAAGATCCTAGCGTGCGAAGTGCCTGAAAACCATATCTCAGGTAGACTATAGATTTGTGAGTGAAAATTGAAGAGATGAAACTGTTCAGAAGCCGTCGATGATTGTGTTGTCACGAAGTCACAAGTCATCGTAACCGATGGCTTAAGCGTATTGGACTTATTCAACTACTTATCATGCTATGTTCTATCTCTCAGAAACTGCAAGATCCACTCAGCATAATTGCAATATAAACCACAGGTTGGCTCTTGATGAAAAACAAATGTATCTGAACAGCTTATTTAGCAACTTCAGCAAACGAGTAAAACTGGAAACGAAAAGTGCCAGTCATTATGTATATATATACATATGTGGACACATGGCCGAATGTTTAGAGTGTTAGTGTTCCGGCCATCAGACTATGGTCGATTGATCAGGGAGATGATTTCTTGTATTACCGGTTTGGGGAGAGACGATTAGAGTGTGTGACACCATTGGGAAGTGTCTGAAGATCATAGCAGGGGTTGGCATTGGGATATTGAAGAAACACAAATGTGTCTGAGCAGGTGTCTGCAAAAGCGATTAACTAGCTACCATAGCTGACGGGTAAAATTGGAAACGAGTAACAAGTAGCTATGCGTGTGCGCCCGTGTGCGCGTGTGTATAAAATTCGTGGTGTAATCAAAAAATGATTTGAGTTTTCTCTTGAGAAAGATAAGTTTTCGCTGAAAATCTGAAGGCAATTTTATTTAAGAATGTGTCATCTCTGAATGAAGAGATAACGGCAAAATAAATAAAAGGAAAAGGTGACATCGTTTGCGGCAATAATGGTGAGCTAAAATCACCACTCCCCGAACAGCAGCAAAGACGATAATTATCTTCATTACTGTTAGAAAAAAAAATAAAAAAATAGAACAATAAAAAAAACATTTTAGAACAAGGGGATCAACAGCGACAATTTGCGGGAAAGTAATAATAATAATAATAGTAATAATAATAATAATAGCAACAGCAACAACAACAACCACCACCACCAGGAAATAATGATGACGACTAATTAGGTATTAACTAGTAAAAAAAAGCCAACACCTATATTTTAGCGGATGTCCTTAGTGGATGACATAATATTTGACACGTTGGGCTGAAATCGGCATTCCGTAATTCAAATTGTAATGTGATGAATACGCACACAATATATATTGTTTCTTGTATATATTTATATATTTCTTATGTATATTTATATAATATATGTATATTGTTTCTTATGTATATCTTTCTTTATAACCATACACACACAAACGATACACACACACATATACACCTTTCATATATATATATATATATATATATATATATATATATAAAGAGAGAGAGAGAGGGGGGGAGACACATGCATAAGAATTTTGTAGTTTAGGAAGTAAGCAAACTGAGTTTGTACTCGTCGTGACGTCAGTCGTCTCCGAAGGATGAGTATCACATGTTGATTTAGAAAAGATTAAAGAAATCCGCGACGCCCACAAATAATACGGTTTTAACCGCATACCAATCGCAATGCGTGTGCGTGCGTGCGTGAGTTTTAGCCGATTATGGTTATTAGTGCCGGTTCCCACGAGGCGGAAAAGCAAAGCGTTGACCAAAATCCGAACAGTAATCATTTGAGAACGTTTGTAAAAAAAAAAAAAAAAAAAAAAAAAGCACCAGAGCAGAGTGTTGCGTAATAAAATACAGAGCTAGGAACAAATAGTATGCCTATCCACTGTAAGTTCAAAGATTCAGTAGGTATGCAAAAATGCATAGAAACACATTTGTTACACCGATATCTATCAAAAGACAAAGTGCCACCGCCAAACAAACACAAACACACGCACGCACACACAAAAGTTCGTTTGCAATTTTTAATATTTTCTTCGGGCAGAACTAAACGTGCTGATGATAGGAAAAATTACTTTGTCAAACATATCTCTTCCTTTCTCTCATGTATACCAAAGGAAAAGATAGATTTTTTTGTAGTCTGGGATATTAAGGAAACAATCTTTCTTGGAGTAATGGATAGCGGCTCGGAGAGAGGAATCGGAGAGCCGAGTTCGAATTCCAGTCGAATCCATTACATTCATGCTAAATACCCTTGAGAAAAGTATGAATTCTCTTCTTCTCCTCCCCAGCTATGGATAAATAGCAGAACAGACCTGGTTCTACAGCCTTGGATGGAAACTGGTCTACCGCAGAAAGAAATGGCAACCTACTGCGGGAAAAAATCTGCCTTGTCAGTCATGTATCGAAAGATACATGATCGCCTAAACGTGTATCACGAATGGCACATAACTGACTGACTCTTTCAGAAGTACCGATGTCAAGTATAGTCGGAAGCATTTTGTTTTTATTGTGCTGTTTTGGTCATCTTCATTTGTTATTGTAGGTAAACCATATAAAATAAATACTGAAATAATTATTTCAGATATATTTTATTGCATATACTAAAACTATAATGGATTCATTTAGGATAAACCAAGGACATACATAAATACAACCCATTTAATACATTGTAATGATTAAGAAGCCGGTCTTGTAGATCACGAATACGTAAGTAGTAAGTTTGGTTTCCATTTGGTGCCAAAACTAAGCTTAGTAAATAACAACTGCAGGTGCTGTCTCATATAAAGGCACACACAGACGTGTATATATATATATATATATATATATATATATATATATATGAGATGAGGTATTGTAATTATTTGTGTAAATAATAGTGAATATAGCAATACAGCTGAGGACAACAGTCCGAATAATGTAAATATCGCAGAGCATTAACATTAACAGGGTCAAGTGAGGTATACAAATAATTGTTGAATTTTGGGGATTTAGGCAAATCATTATAGTAATTAATAGACATAGTGTACTTGTTTTTACACTGATATTTTCCTGTTGTGTTATCTAATCAGTTTCTTGATGTTAAGATGAAATTCATCAAGGAAGGTTCCGTAGTATTTTTTTAACCCAAATATTACTTTCGATCTTTTCTAAGATCATCTTCAAGGTTAAATTACAAAGACAAACTTATTGTAAATACGATAAAATCTGCATTCCGATGTGAAAATGATTTTTAAAAACACGCGCGAACGCGCTCTGTTATAGTTATTTTAGAATTTTAAAATTTATTCTTTGTAGTTATGGAATTTTTTTGCAAAACAAGCTTTTTAATATAAAAGAGCTGACCGGGAATTGGTAGAAATGTAAAATGACATTAATGTTATATGCACTTTAATATGTTCTTGCTTTATTCATGATAAATTTTGTTGAGTATTGGTTGGTTGATTTTTATATAGATTGTCTTGAGAATTTGAAGTTTTTGCTTATTATTTTCGTGGTCTAGTATATTGGTGTTGTCAACACGTATTTTCCTGTATTGTGAAGTTGGACAGGAATATGATTTTTGATGTTGTGCAATAGAACTTGTATCCGACAAATGAAGTGTAAGACGTATTAAGAAATATCTTTACAGAAACAAGGAAATAAATAAACCTTTGCGTTGAAGTTATTAATTGTTCGACAATACATATTGTATAAGATATCCCGCATGATAATAATGTCAATAATTTTGTGAATCAGACGACTTTTGGTTGTTTAGTGTTTTATGTGCTGACCTTGAGAGCAATTGAAAATAAACCTAACCTTCCAGGAATGTTTAGAGAATAGCAGCAAAGTTGACCTCCAAAATAGAGCTTGGCAGTTACGCGGGACAAATATTTTGAATCAGATAACTCTTCCTCTTTATCTGCCATATCATTTCCTGAGCGATGTTCAGAACATAGGGGATCATGACTCTCCACAGCTATTTTTCTTTTACTAAATAAACTGTCTTACGATGATTGTTCTTTGAAAAGACAGTAGAGTGGTTTCATGTTATCTTTTCAATCGTTTTAAATTCAAAGCTGTTTTTATCATTTCACCTCAAGTAAGGCGATAAAATCACTAAGACACAAAGTTTTACTGCGTGTGAAAGAATTTGAAAAAAGATTATTAAGGAGATAGGCCAATAAAAGAACAGGAATTAATGGCACAGAAGATGATGATTGACATTGCGTTTAAATTTTTGAAGATCAAATTTGACTGGAAAGTAAGAATACGGAAAAGAGTTCCACAAGCGAGAAGTACGAGAGAAGAAACTGTTAGCATAGAACTTATGGTTACATCTAGCATTTTCAACTGTAAAACTATGAGAGCAAACTGCCAATCTTGTATTGCGCTTAACTTCGTAAAGACGAGATATCAAAAAGAAAAGCTTATCAGAACAATTACCATGCAAATATTTATAGAAAAGGCACAGGGAAGCTACGTTAACGCGGTGGGAAAGTGCCCGAAGCCAAGAAGCCCGACCAGGACCAACAGCATTATTCTTCTCGAATGCTTGCTAACCAAAGTCAGAGAGTCCATTTTGTCTTGCTATTTACCCAACAACTAGGGGAACTAGGTAAACCGTAAGAATAATAATAAAAAAAAATACAATTAATCCACAAATTAGTATCAAATATGCATGCGAAGCAGCCCCACAAGTGATAGAGGAAGAACTTGCTGTTTTATAGTAGAGAAAGGCTATGGAAAAAGAATCAGCATATTGGATCGTCTGTCACAAATGCTGGATGAATGACAGTCATTGCCATTATTTCACCTCAAAGAAGAAAATCTAATTTTAAACCAAGAAAATGAGCCATACTCAATATTCGTGAATCAAAACGAACCAATTTACAGAAAATGTTTACTGTGCGACGTATAATGGATAAGCATTCTTGTCAGAATTGTTATTACTGTTATTTACTAAGCGTAACATAGTTTGGTATAAGATTCCGAGTAAATCAATGGTAATGGTAATATTAACTGTTTTCTTATAAGGAAACATTTGACATTCATTCACAGAGCAGCTAGTGCTACTTTCAGTTGAAATTTATAAAATCTTTGTATTAAAACAATTTTTCAGTAAAATAGCTCTCTGCAGTTCAATAACTGTTATCGCTCTTTCCAGTATTGGTAGGGGTTTCCTTCCTAACCTTTTGTTTGAAGTAGGGTGGAACGTCGGCATCTTGATTATGTCATTATTTTCTCTTAGAGTTACATGCGATATCCATTTTAGTTATTGCTGTTCTTGAAAATCCTCAAGTGATGTGGTTTCTGTTTTTTGGTACAGTTCTTTGTTTGTGATTGTGTAGCGCCAGTCCACAAGGTTCGAAGACGGATGGACCTCGATATCTTGCATAACCAATGATGACAGAAATCACTATTCAGACTAGCTCGTTAATCATTTACCCACTTCGAGTCGACTTTAGAATTATAAGCGTATCATAGTTTTGTCACCCAGTGAGGATATATCTCACTAGCCATTAGTTATGGCTGAAACACCCAGAAAAAGTTAGTGTTAGCCAATATTTTTGTTCATTTGAATTTCGAGAAAGCCCCTTTATTAGAAAAAAAAACGTCGTCGATGCGGGAATGTAATTAAAATATACTTTTTAAGTTTTCAATTTATTTTTGAAGTTGTCCAAATTTCTTCAATGAAACATTTTCCTCCTGTTCACACACCTCCCTGTCTTTTGTACAAGAGTAGAGGTTCATCACTTGTTTCCTGTTTTAGGATTGGGTTTCCGATTTATTCTAAAGTCTACTTCAACTTTATACTTCTAACGTCTCCGCTTAAACTCTGAAACTTTAGTTACTATTTATATTTTATTTTTCCCCTCAATAGGAGTAGATAGGTTGGCCTATCGCCCGGTTCACATTCCTCCCTGGTCTTTTGAACAGTAGATGTTTATCTCTTGTTTCCTGTTTAGGATTGAGTTTCCGGTTCCTTCTAAAGTCTTCTCATTCTTTTTCACTCCTAGTAACACCTTGTATCTTAGTAGCATTATCGTCTTCCTTAAAAAAAATTTAGACTATTATTTTTTATATCGTTACTTTTCATCTAACGCAGTGTTTTCTATTCGACGATAGTTAAGCAGCATGCGTCAGAAAATGAAAAAGTATCCTCCACTAATGTTAAACCTCACATTCAATATCCTTGGAAACCACTCTGCTGGCATTGTCTACATATTACCGACTCGTACACAGAAACTCATCAGCAGGCGAAATTCATATTTAGTCATAAAGACACATTATCCGTTGTCCGGTTTTCTTCATATCATATTGTTTGTTTAACGATATGACAGCGAGGATATTGCCTCAAGAAATGCTATGAATGACTCAGCATGGTATGCTGGAGATCTGTAGGTTATGAGATACTTTGGTCGAACGTTTTACGGTATGCTTCTGAGGGTCGTGGATGGATCTCTAATAATAATAACAACAGTGTTAAATGTATTTAAAATAGTACAAGTAAAATTTATGGTATATAAATCAGAATTGACACTCTGGAACGGGAAAATAGTTGTGAATAATAAAGCATCGTTAAATATATGAAAACAAAAACTCCTGACGTATTTCAATCTGTTCATATTCAATACTTGCAGGCCGATGCGGCTGAAGCCTCATGCAATCGTAGTGTCGTTTCTTATTCATTTTTGGCGTTCGTGTTTTGGTGACACGCACGTGATTCCTTCACATGATCAACGGAAGTAATTTCGAGATTTATTGAGTGTTAATATTCAGCAAATATTTTTATCCCCCCCACCACCACCTGAGAAGATGTTGTATTACGGTGTATGGAGGATTGGTTGACGACGGATGAGTTTTTATGGTGAACGAGTGAATGGGTCGTGAATCCGATTAGCTAGGTATAAGATAGTTAGTGAAGACAAGCCTCAACCCATCCCCCCTTTTTGGCCTTGTGCCATAATTGTATTAATTTACAATAAATCTCAATATTCAGCAAAAATTAAAATTTATTGATTATTAAATCCAGGAAAATCAAAATTTATTGATTATTAAATTTCGGGAAATTTGAAATTTATTTATTAAAACGCAATAAAATTATTTCGATAACAGTAAATAAAGAAACATTGAAATTTCGCTATAGGGGTTGCTAAAAATATTCTCTTGTTCAGGGTCTTAGTCCTAAAAGTCTGTGAATCTGAATGGAAGTTGAAGAAGTTAATATTTATGTGCAGGTCCGTTTTTAGATTATCCTCTAAAAAAATCGATAGAACATTTCAACAATCTAAAAATACTTGGATTTTATATATATTTATATACAGAACGAGGTTTAACAGCTCAGAAATTCTTTAATAAAATACTAAACTGTCTAAATTGTGCTAAAAATAGCAATAGTGACAATAGTCCGCATGTCTTTCTTCTTTTATGTATTATGTCCCTTCAGGATGTAGGCGGTCATGGTCATCCACATCTTCCTGTCCCTTGTAGCTCTTAATAAGTTTTGTCTTTCTGCTACTTCTCCCAAATCTTGTTCTACCATCCATTTACTTAAGCTCATCAAGTATGTTACGCGCTGCTTTCCTCTGTCCCTCTTTCCCTCAATCTGTCCTGTGAGTATCAGATTTTCTAAGCCCTCCTTCCTCATTACGTGCCCCAGAAACCTCAACTGCCCCTTCCTGATGTTAGTATAAGTTTCCTTTTTGTTTTCATTCTCTACAAAATCTCGTTGTTGCTCACATATTAGGCTCATGGTATCCTCAGCATCTTTCTGTAGAACCACATTTTTGTTGCTTCAAGTCTCTTCATCTTTGAGGAGTTTGTCCAGAATTCATTGCCATATAGAAGGACAGATATCATGTAACAGTTCAATACTCTTTTCTTTGTTTTTAACGAAATTTTCTGTCTCTTAATACTCTGCTTAGCTTTTGGAATGCATCTTCAGATTTCAGTGTCGCACTTTCCGTCCTAACACTTCCCAGGCATTTAAATTCGTAAGTAGTGCAAATAATGATAACTCCTCATCCAAAAATTAGGACAGAAACATAGACGATATCAGCGACACTTGAGAAAAATTAGATGATCCATATAGAAGATGTCTACGGTGAGCTAAAAATCTTTCCTGGTGACAACAGAGAAATAATATACGGCAACTTATGTCTTTTCTCCTCCCTAGTGAAAGTTAGGAGAGTCCAGTTTACGGGTCGACGCCATATAGCAGAGAATGAGGTCATCTCATCGCACATCTTCTGGAAATCTTATCTCCGTTGTAGGAAAAGCAAGAAATTAACCTTCCATTAATAGGGACACGGGGATTAGAAAAGAAAACCTGATGACAACTATGCAGGATCGTGTGTAATGGGATTGTGGACTATGATCTTGACTGAGGTCAAAAGATGGTGATGATGAAGTCTTGATACTTACTAACTTTCGTACTTCTCAAGTTATTTACGTATTATCTTATTAAGTATAGTTGTTAGTGGTATTTATCAATTCACCCACAGGAATTGAATGTGGCACAAGGCCTTTTTAATGTGGGTATGTCCGAGCCCGTAGGCCCAGCCAAAAATAAAACCCATCTAAACCCGTCCAAGCGGGCTAGTTCCGTCAACCTCCCCGAACGAAACCCCACCCTTCGGCGGAGCTTCGTCCGGGTTCCTCTCTGCAAGCAGAGAGTTCGACAGACACCCGGCTCGGCAGCTCACAAAGCACAGATACTACACTTTGATCCTAGCCACCGGGCCGAGCGGGTATTATAGTTGTTAGTACGTACATATGTGTGCGTCATTAGAATTTATAGAGCAATAGATATCCCGCAGGCCATGCGCTGTAAAGTCGTTTGTTAACGATTGCAAAAGAAATGCAGCTATATATATATATATATATATATATATATATATATATATATATATATATATATATATATATATAAAATGTAATAAATCCGTTGTTATATAATCCAAGTCGATCCTAGTAATATAAAATATTAAAACTGATCCACAAAAAGAGCTCAAAGTTATTCATTATTACAGAAGAAATAATTAATATACATTTAAATGAATATGAGCACTCTGGTTAACTGGCGTTTGTTTACATTCGTAAAAACAATACGCTAGAATTAGCAGTTTTTCTCTGATCATGGTTTAGTGGTAGAAACTCCGACCCAAATCGGTCGGGTTTCGATCCTGGCTTGAGGCTTTCGGGCGTCTAGTCGCACTGAGGAGCTGTGATACAGCGAAACTTACTGTCTGCGAATCGCACACACACACACATACACACACACACATATATATATATATATATTATAATGATGTTCATCCTGTACAAAGCCAAAAAGCCAATCGAGTGAAAGGGTTACTGAGCAAGGTGTACAATTTAGGAGGATAGGTGGAAAAGATAACTTTTAACCTTAGACTCGAACAGGTTAAGATTGTAGTGATCAGTGAAGCATAGTTGTATACACATATGCATAGATTCAAATACATGCAAATATACACATATATAACTATGCAGACACACAAACACACACACACATACACACACACATATATATAAAGAGTCCGCTAAAAATGTATGCGCACTACAGGAATGGAAAAACTCGTATACATATTGTAATACTAAATTTATTCGGAAATCACGAGATTAATATAAGTTATATTTGAACTCTACAATCACAAGAGATGCTCAAAATGGTGGCCATTAGCTTCCAGACATTTATTAGTACGGCGAACTATTGTATGGGCAACGTTGAACAAAGTGTCCACTTCAGTTGCTGCACATGCATTTTTAATTTCTTGTCTTAGGACCGCCAGTGTAGTCGCTTTTCTGCGATGCACAACATCCTTTAGGACTTGCTAATGAGGATAATGCCATCTCTCTCGAAAAATACTACAGTAAAGGGTATAATTGCAGTTTAATAAAACTGCAAAAGACGAGCTTTTCCTTTCTTGAAGTGTGTATGCATTTTTGGGCGGACTCTGTATATTGTCACTCACATATTATTATTATTGCTTTTTTTCACTAATGAAGATTTGAGATGACCCTCATGTGGATTGTAAGACATACGAGAGAGGCATGCGTTTTCACATCAACTACAGGAGAAGGTTTGGCAGCCGGTGGGAGTAACGGTCCTAAAGAACTGTCTCTTTTTCTTCTGTTCTTTTCTGTTTTTTAGACTGAGTGAAGTTGCAGGCGGCTGCCACATAGGTCTCGCATCTCCAGGTTGCCCTATCTGTCGCCTGTGTTTCTCATTGATGTTGCTTGTATTCACAGGAAATGAAGATCCTTTTCAAAGAGTCATTGTTTCTCTTCACCGGAGCATCATTTCTTCGTCGGCCAGAGATTAGTTAATCGAATCGGAGGGTGTTTTGGATACGATAATTCTTTACTCTCGACGCATATCCAGTCCACTATAGTTGATCCTTTTGTAACATAGCTACAACATTTGTGACTGTATCGGTGTTAGTAAAGGCTCATTAAATGAGTTACTACTAAAAAACTTTGTCGTGAATGTTACTCTAATATTTACTTTCTCTACTGTCGTTTTCAAAATAGTACTTGAAAGGAGGCGGGACAGTTTAGATGTTAAGGTGCTGCTCATTATTATCAATTCATACGAGGTACATCCGGAAATTATCCACCCAACTCAGATATCTTGAGGAACGGTTGTACGATATTGATTCAGCTAATTAGAAGAGACCTTACTGCGCATGTAAACAGACTTTCTTTCTCTCTTAGGGTTACTCAAGCGGAAGTGAGACGCTCTTCAGTGAACTTGGTCTACCTGTGAAGTATACCCCCTATGACTGAACTGCAATGTATTGTGGCGTAAGTGGTGCGCCAAATAGAGGTACAGCATATACTCGTGTATAAGTCTATTTTGGTCAAGTAATCATACATATTATGTGCAGGAATCATATAGACTGAAATGGGAAATTTGTAGTTTAAAAACAGTAATGTAACCTTGCTAACCAAACGCTTCCTCTGTAGCTAAATGGTATCACACGTCAGGCACTATGACGGTTCCGTGTAGGATATAGGTTCGATTCCTGTCGGATGACACGTATTTTCCTTGAGATTTCTCGGACATTGAGGCTGGTAAATCTTGTTAATACTGTTTATTATGAAAAGAGCATTTACTTAAATATTTCTATCTTTAAAATAGCGAATAAACAAAAAATATATAAAAATAATTGTCGGGTTTAGTCCATTTCATAATATATAATATTATTTGTTTACGTTAAGATACACTTCGAGCAGATATGATCGCTTGAGAAAAATCATGGGAAATCTGTAATTTAAAAACAGTAATTTAACCTCTGCTAATTAGATGCTTCCTCTGTAGTTAAAATAGCACACCAGGCTGTATGACAGTTCCTTGTAGGATGCAGGTTGAATTCTTGTCGGAGGACATATTTTCTCGGACATCCAGACCGGTAAATATTGTTAATACTGTTTATTTTAAACAGAGCATTTACCTAAATATTTGTATCTATAAAAATAACATATAAACGATATATATATATATATATATATATATATATATATATATATATATATATATATATATATATATATATATATATATACAGACATATACACAGGGTGATTGAAAAGTAGCTCCCTAATTTATGTATGATGAACTCTCCTGTCTTGTAAAATTTAGACAGGAGAGTCCATCATACATAAAATAGGGAGTTACTTTTCAATCACTCTCTATATATATATTTTTAATACTACTGTTTCCTGGTCTAATTCAACACTGACCAATAACGTTATTATATATATATATATATATATATATATATATATATATATATACACGTTTCACAAACCAATGGCCTCCGTCACCAACTACAGACATTTAAGAATATTTGTAGAGATTCCATAGTTGATTTTGTTTAGGTTGGGTTTCAACTGTTTAATGTATAATGCTTCAAGGGCTTTTAGTTTTTGTCTATTGTTTTCATGTCGAAGTATAATTGTGTTTTCGACAAGTATTTTACGGAATTGTGTGTGCGGCTTTCCATACTTCATACTTCTCCAATTCACTCTCGTGTGGTCATGTGTGACGTCATAAGATGCGGTGCGATTTTCGCTTCTAGCGTCTTATATGTACGTGCTTATCGTTGCTTAGAGATCGTCTATGTAAACATTCACAGACTGTCATCACTGTCTTGTCCGTATATTGCTTAATATGTTGTAATTGACATCTTTGATAATGGCTTATGTAAGCCGAAAGCTTAGATTGTATTAAAAAAAAATATGGATCAATATTGTGAATTTCTTTCTTCGTTCAATTATAATGTTATTAAACTTATTAGACGTTATGAAAAGAGTTTACATAAAATAAATAGACAACACTTGTCTGTATTATTTAATGAAAACGTGTATAAATGAAAAGATGCTGCCTAAATACACACAAACAATATATATATATATATATATATATATATATATATATATATATATATATATATATAAAAAGCAAGAGAGAGTGAGACTGCGCGTGTGGTCGGAAGAAATAAATGAATAAATAAATAAATAAATAAAGAAAGAAAGAAAGAAAGAAAGAAAGAAAGCAAAAAAGAAAGAAAGAAAGAAAGCTATTGTAACATCTGCGGAAGTACAATCAGCTGTTCTATTTTCAAAACAGCAGTCGCCACGTGTGAATGCTGGGATTGGTTGCGAATGGGCGCTGCTCACTTCGATATATAAAGAGACGCGACGGCTTCGATTTCATTTTTTAAAAAGATTGTCTTTTTCTCTGGACGGTTGATCTTCAGTGTATAAGCGTTCTTACAAAATATCTCGGCTATGGCTGTCAGTTATCAGCTTTTAACGCTTTTAGCTGTTCTTCTATTGTCTACATCTCGTCTCCATGCAAAGAGTGTCGTTCTCTCCAATTCTTCATCGAATGATCACTTTTTTCCTTCGTTAACTAATAATTTTTTTGACGTTAGTAAATTACTTGAGGGTAAGTTTTTATTTTCTTATTTTTTCATATTATATATAATTTGTTTTAATTCTTTTCGCCTTTGTTAATGACAATGTAGGTCTATATTCATAGGTTTGCTGGCGTATTAAGCCTTTTTTCTTTGCCATGCCTTCTAATTCCTATATACCGGGTTTATTTACAAATCTTGAAATAGGTGTCGATAGTGAATAAAATTGTACATGTGGTGTAATGGATAATGGCTCGGAATGTGAAATCTGAGAGCTGTGTTCGAATTCCAGTTCAGTTCATTACATTCATTTATGTATAAATACCCTCTGGGGAAAGGTATGAATCTTTCCCCAGCTTTCATTTTAAAGAAAAAAATCTGTTAAATACCCGCCACACACATTCTTGACTGCACATTCTGAGTAGTCTTTTTCTGATAAAATTTCTATGATGGATCTTTCGAAAAAGACATTTCGACTCTTGTCAGACTTCGAATTAAGATTCGTTAGCGCGTCATTCAGACTCTTTCAACACTGAATCTTTAAATTCATTACTCTAATGAACCCCAGAATTCAGTATTACTTCTTGGTCTGGATATGTTAAGAACGCGTGTCTTCAAAGACATCGAATCAAACTTTTCCAGTAAAATGTCAGCTTTCGCTGCTCGGTAATCTTCTAAACCAAATTTAATTAAGTCTTAATTTAGGTGTTATTCCTGCTGTTTCCTGTCTACATCTATATGAAATGGATTAAATCCGGCAAAGCAAAGTTCGAATTAAATAATGCTTTTAAACGCACACGCTCTCGCCGATCTTTCTCGATCGATCATGTTTGGTCTAATTTCGTATCCTATGAAATACTGTCATTGTTTACGTTAGGATACGAAGTCAGATCAGATATAATAGATCAAGATAGATCGAAGGTGTGTGTTTAAAAGCATTAATTCGAAGTTCTCTGTGGCTGAACGGTTATAGCACGCCAGACTTAGTGGTTCATCATGGTTCGATTTCCTACTGGAAAACGCATATTTTCTACGAAATTTCTCGAACATTCAGGCCGGTAAAATTGTACTGTTTAATTGAAAAACGGTGTAATTATTTAAATAAGTGTATCCTTTTAAATTAACGATTGAACATATATAAGCCCGGTTGAGGAAATAGACAAAATAATATTAGCAATAAGATTGAGATTTAGTATGCTAGCCTTTTGAATATATTGAAGCACGAAAGACTTTAAAGTTTTTTTTTTTTTTTTTTTTTCTCCAAGGAGACTAGAAATAAACAAAGAGACTTGCTCTTTCAAGGAATATTTTTTTTTTTTTTTTTTTTTGAGGGAACTATATTCAACTAAACCCAAATTCCTGTTTAATCCTTTAATGATTTTACTTTGAAATTGTTTAAAAAAATCAAGTGTATTTCTGAAAGATAACACTTTTAATGTAAGCAGTCTCTGTAATTATAGTTCTTGATATCAAGAGAACGAGCATTAATAATAAAATTAAATGTCCCCCCTCGTGGATAAGTCTCGCGGAAATTATATTCACGCATCAAACTTGATTGTAATGTCTCTTTACAAACAACATCCTTAAGAGGGGCTTTAATCTCCGAAACTTAACGCATGCATGAGGAAAAAAACAAAAAAAAACAAAAAAAAACACACAATCAAATTAGCATACTTCAGACTCCATACTAGTGTTGCGTTCACTTTCCGTACGTGATTGTGACTTTTCAGATTCCTTTTCTTTATATCTGAATTATCGTGCCTTCTTGGGAAATGGTAAATCCTGTTGCCCTTTTCAATTTGACATTCAGAATAAGAGATGAATCTGCCTATTCTCCCACCAGATATGGGTTAAATAACAGGCTAGCGTTTGCTCTCTAGCACTGGGTAGCAAGCAGTCTGAGAAACTTTTTAAACGTTTAAGACAACGGAATCATTTGGAGAGCCAAGGTCCTGAAGTATATACTGTCTACAGAGGGATAAGTTTGCAGACCCTGAATCTAAGCATCAGAATTGTGTGTATTCGGGCGTGTTAGCTCGGGCATCCATGAGTATATCACACTCAGTTTCTAAACTTTCCCGAAACTTTTTTGTAACTATTAATTATTGTATGCCTTTTAGCGATCAGAGCAAACAACAAAATACTGAACATATCCAAATATGCTTTTTAAATTAAAAGTATACTTAAGTCTTAATCCATTATATATTGGTACCATTTAATATTTAACGAACCGCAGAAATATTGTCTAATGACCATCTTTCATTGCTGCATCAAAACTTCAACATGAGGGGGTTATCGTTACGCGGCGATTATCAAAATGGCCTCGTAGACTAGTTTGATACTCGTTTATTACTCCTTGCTTGATAGTGTCCGAAGCTCCACTGTTTATTAACAGTAATATCCGTGGCCTGATCTGTAAGTCAGATCATCCGTGGAAACGATATGCTAAATCTAATTTTGCCGAGGGTATTTTTTTTTATTTGGATCCGTGTTTAACATTTTATTTTTGAATATATTTATTTTGTAAAAATAACCTTTTATTTTTGAATGACGACCAGTTTGTATGAAAAGCGATATTGAATAGCAGTAAATACTAGACAAGTTGTCTGTTTAATATAAAATTCTGTATGTCTAGTAATTACCGACCTCAATGGCAGTCCTACAAGAAGCTGATTCTAATCTGTAAAATAGGTTTGTCTTCAGGAAATCTGTTCGAAGTATCGAACCATTTTATTATATACTTTTAAGTATCGATTGTTTAAGTAACTATAACTGTAATCGTTATCAAACGCAATCACCCCAGTGGACATATTTTTGTACTAGTAAAAAAAAATATATTAACACTATTCTACTTCTCTTCAAAAATAGGTGAGATATGACCTCCATGGAATGGGAAGGATTCATAATGCTTATTACACATAGTCTCTGAAAAGGAAAATCTTGTTTGCAATAAATTTTCACATGTATACTGGATAGTATGGAAAAACTTTTTTAATTATATTTTTGTCTCGACCCAAGTGACCATTTCCTATACTGCACGAAAATAGCCGGAAACCTTTCCGCGGTTAACTTCAATGTTTAGAATAATTGGAATATCAATGCATGTCCTATTTTATTCTTGCTTTGAAAATTATCATGTTAATGACAATTGTAACTTATGAGAAAAGCCGCTTTGAATCGTTTGAACAGGCTTATAATAAAGAGCCATAAACAAGATCGCGTAATGTCTAATTTTAACTTCACTCCTTTGTAGAAAATGAAGCTTACGGTCATATTATGTTGAAATATCGGTTCACGTATGACCACCTAATGTTAAGCAACGTCGATCCTGGTCAGTACCTAGATGGGTGACCACGTGGAGATATCGAATGATGTAATGGATAATGGCTCGGAATTATTAATCGGAGTTCCAATTCCAGCTGTGTTCGTTATTCACTTAACCGTAAACAATCTTGGGAAAGGCATGAATCCACCTCTTCTCCCTAGCTATGATTTCGACGATAAGATTTGTATCGCTAAAATCTCAAAACTTTTACAATCTAAAATTTTTGTCTTTAAATAACCTGAAATGGGTTGAGCCCTAAAAAAACAAATCGATCTGTAGAAAAGGGGAAACCTCGTCGGATTATCAGGATACAAACAACTGGTGGTAGGTTAACTTATCACTCGCTACTCTATAGATATAGCGTTTTCAGTGTTGAATAGTGATAAACGAAGTCTGACACAAGGCTACAAGTATGGGGAGCTCCAGTGATGAAAGAACTTGCTATTTCGTAATGATCTACAAGACCTGATTGCTATCCATTACACAACGACGAGTGACCTTTCTTGAAAGAGTAAATAAAATGAGGATTTACTTAGCTTTAGTTTTTAACGCCTTTGTAGAATTTTAAAACTTATTACTGTTTGCTTTTCGCACCTCTCCCGCATAAAACGCGTCCTTTTTAAATGTCCTGACTGAAATGGCTAGGTGTCTACAATTAATTTGTCTAATTCGTATCTGGGAGTGGACATTTCACACTCTAATTCGTCTGATGGTTAGTTTTAAATTCATACAAATGTTGTAAAACGTGATTCAGAACTTGAGTAATGTGCCAAATTAACCCTTTTTGCTGGTTACTAAGTCAGCGAATTTCTATAAACAAATTTTTCTAATTTTATTTTTAATTTAGATCTCTCTAAGGAATTTAATTTTTAGTGAAATGTCCAAACGAAGTGTCAGTCTCGTCTGGCCTTTTAGGGACGGATTGAAGCCTAGTCTGTCTTGTAGACAACTATTTTTAACTGCTCTATTCGTATTATAGGCCAAAGGGATCGATGTATAGGAATTATAAATAATTTTAACAATAAAAGAATGAGGTGCCAGCAAAAGTGATTTTAAAACTCTTACATATGGCATATACAAAGTCCTAAGTGTCCTAGATGGAAACTGTCTAAATGTCATTTTGCTATTAAAACTAATGTTTGAGATATAACGTTTGGCTCTGAAATTAACAGGTTCTTTAAAGGAGGGAGCGGCCTTCGAGTCAGGAGATCTAGAGTAAGAATTTAGCAACTAATTTTAGTTGCTATCATTTTCGCATTGGTTTTGGGCTGAAAAAATTTTCTGGGTGCAGGTCTCCTTCTCCAACTTGACAAAAGGCATTTGTAATTAATGAGGTGACTAAATTATTTTCTAAGTATATTTAAATAGAATATTAATTTGTTTTGATATAATTGGTAAGGCACGCCTGGCTAAAATGGAAAGCCGGTTCGATCCCTGTCGAGGGGTACATGTTAAAAGTTTCAATGATCTAAACCGGTACTCGTTAATTTTACCGCTTGTATATAAACGGGGTAATTTGCACAAACATGTTTTTAATAACTAAAATGACTTGTGACGGAGGAAGCAAGTGCCCACCCTCTTTTTAAGCTAATATCCACAAACACGGGTAAAGGGCTGAATTTTGAGTGCCTACTTGTCTCTTTAGGTAGACCGGCTCTCATTGCTTGTTGCGTCACGCCAATTTTCTTTACCCTATCCTATTTATATTAGGCATTGAGCAGTGCTTAATTTCGTCAATAACATCAAGCATATTGGGTAAGCAAAAATTGACAATTTCTTTCAGCTAATTCTACTCAGTTGGCTATAAATCACTGGTTTACTTTATATAGAGGTTGAGACAAGCATAAAAATAACTTTAACCTAATTTTAGGGTGCTGATTTCAGACTTTAAATCCGTTTGAGAAATTCTTTCATCACTTTTATGTACATGCATTCAAGGCTGCCAGATGTCTTACTTAGGACATTGTTTACTTATTTTTATTTGTTTTACGTAATGGTGGTCTACGTTCGGCCCTGCAGGTTAATCATCCGATCCTCTACAAATGCCCAGTACACATGGTCGTAACTTATATTATATTTGTTATATTAGTTTATTTAGTTTCCCACATTTTTAACTAATACATATCTCTGATGGCTTCAGCCACTTCACAACACCGAGAATGCATCAACAAGGCAGTCATTGTTACCTGTGTACTGATTTTACAACAGTTGCACAGAACAATTACTCCCATCCTGAGAACTGCTCGCTTTCATTATTTTTAGTGTAAAAATTGGAGATCAGGATAAATCTGTCTTCACATTTGCTGTAAGTTTTGTTACAATGGACTAACTGCATTGTTTCATAGCAAGAAAGCAGCCTTCCATTTTGCTGTCCTGATGGTCTGGAGAGAGCCACGAAGATTATTTTTGTCTACCAAGTACAACTGATTTCAATGCTTCTGGTGGGGGGGGGATATCCCGACCTTCCCTTAACTATATCTGTTCTCCATTCGGAATGATCTTGTCCCTACACCCCCAGCATATAAAGATCTTATTCTCTCATCATATGAAGAATTGCCTTTATAAGAAAAATTCTGCCAAATCGATCTCTTCTGAAGAAAATGTCTTTAATTCAAGAGCAAGTGGCAACGAGTCCTACGGGATCACTCGGGAAGACCTGAATGACCTTGCCCATGATTTATACTCATCTAAGCAGTAAACAGAACTCCTGGCATCCCGGTTTAAGCAGTGGAATCTGGTCACGAAAGATGTAAGGTTCACTAAGTCCCTGAACAATGACTTCATATTATTCTTCGGCATGGAGAAACAGTTCGCACAAATGTCTGACATTCACCTTTCTTGACTTTTCACACAATCCCCCAAATTAGTCTCTTTTCATATACTCTTCCAAACGAAGTGTGAAGGTTGTGCTAATGCACAATGGAAATAAATATCCCCAGCATTCCCATTGTCCACTCAGACCATCTGAAGGAGTAATATGACAATATGGAGCTCCTTTTGAAATCTGTCAAGTATCCACAAGCAGCACCAGAGGAAGTCTCTGCTGGTACATCAAGGTCATTGAGATCGGGTTTTCCGAAGTATTGTTGCTAGAAGGACTAGGAGTACTTTTTGTCTTGGAAAAGTGTCAGAAACGAATCTTGAATATGAATAAGGTGTTTCTTCCCCTCTAGCTTTATCTAATAAATCTCGTGGAGGCTCGGGACAAAAATGGTGCTGCCTTCCAACACCTGTGCACTCTATTCACTTCTCTCAGTTCTTGGCATCTTCGTCGGACCTCCGATCCGAGAAGTGCTGACAGATGAGATACTTGAGGATCTTATTAACTTAAATGAACTGAGAATGGGGAAACATTTAAGTCTGTCTGCCATAGCTTCCTTGGTAACACATGGGTTCCAGATTACAGAGAATGTATCAAGGCTTATGAATATATGGAATGTTGAATGTCACTCAAAACTCATTTTTCCCTTCCCACCTCTTCCTTGAATTCAAAGCACGGAGAAAGGTTCCACCAAAATATTCCTAAGATGGATAGAAACTGCCAAAGCAAGTGGAACCCCAGCATGGTGAGGGCCTTCTGACGGATACGCCTGCGCAATATACCGGAGGTAAAGTACGAGATCGTTACCCAAAAAATCACTTCTGTCTCCTGTACTATTTGCATGCATGGTATTATCAAATTAATTTAGCTCCGTCAGTGCCCTGTATCTATGCTTTTTTTTTTTCTTCAGAAATTTGATTTCCCATCAAAATGGGATAAAAAAAGAAAACCTGTTCATATGCTTGCCTCCAATATTTTTTTCATTTTGTAAACCAGTGTAATGAATCTAGTTAAAAATTCTATAGAATTCTTAACTATAGAGGGAATGCTGATATTCTACCGGCAAAGTTTCTCATTCGGTGCAGTTAGAATATACGCTGACGATTTAACTACTCACTGGTTAATTCGAATCTTATTCAGGCAAGTTCTGCAAGTGCGGAACATCTGACTGCACCCCCCTCCCCCTCTTGAAAAGGTAGTGCTCTAAATCTGATCTCTTTACTTTTAGCAGTTGTTACAAATGGGTAACCGGTTCAATCCACTGTTAGTGTCACCTAATATAATTTTTTTTTTCTTAAAAGACCAGTTTTCTTTTGGAAGACTGGCGTTATAAAATGTTCTTATTCTGCCTTACGAGATGAAAAATGGCTTTCTCTTTCAATTTTTCTTGATTTTTGTCAGTTTCTCTTTTACGAACTTGTACTAAAACACTTGTAGAGTATCTACACTAGCGATATTTTTCGAGATTTAGCACTTCTCAACTAATAAAGTAACGTGCTAAAACTGATACTATTTCACTTTTGATACAGTGAAAAGCAAAATATCGCTACCCGCTGTTTGAAAAATTTTCCAAAACTCGAGAACTTATCAGATTTAAACTAAATGTTTCCGTATTCATTAATGAATGAATTGTATACTGAATACGTTATTTTATTAGAACTTGGAAATTGAGGTGTTTGTTTCCCACCACCATTTATTTCTTATATGCATGCTTGATTTTAAATCAACTCTTCAGAATGAAAACAATCGGTACAGTTATTTTAAATAGCTGTTTCGTGACGCTTTTAAGAGTAATAGAAAGATATTTATTTAACATCTGACCTCACAGGCTACCGTGCATAAACATTTTCGTTCGGTTCAATGAGCGGTTTTTCAACGTATCAATGCTTTAAAAATGCCTAAAACCTAAACTTTATATATGGGAATTATTTTTTTAATTCGGAGTCACTTTCTAGGCTATTTAACAAATAAAATCGAAATTTAAGTTAAATGAAATTAGTTAACATGCGTTAATCTTGTTTTTGTCTACAGCGTTTCCAGAAATTCCTATTTAGAGACTTTATTTTTAAAAAAATTTTTCTTGCAGGTTTTTCTTTCTTTCGGAGACCACATATTTCTTCGTTTCCTCGAGTTGAAGACATTAATGGCACTAAATTTTGGACCTTGGACGTCAATGTTCAGGGTTTCAAGGCATCAGAGTTGAACGCTACCCGCAAAGGTCTGGCCTTACAAGTGTTTGGTTTGCAAGTGAATGACAATAACCAAACTCGGGAGTTTATGTATCAGCAGTCCCTTCCTTCTAACGCTGACCTGAACAAGCTTCAAGCTGTCATGAAGGACAAGGAACTAACAATAATGGTACCGATGAAAGAGGAAAAAATGGTTCAAATTCCGATTAAAAAGGGTTCTGAATTGTTCAAACCTGAAGTTCACATAAACTAAATGCAGAGACTTGCACTTTTCGATGCGGTTGTATTGTATTTTTGGTATATTTACTTGCACCGACAAATGAAGTCTACTTTATTTTTCTGGAGTACAGTTTATGAAATTGTCAAATAAAATTCTTAACCTTTTCGCAAGGTTTTATCTCATTATTTGTGATATCTTGTGTACGTTTCAAATAAAATTCCAATTTGTAAAAAAGTATCTTCCGGCTCCTTGCTTTCCAGGCAACTTTGATCTTCAATTTAAATGCAATGTCTATTATGCCTTCATTACTTTTTATTTTTCTCGCTTTTATTCTTTCACACTCAGTAACACTTTGTTTGTGGCTTTACTCTTTCTAATGTTGATTTTCATTAAGATATTGCAAGTGTTTATGAAATTAATTCGACATTCTGTGAACGCCAGCTACTAGCAGAAAAATGCATAACATAGACTACATAGGCTTACGATTG
The DNA here is from genome assembly GCA_903632075.3 of Acanthosepion pharaonis. NCBI lineage: Eukaryota > Metazoa > Mollusca > Cephalopoda > Sepiida > Sepiidae > Acanthosepion > Acanthosepion pharaonis. The sequence continues at coordinate 1,372,829 of CAHIKZ030004380.1, read as the reverse complement.
GATCTTGAGGCGAATGTATCTGCCTATCATATTCTTTTTCTCTTCACCTCTATCCCTGACTACCCCATATTTAACAATGTAAACTTTACTAAGTATATCATACACACACGTTTTATATATTGTGTGTGTGTGTATATATATATATATATATATATATATATATATATATATATATATAGCTATTTTCTACTGTATTTTATTAGCACAGTAATTAAGCAATGTTGCGCTTTTCTTGCTGCTTGAGTTATTAGGTGCGGTGAACAAATAGAATTTAAAATATCGAGACGGCAAAAATAGAATAGTTCAGAATCGGATGTGAATATGGCGCAAGACACCTACTGGAAATTTCTTTATGAAAGAAAATCCTGATGAAAATCTTATAGGAAGCAATGAATATGATAACGGCAGCCATAAAGATAGGAAGTCTGTCAAATGCAACAATCTAAGAGGCTTACATACCTGCACATTGACGGTGGTGAGGCTGATGTATGTATGGAAGATAACGAGCTCATGAAAAAAATCTTAGTGGATAATACCAAAGTCTAACGATCAAGGTAAATTTTGTATCCTCCTGATAGCATTTCCCTTAGCAGCTCTGTAAAATGTTTTACCCGAAATAGTGTATTAACAATCCTACCTTTAAAGTTGAGTGAGAAGACTTAAACTGGCATTACCCTATAATGAACATTCAATTGTAAAACTTTGTAAACAAAGGTCATTTTAAAAGCATGAAAATATTTATTTATTTTTTTTTTCGTTAACTGTTTTGCAAAAAGCCTTCTCAGGAGAAAAGAAAAATCTTTTTTTTTCCTTACTTGTTTAAGGTTCCCGAATCACGAACTCTTCCCTGTGTAACTCTCCGCTACCAGTCGTTAGTGCTTGTGTTGAACGAAGGTAATCTTTAAATCCAACTCGTTTAAGTTGTCCTGAACGCGATACTAATTTCGTTTGAAAGTGATTGACATTTAAAAACAAGTCATATGGGCTGACCGCCACTTTCACGTTGAATTTAAACTTTGATTGACAACCGGCAGCTAGTCCTTGAAACAAGTCCAGATCGATAATTTCCTTGGGTTCGTACAAAACTCAGGATTGGTGGTGTTTAGTGATATTTGTCAGAAGTAAAAAGTTCACATTTGTAAATGAGTTTCTTCCATTAAATAGTTTGATGTTCATAATCTGAAGCAAAGATAAGTTTTCTTACACACATCGAGAATATTGCCTTAAATATAAAATTCCCAACATAAGATTTGTTTGCTGATGACTTTCATGGCTGCATTCACAAATAAGTGAAAGGGATAATCACTTTTTTTTTTCCAGCTGTACATACCCCCCCCCCAAAAAAAAACCAACTCACATTAAGTTTCATAGGAAATTTCCTGAACCGGACGTGGAATTATTATGCTTACGGATAACGCACGTAGGTTACCAGTACAAAGCTTACTGACAGATACTACTGTTCAATTATTACACGAGACTTTGTAATAGTGTATCGAAACGACTTTATTTTTACAGTGACTGAAAAAATTGAGCAATGTACCTTCATCAAATTTTGCGTGAAATTCGGCAAATCTACTACCGGGGCTCTCTAAATGCATCATCCACCTTTTTGCGGGAGATGTTTTAGTCGGGCACAGGTTGTGTGCGGATTCAGGATGAGCGTTCTGGGTGACTAATCATCAGCAAAAGCCAGATAGTGTGCCAAAAAATGTGAATTCACCCTTGAAGAATTATCGAACAACCATTGAGGTTACTCATAAGTTCGGAATAAGCTATGGAATCTGTTAGGAGAGTCTTATATTAACTGGAAAGCAAGAAGTTAGAAGAGAGTTCCACAAGTGATAAGTGCAAGAGAAGAAACGAATAAATCTAGCCATTTCAACTGTAAATGATGATACCTAGCTGCCAATCTAGTACTGTGCTTAAATTTGAGTCATATTTTTAAAAAAATCGGTATTAATCTTTGAGCAAACTTGTTTGTGTTGTTGCATAGGCTTCTTCTTTTTTTTTTTAAATAGAGGAAAACGAATTCATCAAAATGCTGCAAAGGAAGGACTTGAAATCTGGAGAATTGAGATTGTACAAGAACAAAAAGAGTATTTACATTGATTCTGGCACAAGACCAGATTCATGAGGGCCAAATATTTCTCGTGTACCAAGACAATCTCCTCAAAGAGGAAGAGGCTTGAAGCAACAGAAATATGGTTCTACAGAAGGATGCTGAAGATACCATGGACCGAACATGTGAGTAATGACGAAGATTTAGAGAAAATGGAAACAAAAACCAAACTTATACTTAATATCAGGAAGAGACAGCTGAAATTTCTAGGGTGCATAATGAGGAGAGAAGGCTTGGAAAATCTGATACTCACAGGACAGATTAAGAGCAAGAGGAAAACAACGTGTAATCTATTTAGTGAGCTTGAGTAAATGGATGGCGGAACAAGCTTTAGGTGAAATAAGAAAAATAAAAAATTATTAAGAGCTACAAAAGACAGGAAATTGTGGAGAGCTATGATCACCTACGTCTTGAAGGGACACAGTATATAAGAAGACGACGTGGCGGTCAATATTTTTATTGCTCTATTTATGATTCACCTTCTAGTCTATTAATAAAAAGAAATCACTATTAAAAATTTGCAAAACAGTATGAAAAAAAAAATAGAAAAAAGCGAGAATAAATGTTTAATTTTCCTGAGATTAACTCAGTACAATAAGAGGCTAAATGCAAAATATGAAGGGGGGGTAATCTTCGACGGATGGAGAGCTTTGCTTATCTGCCTTGTTATCTGAGCTCAAATAACAACCACTGGAGCCGCGGTAGAAAATACCAAACTACGTGGGTTACGTGGCGGGTAATAATAACCTATTTTTCACTTGGTACTTTGACACACAAAAAAGTTTTTTGTTACCGTGACTTTACCAATTTAAGCGCAGTACTAGATTGGCAGCTAGGTTTCACCATTTTATAGTTGAAATAGCTAGATTTAGCCGTAAGTTCTATGCTAACAGTTTCTTCTCTTGTACTTCTCACTTGTGGAACTCTCTTCTAACTTCTTGCTTTCCAGTCAATTTTGATTTCCAAAAAATTAAATGCAATGTCAACCGTCGTTATCTTTTGTCTTCTCAATTCCTGTTCATTTATTGTTTTCTCTCTTTAATAATGTCTTTCTTTTTCTCATATTCTTTCACACTCAGCAGCCACCTTGTATCTCAGTGGTTTTATCACCTTGCTTGGGGTGAAATGATTAAAACAGATTCTCAGGTAGTTACTCTACGACCATTTATTGAAAATAAGGAATATGTTTCCTACAAAATTTAACACTGTACGAGTTTGGCTCACACTAGGTTAATAATATGTATGCATTTGACATACATGCACCTAGAATTTGGCACGGAATATTAAGCTTATCGGGATTCAGGTTATACACACACACATGTATGTCGAGCATTATTTTTAAAAAATAATAACAAAAATACTAAAGAACTTTGGATTATTTACCTAACGAGTTCTTTCCTATTTTCTATATATTTTTTCACACACACACACACACACACACGTGTGTGTGTGTGTGTATTTTGGCAGCATATCTTCATTCAAGCATGTTTGGTTGAATAATCTAGACATATCTACTTTATTTAATCTTCTGAAATTCACAGATCAATTTCTTAGTGTTGTTATTAAATTGATTAAGAAAGACGCTGTAGTTTTGGTCATTTCTTTTATTTTCCAAATGATAAAAATAAATTCCTCAACATCATCTCTAACTACGAACTGACAGAACACCAAAAGGAATTACTGAACCTTGGACCTGTCATCTCTACAGACAATACAATAGATTGGATAAAAAATAAAATTGTTATATCAAAATACACAAAAACTTAAAGAACAACAACTAATAAAAAAAAATCAGAAATTCGTGACCTACTCAAAGCTAAACCAATAAAAGACAGACATAGCAAAAGAAAAAAAACTCATCGAAGCTCCTAAGAAAACAATTAAAAATAGCTGGCAAGAAACTACGTAACGATGCTCATATAATTTTTTTTAAAAAGCAGATAAAACCAATATCTTCGTTGTATTATATAAATCTGATTATAATTCAAAATTACGACAAATACTTGAAGATCACACCAAATTTTAAAAAGTCGACAAAAATCCTATTAAGCAACTGAAATTGAAAATCAACAAACTGATTACAGCCAACAACGCAGAACAAGACAAAACTTCCCAAAATAACGCGTGACTACAGACCAGGATACATGTATGGAACCATAAAAGTACATAAACCTAACTTTCCTCTCCGTCCTATCATATCCCAAATCCCTACCCCGATTTATCAATTAAGAAAAATCATGAACTAACTCATTACACCATGCATACATAATAAATACAGTATTAAATCAATTAACGAACTAATGAAAATTTAAAAAAAACAACAAAAAAAAAAACTCAATTAATAATGAAACCATAGCTTCATTTGATGTTGACAGTTTATTTACCAGTGTCCTAGTTAGAGAAACGATTGATATAATTATAAAGAATATTTACACCACTCCATCTCTTCCTCCATTAAAAATTAAACCTAACATATTACAGAAACTACTGCATCTTCTATGACAATCAACATAATATATACGTACAACGTAATGGTGTTTCCATGGGTTCAATTCTGAGACCAACATTTAGTAACTTCTACATTGCTAACCTTGAAAATAAGATATTTAATACCACTAAGAAAAAAAATCCATCTACCTAAGATATGTAGATGATATTCTCATCTAAGTTAAAAACATAGATGAAATACATGAACTACAAAAAAACTTCCCCAAAACTTCTGTTCTTAAGTTCACATATGAACTTAACAATAACAACAGAATTCCTTTTCTTGATATATTGATAGACACCAATAACAATACTAATTAGCATAAATACGTTTACTCTCAACTATAAAAATGAATGTCCTAACTATTACTAAACAGCAATTTTACAAAATTTAATAAACCGTGCAAAAGTTAACTCTTCCACAAAAAAATTTTCTACACGGAATTAAAAAAACATTAAACAAACGGTCATTAGTAATAATGACTTTCCTAATTACATTGTTGAACAAATTAGACGAGCTAATAGAAATACTAACATAAATAATTAAAAAAAAATAATTCCTCAAATAACCTTAAACATATCAACCTACTATACTGCAATCAAACAAGATGAAAAAATCCTAAAAAAAACTCATAAGTACAAATATATCCCCCACTGATCCCAGTAAAAAAATAAAATTAATTATATATACTATACTAAATTTAATACAATCAACTTAATCACCCGCAATAACTCTTTTCCGTCAACTAATGTTTTGCAAATGATCAACATTGCATATCTCTTTAACTGTTTTTTGGGAGATTGTATCTCTGACAAAAAAGTAAATATGTATGTTGGTTTCATGACAACATTATTAGGAAGGCTTACATTACATATGTTGGATTCAAGTTCCATTGCATAACATTTAAAAGAACATTCCTGTCCACATTCACGTTTTAGAGAAATATTAACTGACAATACAAGTATACGCCACCATGAAAATAAAAAACAAAACTTCAAATTCTTGAAGCGCTCTCTCTCTCTCTCTATATATATATATATATATATATATATATATATAAATGAAACCAACACGAAATAAGATTAATTATGAGTTTAGCAACAATGTCTTAAAATGCCTATAAAGCAATGTTTTTGGTTATTCATTTTGTAATTTTTTTAAATTGCCGGTTGAGTATTTTAAAACATTAATAATAAAAAATATAAATTACCTCCCTTACATATTGTTAACAGTTAACTTTTAAATTGACTATAACGAAGTGCATTTTATGTGCATTTACAAAAAAAATTTACAACTATTAATTATTAATTACGTTAATTACTATTAATTATTATTACATTAATATTAATTATTATTACATTAATTTTTTGTCTTAGCAAGACCCCTGAAGATGTTCTTGGATGAGATTGAAAATACTTGGGGGGGAAAAAATGAAAAAAACTACAGCGTCTTCCTTAATCAGCTTATTAACTACACTAAGAAATTGATTCGTGAATTTGAGAGGATTAAAATAAAAATAGACATCAAGGTAGAGGGTTACTAAATATGGCTGTTGTCAATGAATCAGGGGCAGCACTACTTCACTTTGTGTAAGAAATATTTTGCTTAAAAGAGTCGCTAAGACACCGAGACAAGCTCACTCAGTTGGGAGGACTAAAGGACCCGTTGGGAGAGGCGGAGGCCACACAGGCTGTTTAGGGATGGAGACATCTCCTGAAGCAGTTTTGAAAAGTTATCGGCTGGACCAAGAATTCCTTTAAAAAATTCCTTATGTTTGGTGACATTTTTGGATGTATGCCGAGTTGATAATTTTTCAGCACCACCTCGCATGTTATAAATAAATAAAACATAAATTGGATACTCCGAAAGAAATGCCTCCTATTTATTGTCCACATATATACAGAGGATCATGGGTACTTTGACATGGTGTAACAGCAAGCTTATCTCGTTAGATCATTTACGATTGATTAGTGAGTTCAATCCTCACAGGGTACTTCATACATTCGGCCTTGTGCCACACCTAAGCCGCGCTTAGAAAATCAGTATACGGAGCGTCATAACGCCGTTAGGCACCGATATTCAGAGAACTTAAAACGATTACTTGGTTACTTATTTTAGTGTATCATTTTACTTACAAATATTGCTACGTGACGCAAACATCCTTCAGTGCATTATTTAAACAAATTAACTGTAATCGAGATTTTTTTCATAGCCATCTATCACTTGCCTACTAAGACTGTTTTTACATTTATATAAGTCGCGAAGTAATCGTTCTAATCGAAATACGTATTCGTTCTGGTCGAAAATAAATAATCGTTAATCGAAATAAGTTATTGTTAATCGAAATAAGTAATAATTCTCATCGAAATAAGTTATTGTTAATCGAAATAAGTAATAATTCTCATCGAAATAAGTTATTGTTAATCGAAATAAGTAATAATTCTCGTCGAAATAAGTAATCGTTCTAATCGAAATAAGTAATCGTTAATCGAAATAAGTACTGCGTGATTTATTGTGCGTTACAGACAGCATGTTTTCCGCTACCAAACACTATTTTTCCATAGTTATCATTGACTGTTGAGATGTTCTTCACTTCGTGAGTTCACAGCTGTGCAGGGCCACTCGCAACACAACTTTTTTTTCATGCATCGCTGTCATCACTGCTGAAGCGCATAACCACTGCCTAAACAGGCTTTACTGGGAAAGTTCAGCTAGCGTAGATGAATATCAGTGTGGTAAATCTGATCCAGCGTGCTTTAGCCTGCTCGGCCACGGAGGGCGTTTCAGCCCAGCACAGTTATAAACTGAACAATGGGATGTGCATTCCTTAAAAGAGTAAATAGAACTTTGCAAGCTGAACCTATCCATCTGAAGTAGATATCAAGCAGCTTGAATGTGTCTGTTTCCCAAGGAAAAAAAAAACACTCGTTTTTATATAACAAGGCGGGATACGTTTTGGGCTCAGTTACTCAGTCTTTGTGCAACCATAAACGTAACATTTTCTGAGTGCTTAAGCAAGGTGGGAGTGAATGAGTGAAACTAAAATAAATTGGAGACAGGTCCCCTCCCCCAACACCAAAGCATGATCTTTACAGTATATGCATCATTTTTATAAGCAGCGGTATTTCAGTTCTGCAACAACGAGGACTTGCACAAACGTACATTCAGTGCCCTTTTTATTATTTCCTACTTTGTGTTTTACATTTAAGCACTTTTGCATTTAATACGTCTTACAGATTTTTCCTAATTTAGAAAGTTTACAAATATTCCATCAACAAGTAAATGCTTTGAAGAAACACGAAACTGAAGAGTTAAATTTAAGTTAATTAGAAAAATTAAAAATTTAAATTAAGTTAAAACGAAAGAGTTATGAAATAAATGAGAAACAAAAACATTATAAAGTTAATTTCTCTTTACTATAATGTTCACTTTGTACAAGACCCATTCGAGATAGAGGATTACATAGTAAGCAGTAAGGGGTATAATTTATGGAGATATGTATGGAAGATAACGGTTAACCTTAATTTGAACAGGTTACGATTGTATTGTCCAGGGAAGCATCCTCTTGGGAGTTTGTTCCACAAAGGAGCGGTTCGTGGGAAGATGTTCAAGTGGAACTTACCAATGGAATCCAAAGTCATGGCGGGTCTTAGCTGTGAAGGTCTGAACTGGTGGAACTAAGGACTGTAGTTCTTCTGAAAACTTTCCATGGAAATAGCGATAGGCTTGCAACGTTTCGTCTGTGGGAAATGTGTTGTAGAGTGGAAAATAATTACTCACCCACAAGGCCGCGCAGACGCTTTTGGAATCTATCTAGACTAGAAATTAAAGACAAGGTATCACCTACCCATATATGGTAGCAGTAGTCCATTTTCTGCTTGATCTGATTCTTGAAAAGGTACAAGATAGCAGGAGGAATCAGGTACTTACTGGAGCGATACAGGGAACTGACCATTTTTCCAGCATCTTCAGCGATGGATCGTATGTACGAGTTTCACTTGCGGTCTAAGTTGAGCTTATGTCACAATAGTCACGGAGCCTTCTTGAGAAAACAAAGGTTCATTGCGATAGACGAAAATTGAGAGTCCGGTCGGTGATGATGGAACGTCATTTGTTTGGTTTTCGAGGCACTGAATATGACCAGCCAGTATCCCACGAACTCTTAGGACTTGGTCAGAGAATTCATGAGGTGTACCCATATACCGTTGAACCATCAGCATAGATATCCACAAAAGATCGGCAGATCAGTAATGTAAAGTAGAAAGAGAGTTGGACCGAGAACCGAACTTTGGGGAACGCCTGCGTTGATCACTTGTCCCTCAGAGAACTGGCCGTTAACAACTACCGCCAGGAAAGACTTGGTAATTTTCCAGTAATTCCATAGCTGTAGAGTTTGTGCTTGCGCATGAACTCTCTATGCCACACCTTGTCAAAGGCCTTCGAAATATCTAATGAGATCGTCCTTAAAAATATTTATACTATTTCTGTGTATAAAGACATTTAGGATATCAGCAGTGGACCGATCCGATCGAAATCATATTGTTTGTTGCGCAAAAGGTTGTCTCTATTGAGGTGGGCAACAATCTTGTTGATTATAGCTTCAAAAAGTTTGTTTATGACACTGATGAGATTAAATGGTCGATACTGAGATGGAGATGAGCGCTCACTCGCATTCTTGTAAACGGGACATACATTTGACACCTTCCACAGACTCGGAATTAATTTCTTCTTCAAGCATCGGTTAAATAATTTTGTTAAGATCGTGAATAACTCCGGGTTAATATTAAAGACAACCACTGAGATTTTATCTGAGCAGGTAGCCTTCTTATAGTCCAGACTTTTGATAAGTATTGAGACTTCCCAGGTTGTGATAATATATATATATATATATATATATATATATATATATATATATATATTGTTTATATGTTATTTTTATAAATACAAATACGAAAGTAAATGCTATGTTTATAATAAACAACAGTATTAACAACATTTAGCGGCCTGGATGTCAGAGAAATCTCAAAGAAAATTTGTGTCCTCCGACAGGAATTGAACCTGTATCCTAAACAGAGCATTTACTTTAATATTTGTATCTGTAAAAATAACGTATATACCAAATATATATTAAAATAATTGTCGGACTTAGTCCATTTCATAATATTTGTTTACGTTAAGATACGCTTCTTATGAACGTTCGAGAGAAGCCATGGGAATTTTGTAGTTCAAAAACACTAATTTAACATTGTTAAACAGACACTCTCTGTAGTTAAATGGTATAGCAAAACAGGCTATATGGCGGTTCCATGTAGGATACAGGTTCGATTCCTGTCGGAGGACACACATTTTCTTTGAGATTTCTCGAACATTCAGACCGCTTAATATTGTTTATTATAAACAGAGCATTTCCTCTGTAATATATATATTATGAAATGGACTAAGCCCGACAATTATTTCAATATATTTTGTTTTTATACGTTATTTTTTATAGATACAAATATTTTAAAGTAAATGCTCTTTTCATAATAAACAGTATTAACAACATTTATCGGCCTGAATATCCGAGAAATTTCATAGAAAATATGTGTCCTTTCTATGAAATTTCTCGTATATTCATGTTGGTAAATATAGATACTGCTTATTATAAACAGAACATTTACTGAAATATTTGTAGCTATAAAATAAGGTATAAACAGAATATATATATATATATATATATATATATATATATATATATATATATATATATATATATATATCATTGAATACGACAGACAAGGTGCTTTGATTTCGTTTTTTATACTCATTTTATTTCTCATATGAGCTAATATTTTTTTTTCTTTTCGGGCATTTGAGCATGAGTGAATGTAACGACGGAAATTCGAACACGGCTCTCTGATTTCTCATACCGTGCACTGAATCGAGGCGTGAAAGTTTAAGAAGAGTAAAGGGGGACTAATGGATATCAGCTCGGATTGAGGAATCGGAGAGCCGAGTTCGAATTAAACTTACGTGCTAATACCCTTGGAAAAGGTATGAATCTTCTTCTCCCCCAGCTATGGGTAAATAGTAGAACAACCGGGTTCTATAGCCTTGGATGCCAAGTGGTCTATCGCAGAAAGAAATGGCAACCTACTGCGGGAAAAATATGCCTCGTCAGTCATGTATCGAAAGATACATGATCGCCTAAGCGTGTATCACGCATGGCACATAACTGACTGAACCTTTATATTGTGAGTTGCTACCAGCGTTTGGACTAATTAGATATTACCAGGTCCTGAGTTCAATTCTTGTAATTGCTATCTGAATTGCATATTTTTATATTATGTCGTGTAAGGCCCTTGTATAGTGATAGAAAATTAACCTCATGAGCCAGTGTTAATTAATGCAATTCTCTTATATTATGACCCTCTGCCAGAATAGTCTGTGTCTAATAAATATATCGTTTTAAATCTGTTTTAATGTTAGAGTAATAGTTTTACTAACTACTGATTCTGAATTCGTTTCTCAGGTATTATTATCGTCTAATTAAAAAAAAAAAAAAAAACACGAGACTAAAACTTTCATATGTAGAATTATCTTTATTTTAATCTGAACTTCATGAACTACCGTCAGTCAGGTTATTTTCTGAGCGTAGCTTAGTTGTGGCACAAGGCTGAGAGTATGGGGTACCCAGTGAGGATCGAACCCACTAATTCAGTCGTAATTGATCTAGCGAGACAGGCTTGCTATCCATTAAACCACGTCGAAGTGCCCATCGTCAGCCAATATGTGTGCGATCCTAGGACCTTTTCTGAACGTGGACTCCACATTCTCGCGTGAATATATCAATTTCTCAGGGGTGACTGTTTATATATCTGTCTGTCATGCAGTTCCTTTCCACGTGTGCATTTCTCAGACGCAGCTGGACCGATCATGTGGGTTTTACAGTTAGTGGCTAGGAGATCATCTCTAAGGTCATCTCGGCACCTGGCTTATCTAAATGACATTGAGTGCAAAATCTATTCTGTCACATGTTGCACATGTGAGTCACATGTTGCACCTACTCTGGACGTCATGAATATAGCTTTGGGCATAAATGATTACAGCTGAGAAAACCGGAATCGGAAAAGAATATCTATCGAAAATTTCACAATCACCAGACTGTTTGCTAGAAGAAAAAGTTCCTTATTTTTAGTGCTTAGTGGAGATATTTAATCAGCGTTAGTATATTGGATTCAAACAGGCATAGGATTTTTTTTAAATTGACATCAGTAAAGAAAATAACCTTTCTGCAAGTAATGTTAATTTTTTGTAACTACGAGGCTGGCCGTTTAAAATTTCATTTCTATGGAAATCGAATCCAATAAAATAATTTATTCATCCTCATTATGTATTAACTATAACAGTGCATGACCTTGGACTGCTGACGGTAGTGTCAAAATCCTAGTAATAGTCAGAATACATCATTTTCTGCATTGAACAAGTCATCAAAAATAGGCAGCAAGCCTCCTGAACATTTTGTCGATGAAAAAAATCACAAGGTATATCTCTAAATTTGAAAACTGCGGTCGCTACATGGAAAGCACTATCTTGCTCGAACTGAATCAATAGCGTATACCCCTCTACGGCCAGTTGACATTTTAAATTCATTTGTAAACAAACAATAGATATAACCGGTAATCTAAGAAATGTTCAACTTTAGCTTAGTCTAATATAATGCCACAAGAGTGGAACCCATTGAGGATCGAACTCGCTATATTAGTAATAATCTGTCCGACTAACTTTAAAATATTTTTCTCGGTCAAGCGCCTAAGTTGCTCCTAATTGTTGATATTTACTAGATACAAGGCCAAATAGGTTTAAGGCGATAGTGTTGCACGTTTCTAAGTTCGATGGGGAGGGTCTTAAAATTGCATGTCTTTTCAGAACTTAGGCGATCATGGTTTTCCACAGATTTCCTTTCTGTCTGTGAAGATGAGTGGTTTACCGTTACCTTGGTTTTCAAAGTTTTTTTTTCTCTTAGACCGGTGGGCACACAGGTCTAGATAATTCAGTCTACCCTACTATTTAATCAATAACTCAGGGAGAAGAGAGGGATTCATGCTTTCCTCAACGAAATTTGTGCGAAAGTGAACGCAACTGACTAGACCGGAATTTGAACTCAGTGCGTTACCGTTACCCTTACATCCTGGGCGGACATAACTATTTCAAAATAACACTAGCAGTGTATACGAAAATACCTGATCTCCTAAGTAGACTTCTTCATTCTATCACATTTTAACTGAAAATAAAGCAAGACCTTTCATGTTTGAAGAACTGTTTTTATAATAAAATATCGAAAATGAAAACGTGTTTGTAAAATTTAAGTTAAAATAGAAGACCTATGCTATGTTTTGAAGTTTTCTTATGAGGGAAAAGCAAAAAATATCAGAGGTAAAAGGAAATACCAGTACAAAGGATTGAACCTGCACGATCTGTGTTGTAAATAATCAACTTGTGGACAGAAAACATTTCTATATGTTACATTCCTACTCTGCAAATAATACTTGGAGTTTAACGTCTTTTTCAGCGTCAGTTATAAAACCATTTGTACACCAGAGTGTAGGGTCGCTTGTCCAGCAAGGTAAGCATTTTTTTTTGTCCACTTAGTATTTGTAACTTGTTCATTTCATTTTGTTTAAATTTACTTAGCTTACACTAAGAAAAAATAGCAATATGAGTACAAAGTGAAGCCGGCACTACTGAAGCTTGGGATTTGTGATTGTAGCTTAATCTTGCTTTTCATTAAATGGTGTGGCTGTTACTTAATCCAAAGCGGCAGTTCTTGTTCCAAGGTGATTCTTTAAAAGTAAATTTCATATATAGCGTGTGTGTAATGTATGTAGTCATATACTCTTATAACAAATCATTTCCTTATTCAGGCCCATTTCTTGTTCTTGCCATACGATTAACTACTTATCTAATAGTTTTTAATGACAATGACCATCTTTCAGAGATCTTAACAATCGTTTTGTTAAATGAGCATTAACTTTATTCATTGTAACGTGCATGCTTAATGCTTCCAATGGTATATAAGTTTTTAGACTAAAATGCCAGAGAAAATAAATATAAATTCATGGCCATGAAGTTAAACCTACTTTCCAGCACTGAAGGCTGGAATTGACTGATTCATGTGTTGCTTAAATCAGTGATAGTTTCAAATAACGCCTTATAAACTGAAATTATTAATAGTTGACACAATACGATTGCATGATACAACTGACTCCCTTATTTAGCATAGTCCTAGACTAACACTTGGTCTTCTGGAAAGCTATAAATCTATTACAAATGTAAGTCCGTGAAGTTTCGTTCATAAATAGGGGTTTAGCTAACATCTCATCTCGTAGTTCTGAACGTGCGAGCCCACATTACAAGGTAATTAAAAATGCCAAGTTCCATGAGCCGCATGTGACATTTAATCCTCAATTTCCTCACGTTTTCTTTATAGCGTGGCGAGAGATACAATCTTGAGATTGGGCTCTATGAAATCTGGTTAAACTAATAGTCGTGTACTCAAATATTGAAGTACGTGTCTTTGAAGTGGAGCAACACTTAAATGCCAGTGTTTAGTCTTTCATCAAGTGGCGCTTCATCGAAGACAATTGCCCGCCGAACCATGTGATAGGTAAATCTTCATTTCTGCAGCAAAAAAATTGTAAAACTTCAATCTTAAAATTTAATTCCTAATCACGTTCTGGTCAGTTATGCAAATGCTCTGCTTACTGACAATGGCCGTAAAAGTTTGTACTGCGTCCCTTCATGATTTGGACGATCCTGGCTCTCCAAAACTTGTTCCATGTCATCCTGAAGTCCTCCACCATCCCTTCATATAACCTTATCGGGTATGTAGCCCATTGCCTTCACTTATCTGTCCTCAATGGTTAAATTTTTCTAAGCCCTCTTTCCTCATTGTGTCCAAGAAACTTCAACTATTTCATCGTGTTCTTTTTGTGGCATTTTTTTTTTTCTAAAACTTCGTTACTTACTCGACCTGCCCATGGAACTGTTGCGATGTTTCTGTAAAATCGCATCTTCAGATTCGACGTCTACTTCCGGTACCAATGGTAAATATTTATTTTTAATTGCTTTCCTCTTCCGGTCTCCCTTGCTAAATGTTTTACTTGCACACACCTCGGTCATTGCTCAATAGAATATCTTTGAACATCAAATTGAACCTATTTACAAACAATAAATTAAGACACAAAGGATAATTTGTTGTCTTTCATGTTCCAGATGGCACCACCCAGTACTACACCCGATATCGCTACCAACTTGGTAAGATTTCTTTCTTTCGTGTCTTGCGTACTGCTCTTAATAAAAGTAATATACAAAGTTGGTGTCTATTTTCAGTTTCAATGTACATAGTATGCTACGCCTTAAGTATCAAATTATTTGTTTTAATTGAACTAAAATCATCACTTCCTAACCTTGACGCATTCTTGAGAGAATGCTCTACTGGACTAACATTATTGTTATATTAGGAAAACTACAAACTTGCATTTAAAGTAGGTACCTCCACGAAATCGCTAAAAAAAGAGTATAGCTTGATGAAAAAGACGCCAACCTTGCCGAAAACAAAACTTTATTGTCTAAATGCTTATGTTATTATTAAGAGGAAAGACCAAAGTTTTTTTTAATTATTTTAAAAATTTTCCTTTTTAGAACATTCTAAATTTTGATTAAAAAAAAAAAAAAACCTTTTCTATTTGTATCAGCGGAACTAGTAAATAACAGACAATTTTTAGCACGTTTTTTTGGTATGACACACACTAATTTGAAAAATCGTGCAAAAATAGAAATAATTATCGGATGTTAATGAAACTTTCAGAAACTATTCACAGATGATCGAAATTATAAATGTTTTTTTTATGAAAGTCATGGTAGAAATATTTTTAAAAATATTTATTACCCCCCCATAACTAATTTTATGAAAACGCTAGAAATTCGATCGCATAGGTTTTAGTGATTACAATAATTAAAAAGCACAGGGCTTTGCGGAATGCAAATCATTGTTTTTTTTTTTTTTTTTTTTTTTTAATTGGATACGCAGTACCTGAAAATCAGCTGTGAATTGTAACATACAAAACTCAAAACAAATACATAATTTAATTTCAAATGCTTTTATTTGCTTTTTAGTTGTTTTTATGAATATGGACAATATTTTCTGAAAGCAAAAAAAAATTTTCGATGAAAAATGAATTTTTAATACAATTATTTGTTATTTCATTAATTATAATAGATTTTACATTTAAGTTGTTAAAATATTATAAAATTAGTTAAAAGCCGCATCGGCTTTCATAAGTGTCCTTATGAGATAGATCTTTTTTAGCGCGTTGTAAATTGTATCATTTTGACTAATCAGATCCCCAGTAATTAAATGTAATTTTGTGCTTATAATCGAGCTGTAATTATAAAATACGGAAGACCAACCAGAATATAATTAAGTTGCGCTATTTGAGTTAAGCATTGTTCTCCGCTGTTAAGGCCTTTACTTTTGCGAAACACGTGTGAAGTTAATTTGATTTTTCAATTTCAACTGAGGTTACCTACAAGTATCAGTATCATCTTATGAAATTTATGATCTTATTTTTATATTAATCTCAGTTACGACATTTTTCCATAAATGAAATATGAAAATTAATAATAAAATGAATGCAAATACAAATAACAGTAGAATGTAATAAATGTACATAAAATTATAGTATTTTATGTACAATTCTGATAAAATTTCATAAAGGTACCTATAAATTAGATACCTTAAGAAATATGAAATTAATGTCACTCTTAACAGTTTTATTTTAATTTCTTTAGAATATATTTCCCATAAAGCATCATAAACGTAAAGGTGAAAGCTAAGTACAAAAAAAAAAAAAAAAAAATTAGACCGCTGAAAGTTTTTCGTTAAAAAATAACGGTTAAATAATTTGTTCACGTAAATGTAAATTATTTCACTTTTCTCCTTCCGTAGAACAAATTAGCCTCCTGGAATTCGTAAATATATCGTTCATCACATGTCAAGAGACGCGAAAGTTTGACCTGCTTTTGTTTTATTTTTTTTTGCACAAAAGCTAAGTTAAGTTTGGTTCAAAATATTTTAAATAAACATAATTTCTGATTTTCTTAAAATAAGTTTTGAAAAATGATAATTGATATTTAAAAAATTTCAAAGTCAGATTTTCATTTTTTTTTTAAATGGAAAAAATGGTCAATTTTGCTTACTCAAAAAACTAGATTTTTAACGAAAATTTCGGACGTGCTAGGAACGATTAAAAATGGAAAAAATACCCCAAAAATACTTTGACCTTTCCTCTTAATAATAACAAACATTTAGACGATAAAATTTTGTTTTCGTCAAGTTTGGCGTCTTTTTTCATCATGCTATTTTTTTTTTTTTTTTTTTTTTTTTTTTTTTTTTTTTTTTTTAGCGATCTCGTGGAGGTACCTAATTTAAAGCAATTTTTGCACATTTTTTATTGTCTCTGTGGGACAGATTGCATATTTATCGCTACTCTACCGTTACTTCCATTGTAAATGTTTGTATGAGTTACAGCATGTCGTACCTCCTTGCATGGAGTTTCACTCCTAATTTAAATCATAGGAAGTTCCAGTCAACTTCCTAATCGTTGCTTGTGGAACTCTCGCGTGGCTGGTTTCCGAACACTGCAATCTTGACCTCCTTAAAGTCAAGGATCACCTATTCTCATTGTCACTTCCTATATTCATATCATGCACTTCATTAAGGAATGGCGTAGCTTCTGAGCCTTGTATTGGGTAAAAAAAAAATTCAATCTTTTTAGGTCCCTTTTTCAAAGTGACTTCTAAGCTGATAACTTGAAATGTTTACTTAGCTCTGAAATGGCTTCTGATTATACAGCTATTTCTTGTATACTGAAAACGAATTCATTGAACTTGTCAACTGCAAAACTACTTCAGCTATTTTTTTTTTTTCTGCTATTAATTTAAATTCATAATTTTTTAAATTTAAAAATCCTGAAATTTAACACTGTTCGTACCAAACTAAATGAATTCCCGGTATTCATCTTTTGGGTTGCATCCCAAATGGAAGCTGCTGTGATTTCATCTAGGTGACTGGTTCTAAGACACAAACTTTGATGCCTTATATTCGAAGGCAAAATTTTACCATTCATCTAACGCCTAGAAGTCTTGCTACTGTGTCTCTAATAAAATTAAAACGAACAGGTCATATCCTGGGGTTAAGCCTGCAAAATATATCGAAAGCTTCATTTGTATTACTTCCCTATTTGCTGTTAGCGAAGAACACCTTAGGATTGTCTAACGTTAATTAGATCTGTACATCTTCATTGCCTCATTACTTTTCCACTTATGAACGTATAAAACTTTACTATTGAACTTTGAATTTTTTATACTTTGGGTCTTGCTCAAGAACTTGGAGAAATGTATGTTGGCTTTAAACAAATGTTAACTTTTGAAAGTATCTAATATTTAACTAGACCTGTTGCTTTAAGTCATTGCACATTTTTGCCACCTATACACTTTCAAGAGTGGATAATTTTTTATATCGCAATATATGCAAAAGATCCTTGGTCTTTCTAACATTGTTTTATAGACAACCGAAGATAGACGTTTGCCTTCCTACATTGGTGGAATAGCATGCCGGCTCCCTAAGTCAGAAAATGTCGAGGTAAGTTTTGTGTGTACTCGACTTTAATTTTTGGTTAACTATGTATATGTACTTTGTCTGTCAAAAATAAAGCCTCGATTTTGCGATTTTTCCGAAAGATGAAATAGATCAACTGAGATAGTTCCATATAAGACTATACTTATGATGGGCACATCCAGTTGACCTGGGTTCGTAGACCATCCTGAAGAGTTGGCCGGTACAAATAGAACATTTTTTTTTTCTGCAGAGCTTTAGTTTTAAGTTTCTGTTTTGGGTATTTTTACCATAACTATACTCGTCGTCTTGAGACTAAGCTGAAAAATTGTTCAGCTAGTTCAGTGGTCTGTTTTTATCGTAAATTTCAGTTTTCAATATGCAAATCCTATCTCTCAATGATTCATTCCCGAAATAAGATTAGTGTTGCGTCTTTATTTGGGATTCGGTGCCCAATCTGATACAACAGGCGAAATTCTTAACCCGCTCTTCTGGGCACTTTATAAGTTAAAACACTTGCCTTTTAACTCTACATTTGACAGGCCTCATAAAAATGTATTTACATGCAACTCTGAACGTTTCGTCGCGTTACTTACCATCGGCTCAGCTTAAAATAGATGACCGATTTGGCTCGAACATTACCGAAAGTAGACGTGTGCAAATAAGTTTAATTGGTTCCTGTATATAAACTAAGCAGACAAAATAGTATTTTAGTCGGCGCTTTTGAATTAAGGTACTAATAAAATGTATTAAAAGAACGTAAATCTTTCGGCTGACGGATATCGATCTTCGTTCGCGCTTAAAAACCTTTCTTTTCAAAATGTGTGTGTGTGGGGGGGGGAATAAATACTAATGTTCTATTCTCTTTTTTTTGAAGACTTTAAAAAAAAAAAAGGGTTAATTTTGCTCGCCTCGTATTGTACCGACACAAAATCAATAGGTTTGGTTCGATTTTCATAAAGACATCGCTGTTGAATTGATTGACGTTAGAGGAAATTTATTCTGGCCATCGAAAGAAATACATACTCCTGAAAGTTTCTTTCATTGATAAACTAATTTCTGATTCATTTAAGGCATTGACAGTTCTAGAAACAACTAATGAAGACTTCTAACGCGCTTGCCCATGAATTAGACTATTTCTACTCAACACTTGACCTTTTCTTCAGATATTTTGGCAGAACCTGATTGGAAAAGTAGACATGCTTGACAGAACCCGCTGGCCAGTTGGTATATATAATCTTCCGCCCAGAACTGGAACGCTAACAGACGTGGAAGATTCTGATAGTGATTTCTTCGGTCTTTCTATCCTTGAGGTAAGGAATAGCAAGCATAAATTTATTTGCCCAAATAGTGACTAGTTATCAGGGATGCTATTACAAGAACGTAATGGACACATACGTTAGCAATATAGTCAAGACAAGTAATGATATAATTGTCTTTTCACTGTTTAGTTTCTTTAGATATGACAAGTTATGAGGTTCACATTAAGTTATCTTAAGTTCCTTTTTATAAATTAAAGCATTTAAGGTTATTTAATAAATGTCTTCATTATAAGAACTTGTAAATTTAATTTCTTTATGTAAGCTTTGAAGGCTTCCTAATGTCACATTAAGTTTAAACACTGTCCTACAATTCTTTTTCCATAAGTACAGTTCCCCTCTGCCCTTTTTCTGTTATCCATGTAAACAATCTCATTAAGTAGACTACTCGCTCTTTCCTTCTGTCCCATTTGCCGTGAGTGTCAAATTCTCCAAGCCCTCTTCATTATGTGTCCCAGAAAATTCGACTAAACAACATAAATGATTTTAGGCAGAACATAAAGCAAGAAGTAATGATAACAGATGGAGCCACAGGTTGTTTGATTAGTGGATAGCAAACAGTAGAAAAAAAAACAGAAGTTAGATAGAATAGATGAGTTTGCAGGTAGATGACCGTTAATAGCAGAATCAACATTTGTCCTACAGAGATTATTACTTCACCAATAATTTTTATAAGAATTGGTCAACCATACACGACATTATCAAAAAATAAGATCGATGACCATAATAAACTTAAAATCGTAATTCCTAAAATTAGATTACGGAGAATATTTTCCAACATTTTAAAGACCGAGTACTTAAAAATTATATAAGAAAAAGGCGCTCACGTCATTTTCTCCAATTACTTTTACAGATTGTTTTACAGAAACAATGTCATGGCTTCGTCAATCTCGTAAAACATAGCGATGGCTGTTAAAAACAGTTTGTTTTAAAAATATACTACTTTTAAACTTTAAATGTTTTAAATCGGATTAATTGTATTTTAATCGTCTAATATTCCTCAAATATTTTCAGAAAAATCTTATTTTTGGAAGATTTTTCAATAAAGAATTATATTGCAATGAAAAAGTACTAAAAGGGACGCTAATCAACAATTTTAGAAAAAAACCCTATTCTAATTCAATTTCTACTCGAAATATTTATTTTGCTTCTATAATAAATTTAAAAACCTTAGGTATTGTGAATTAGTGGCGGTCCCTATTGTAGATGTGTTGAGACAAATTTTCTTCGATATATCTGGTTAAATTCGAAGTATCTATCCACTTGTAGTTTTACCACAATTGTGCATTCTCTTGACCTATACCAATTAAAACGACTTGTCGATTCTTTTAGAACAGCCTTTATGGAAAGGTAACCTGATAATGATTCGGATATAAACGGTAAAACATGGAAAATATAGTCTTTCTGCTCTGAAAAATATCTTGCATTTACAAAGCTTATATCAAATTTTTTTCTCTAAATACTATTAATAAAAACTACTTAATGAAATTCTAAGGTTTTTGACCATCAATGATAGTTTATTCAATGGGAAATCGAAAAAATTAGGATTTAACCTTTTTCCGAATGAATATACAAGCATCTTAATAAGCTGCTTTGACATCAGGTATCGAAACTCATAAAATGCTAAATTAAAGAATACGCAAATCCAGTAAATTAATTTGGATAATCCTGTCGTCTGGATGCAAGGAACGTATCCCTTTTCCACTCGCAGGTAACGTAACCTAAGAGTGACCCGACGAGTCTTGTAAATTATAACTATTTTGTAATTACGTATAATGGATGCGCAGTCATCGGCGTTAAACACTGAGTTGATGCACACTTACTATCAGGGCCAGTTGTATTCTAATGCATATAGCCAGGATTTGGGTAAACAGTTCAACTATTTTCTTGACAAAGACTAGGAATCCAATCTCCTAGGTAATCGACCTGTGAACGTATGACCGGCAGCACTGCACCAACTTACTACTGAAACCGCAGATGCTTATAGAAATTGATAACATGTCCCAACATAGCTTGCATTGTTATAATCTTTCTATCTGCACTTTGAAGTTTAGTTGCTATAAGCGGTACCTAATTTAAAATTATTTTTTTCCTCCTAACGAGTTTTCAATTTTATCTGTATTAAATAATATTGCAGGCATCAAAAATCCCCTGCATGCTACGTCTGTTGCTCCAAGTGATTTATGAGTGCATTATAGATTCTGGAATTCCACGGAAAACACTAAGCAAGTCACGAACTGGATTATACTTGGCAATTAACTTTTGTGAAGACCAAGAAATTAACAGAGGATTTGACAACTCCCTTTACAGTGAGTAACTTTTTTCCTTACTTCATTGAGTTTAACTTCTGTGGGAACCACTTGTATATTTGTTTGGATTTAAATCTTATTTTATAAGCGGTAATGTTCAATTTATCTTCATAACCATATTTAGATAAAGCACAATCTTCAAGTTAAATGTCATGATTCTCTATTACTAACCTCTCGTACAATACAAGTTTCAAAATTCTCGAATGGATATCCAGTTTTTAAATAAGTGCGCAGTTCATATCAATATGATATCCATATCTTTTAATTTTTATTACAGTTAACACAAAATCTGAATTCATATACCGGATATTTTCAATTCTTGACCTAAGCGGACCTGCAGTCAGCGTTGATACAGCTTGCTGCTCGAGCATCAGCGCAATTCAAATGGCAAACATGGATTTATATCTTGGACGCTGCGATTATGCCATTGTTGTTGGTAAGATTATGCAATACTAAAAAAATATTAAAACTAGTTTATGAACGTGACCTATTCAGAATTTCTCAAAACTGACCCGTTAAAGTTTCAACTTTTGATGGAAAGCATTCTTAAAAAAATAAGTTCAGTAACTGCAAAAATCTTGCAGAGGGCGATAAATTATTTTTGGCGTTTACCGAATTTGCATCGGTTATACGCCGAACTGAGCATTGTCCAATTTTACTGCAATTTACTGTTTTCTGGCAGGAACAAGTACACATCGTAACTTGTCGTTGCAAGTTCTGACGTGGGATAGAAACCGCACTAATTTTTTTTTTTTTTCTGATCAATAAAAAAAAAGCAACGTGTGCTACTCAAACTAATGACCTGCACACTTCAAAACTTAGCCTATTCCTGCCTATTTTGAGTCGACATCATGATTTAATGTATTACTGCAGTACATTTGTTAATAAAACGTCTCTTCATAAATAACGCTATCACAATGTTTCAGAAATAGACGATTCGAAGTTGCCTTTATTTTAAGGACTTATATTTATTTACTTAGGACTATTGACTCAGACAAATTTCATGTTCAGTATTCCGGTCGTTGAATTATTGGTAAAATATGAAAGCAAATTATATAAAGATATCTTAACTTTTTCATTTCTTCAAAGTTTACTGATCTTCTAAACTTTATAATTGGGGTTCTCAGATCAACTATTTTAAATAAACAGTGAAGTTGACTAGATCTCTACTTCTTTACCAGGTATTTTAAGATGTTAAATTACTTAGTAATTTGCTAATTCTACAAATTACAAGAATCTTGTACTTCGAAGCTTGACCTTCTAAACGATAAGTTTTCTCTTCCCAGGTGCCAACATGCTTGAAAATCTGAATCACGCAATTCAGTTCTTCAAATTAGGAATGCTGTCACCAAGCGGTCAGTCTTTGCCTTTTGATACTAAAGCAAATGGCTATGTAAGATCTGAAGGTTTTGTAGCAGTGCTCCTATCATCCAGGTCAGTGTTTATTTTTATTAACATGCTCATCTTGGTTTGTTATACTCCAAAACATTTCGGCCGTTAGAGCAAGATGTGTAAATACTTCTGGATCATTTAGACTAACACCTTCCATCCTCTTCAAAATAGGAAAGATCACCTGGTCTAACTAGTTGTACTAATTATCCGGGCAGCATGTCTTTGATATCCGTATACCATAAACCCATGTTGGCTTCAGATATACGGATATCTGTAAGAAAACAAAAAATTACCTTCAGATATGTTCCACTGCCTGCAGCATCGGGCGAAACATTGGGATGTTTATTTAGACATACCAAAAGATCTGAATTAGAAAGGTCGGGGACAGCAAAAACCTGCCTAACGTACGAAGTTAAGACAAATTTATCCGCACTTTCGTCACTTCTCTTTAGTGCACACTGCTAGCGAAGCGACCATGTTTACACTGTAACAGCAAGAAAACTGACTCGATCAGGCTTAAACTTCGATCACGTGACAACAGTAGTACCAACTACAAGCACGCATGAGCAGAAGGCAGTGTGACAAACCTCAAGATGTTATGACGAAAGTGCGGATAATTTTTTTTGACTTCCCTCGTATTAAAGATCTACGATTCGTCCGTCAGGACCATTTTAATTCGAAACTGTTTAACCATTCAGACCTTTCGGACTAAGCGCACTCCCACCAAGGAAATCTGGCAAAGAACTGTATTCAATTGTAGCAAGTACAGGTGAGGCCAAATGTCCTTTAAAATGGAAGGAACATTGAAAGACTCTTATCTTTTTGCCTCCATCTATCACTGGACTAAAGATAAAGCAGAACATTTTAAAACATTTAAATTACTGAGAATCCGGACACTAAGTAACTTCTCAGTCGACCTGACATTGAGTATCATCTAGTAGTCATGGATGAAGAATGCGCAATAATACAGCTAAATCTCCCGGGTTATGTCATTTTTCTTCTACAAACCAGCGACACCAAGGCGAAGACTATTAACTGTGAAATGCCCCCACCCCACCTCTAAACATGGAAAGCAGAACCAAAATATAAAAGGCTGGGTTTAAACTTCCGACACAAAACGATGATACACTTGAAAAAGCTGGGAGGTACGACGGTCGAAATATATAAGATGAGCATACGGAACCGAATCTACCATGGCGACAGTAGAATCTCTCTTCGTTAGAGAGCTTGTAATCTTTCTTTGGATTAATTCAAAACAGATCTTTGAATGTATTTTGATAAGCGTAGCTTCATTTTAAATGGCTTACGGGATCTTCCTCAAATCAGCCTCTATCCGAAAAGGACGCTTACCAGTGTGAAACTAGAGAGACGGCTTATTTTTTCGTGTGAAAAGGAAGATGGATGTAAGAGTTGCTCAGTGTTCGTTTTTTGTCGGTACGCAAAGAAATTAAGGTAGGTATAAATATCCATAAGTGCGTTCTTTCTGTAGAACTTAGAAAAGTTCTTAGTGTCAGTGAATAATACTATTTTATCTTTATACTTTTTGATGCGGCTTCGCTTTCAACCGTTACACATGACGTCACTGTAGACTTTCAAACTCGAATCTTTCCAAAGAATACCAGGATGTAGACAAAGTAATTCTGCCTACCGAACACGCCCCATTTTTTTTTCTCGAAAATGAGATGGTCGAAAGTACTTGAACATGAACATTGAGTTTATCCATAATTTTGACCACAAAAATGAATAGCGCTTGTTTTTATTTATTTATTTTTTTTTGTGAATACTTGCCTAAATATACTCGAGATTTTGGAACTGAATAAAGTGTTTGTATATTAAAGTCGTATGATAGTGGTGGGTGAAGACCTTGAAAAGCGGACGTACACTACGAAACTGCGTCGTCTAGATAAGCCAAATACGAAAAGATAACTTACGGAAATTTAATTTTTTTTTTTTTTTTTTTTTTTTTTTTTTTCATTTATTAAAAAAAAAAAACTATAATTCCCCTTCATGACGAAATATAAAACTTAGGTTTTTCTCGCTCCTGTTGTAAGATTTTTCTCTTGCAGTTCTCTCCTGAGCCGAATCTATGCCAAAATAGACAACGTCGTGTGCTTGTCTGATGGTTATAAAGAGCGTGGTAAGTATACGAATCTTTCACGCATGCGTCTTAAGCCAAATCCGATTAAAATATCAGTTACATTGACAAACCTTTAACTTGTCTCTCGCATAAGCATGCACAAGTGTCTAAAACATACTCTCGTTTCCTTAACTCTTATCTAAACCGAATTTCAGATAAATGCTTGGCATGTTCTATTACAGGAATCCTCAGCCCGTCTGAAAAAGATCAAATTAATCTCTTGAAGAAAGCTTATCAGGATCGCTACCCAGTCTATGTGGAGGCTCATGCAACTGGCACACAAGTAAAAATCTTTTTTTTTTTTTTTTTTTTTTTTTTCTTCCTCCTGTAAGAGGCCAGAGAGCTACTCGAGGTGTAAGGAAAGTTGCCCAGTTTATAGGATATGCGGGGGAAGATAACTTTAGACATGAACAGGTCAAGATTTTTAGTGATCGGAATCGTCGGTTGCTTAAGATGAAAATGGTCTGCTCATATTTGAACCGAATTCTCTTTAACAATTGAACAGATACCAAAAAGTCGATCGATAATCTCGCAAAAATATAACTGTATAAATGTATAAACACTTTACTCTGAAAGAATCTTACGGTAACTTATTTTTGATTTATGAAAAATTGGATTGTTATATTTGAGAGCTTACTCTTCCTACCAATACTAGAAATAACCTTCAATGGTTAGGCTAACCGTACAAGGTACATCTAGATACCCACTTTTTGACACTCCTAATGAAAATTAGATCAATGTAAAACTAGGGATGAATGAGCTGAATATTCTTTCTTGCCAAATACATGTTGTAGCAGGAAATGAGTCGCGTAGCAATTAGTATGCATCTAACAATTATCAATTAGTTGAACGGGATAATTAAGGTGACAAGATAATCTCTATATTTGACATAAAACTTTAAAGATCTGTAGGAGGAGGGCTTTAACACTTCACTTGGTCACATGTTGGTTCACTTGATGTGAGCCATAAACAAGTTTAAATATTTTAAGACTCTCCAAGTAAACGAGTCTCTGAAACTATTAGTCTCTTATCAAACTCACTTTCTCCAATATCGTTTGATATCAAGAGAATTGAAGTGACTTAATGGGCTCGAAGCGAAAGACAAATGTTCCCAAAAAGAACTAAAGTGCTTAAAAAATTTTTTTTTTTTTTTTTTTTTTTTTTTTTTAAATGAATGGATCAAGATCTCTTCATATCCACTCATAAAATATTATACAATTTTAATCTCTCAAATTATAAAATTTTGTTTGCGAAAGATTTAATTCCGGAAATGTGCTGACTACTAAAAATTAAGATATTCAGCCATTAACATGCCTTAGTTCTTGCGTGTTCTTGTAAGGTGAAACTGACTTGAACCGTCCTGGGTAAGACGATAAACTACGTCTAACAGCAAGGTCTCTGATGAAGAGGTTTTGAGAAGCGTGGAACCACTTAATTGCTGGTGTTCCCATGTCCACCCTGACCCGGGGTGGTAGCACCTCTTAGGGTCTCAGCTCTGGGCAAATAGTTGATCCTAAACCGGGGTTAAAGCAGTATGAAATTGTAAAAATAGGTTTTAATACCAGCAATAAATTTTTTGAATGAAAACTTATTACCAGCAATACATTTTTGGAAGAAAAAATACATTAGCAAAGTAAATCTTGTCAGCATTAAATAACCCATTGAGGTTGATATGCTGTAAAACAAAACACTTGAAGGCGTAATGTCCAACTGATAATCTTTATTTTTTATTTTTTTAAAGCTTGGTGATGAAACTGAACTAAAGGCTCTGAAAGAAGCTTTTGGCGACAAACTGCAAGAACCCTTACTCATTGGTTCTTGCAAGAGCAACTTGGGACACACGGAAGCTTGTGCAGGTATATATAGCTTGAATCTACAAACTTGAAACGTGTAATAGTTGGTAAGGACTATTACCTGTTGGTTACTTCTGTAAGTTCCGCATATTAAGAACCAAAAAGCAATCTTTTTCTTCTCTTGATTAGGTGTTGATCTTTAATTTTCTAGACTTTATCATAACTAGTTGATCGCTTTTATTCAATCACACCTTAGGCCTAGAATCTGAGTATTGCAATAGTAAAAGACCGAAGAGTACAGAAGCTGAAATTTAGTTTGTCAGGCTTCGTCTGTATGACTAATTTTAAGACTTGACACTGCATCCAAGAATGGCTGGTCTATCGGCAGTTCTTAAGATACAACTGTCATCTGATCACAAATGCTTAGTCTAAAGTAAACTTTTTTTCGACACTAATCCATGCGTGAATAACGTAAGTTTCTTATTCTGTTAGTATTGTAATAAAATGGTCACTTTGTAGATCGGGTACTCGGTCGCTGTAACTAAATTTTGGTTAGATTAAATCCAAATTGAACACTTACAATCACTAATTTGTGTGCGCAATTCTTATTTCTCCACTGAAACTTATAATTGCAGGCTTGGTTGGTTTACTGAAATGCGTGCTTTCAATCCATCACGGTGTGATACCGCCAAACGTGAACCTTACGTCGCCGCATCCTCTCCTCACTGAATCAAAACCTTGGGCAAAAGTTGTAACACAAGAAACCAAACTGCCAGGTAAGTGGTGGTAGGTGACTACACAAACTATGCAGAATTTGCAAGCGTGGACGGTATATGTAGTCAAATGTACATAGTCAGAATTGCGACTGTCCAATCTTCATGGTTTCTTGACAAATTAAGCAAATTTTGAACATGACTTTATATGGAAACCAGAAAAGAAATAAAAGTAATGAAACTATCACGTTATCACCGAAAACTTTGACTGTAATTAGCAGTTAAATTATCTAATTGAATCACGACAGAATTTTAACTTTAATTGACATTAAGACTAGACTCTTGAGTTAACTAACGAATTGATACTAGTTCTGTATCAGCCAGCACCTTATAGAACTGGGTATAAGAATTATCCACCGAAAAGAAGCAAATCCTAAATAAGTATATCGACTTCTGGCTATAATAAAGTGTATTCAGCTGCTGTCGCTTGTTACCAACTTAAATGACCAGCCACAAAGTTTCAAATGTCGCAGTCTCTGGTACCAGGCTAAAACTATGCTTAGATTTGTGAATATTGAAAACTTTAATTGCTGGCAAGTCTACAACGAGCACAATATCCACTATATAAGTGGATTCGGATGTTGTACAGCTGGAAATGTTTAACGTGCATATAGTAGTTAAATTCTTAGCAAGACGCTATTGTCTGAAATCTTGCCTTGCTATAATTAAATACAAACCACTTGATCGATAGGGCACTAAGTTGAACTTTAAAATATTTTTCAGATGGGTACATCGGTGTGAGCAGCTTCGGATTTGGAGGAGTAATTGGCCACGTCGTACTGGAAAAACTGCCGGAGAAAATAAGTAAGCTTTGTGTTTTCACTTGTTAGAATCTTATATATAATTCGTCAACCTTGGTAGTATCGGGGTATAGTAAACACAATTAGCTAAATATTTTATAAAACTGATGGGAAGACGAGAAATATCTGTTCTTTCTAGAACAAGCGAAATACAGAAATATTACTTCTCTCTGAAATATAAAGTGAGTGGATGTTTATAAAATCTCTATACTCGAATCAGGAACATGTTGCAAAGTGGTCTACGATCACTACTCCTGGGAACATCTTGGCGACGTCTACGGGAAGACATTGTAAAAATCACTTTGGCGATTGTCTATATATGGTCACATGACAGACTCAGCGTGGTGCATACCTATTAGGTCAAAAATTAACTTAACCCTTTCAATTATCTTTGATATCTTGAACATCTAACGGTCTCCAGACTGATACCTCTTAGCAACTTTCGGCTTGTCTCTACTCTTGTTCATTTGATATATATATATATATATATATATATATGTTACTATAACAAGTTATACTGCACTCTTCAAAAGTGCTATTCATTTAGATACCAGCCAATCTTTAACCAACTTGAGTTATTTTCTTATCTCTAGTATGAAGTAATGCCTGCTTTGTTGTGGGTGTTTTCATCTGTTTAATCGCAAAATCCTTGCACCACCAATGCACTGCTTCCCCTCGAATAGATCGGTGTTAACAAAATATACTACCGTCATAGTCCCTATGCAACACTTTAAATGTTTGGCCATTGCCCTGTTACGAGCTCATCCCCCCCTACCGCAAAACCTACGTCCCTCGTGAAACTGTCGAGTTTTCTTTCTTCCAGGCCCCCGAAATTTGTCTTTTCAGTTGATTTGTTCGGCGTTAGTCACAAGTTTTGTGGTAGCTCGTAACAATCGCACCTGACACTTGCATTAACAAGTCTTCCATCGGCTACTCATTTTATGCCTACCAGCATTATCTGAAATAATCACGTAAACATATTATGATCAATTTTTGTTTCATTACTTTATTTATGAATTTCTCTTAATCGCATTAATTTATCTTGCAGTCAACATTCCAAAGTATGTACTACTTCCAGTAAAGCTAAAACATGAAAATCATTCGAATAAAATTATCAAATATGTTGATGAAAACACTTCACGCACTGAAACTCTCTGCCTAATGGCAACTGCTTCTTTCTGTCTCTCACCCGAACCTGATTTCATTGGCTACATCAAAATCTTCAAAAATGGTAAGTTTGCTTATAGTATCGCAAGGTCTCTAATTGCGCTTATTTCTTTCCTGACAGTATAAAACCAAGTTTTAGAATTTTTAAGATCTTACAAGAATCTAACTAATGTACCGATTTCAAGAAACCAGCTGTGTAAATTTTGGGGCCACTATCCAAGTGGCAATGACTAAGTTACAATTAATATATTTCTACTTGTTAGTATATCTATACTTAGACTAAAATCTATACCTGCTGAATGTGCGAAAAAAAATTAAGCAACTTATAAATAAATCTGTAAGACTCTTGATAGTCATCTCAACACATTTTCTGCCAACACTAATCCTTGAATTTCACTAATTAATCGCAAAGTAGATTTATCAGGAGCCAACCACAAGACTGCATTTAGCGATTCAGAAGTCGCGCATGGAACAAGGAAATCGGATAGGTGTATAAACTAGTATTTAATGTATTTCTTAAGTCTTAGAAATAAACGCAATGATTTGTCTTGATTTAAATGCAAAGTTTAATTGGATTTGTTACAGATATGGTTGTAGATATAAAGAGTAGAACTGGCGACAGTACAATCTGGCTCATCCTCAACGACATCCTCTTCGCTGATCAATCAATGTTTAACGAAGACTTGCTTCAGATAGAGTTCGTCAATAGATCCTTTGACAAATACCAATCTGTAAGTAGCACAATTGCATCAATTGAAGACTTGAGTATGAAAAGCTCTTGTTTCTAAACTAATTCAGTGTAATCGGTCAATAGAAGTCAAGTAACGAGAACAATCTTGGACTAGTTAAATTAAGTGGTCCGCTCGTTTTTTAAAAAGGTGAATCTCAGAATCTTATGGATTAGCATTACTGTCCTATCTATATTTGTTAGAATCGAAAAACGTTGGCATCATTTTAGAAAGGGATTCTATTAATAAATACGGGATCAAATCCGCCCCTGACTACTTAGGTTATCTGTAATTTGTTTTATTTGCAAATATCAACTTTGAAACTAAAGTCATTCATAACTGCGTATAAATGTCCATTACCTCCCAGTCCGTAATAGTACGCAGTTATCGATGACGTAAGTTTAAAACTTGACAGATTTTAAAACAAAATACAGATAACACTTCAAGAAGTCCAAGATAGATTGGATACTGTATTTAATCGATGAACAGGACCCCTACATTCGAAAACTATAAAATAACGCATATTTTTCTAGTCTGACAAATAACGTAGATAATTGAAAGTCCAATAGGTGTTTATATATAAAAACGATCCCACAACTTTGTTTTATATACTAGTAGACTAGTTAACTTTAATCATGCAAACACGTTCGTCGCATAAAAATTTGCCTAGCAATCTCATTTCAATATTAAAGAAAATTCCAGCAATTCTCACATAGAAACTATGCAAGACTGGTAATATTTTCAATGTTATTGGGGTGCATTGGGTTATTTAATATTTCTAATTCTTCAGATTAGAATTATTAACGATACATTGCTAAATTTCCAGATTTTATGCTCAAAAGGCAGTGATGTATTCCTCTCTAAGATCTTTTCAACGGAAGAGCGCAAACGTCGATTTAAAGACCAATTTTTCTTAAGTGCTGCAACTTTGATTGGTAAGTAACTTGAAAATATTTGACAAACGTAAACATTACCCTTTTAATCTTCCTGAATTAAGTCTTGTTAAGCGTTATCAATTTAATTTGGCATTCAATCGAATTAAAAACATTTTCTCCAAATTTACTCTTGTTGCAATTAACAGCAATGACGCCACTACTTAAACCCTAGCAGACTAAACATTTTCTGTAATAATGCTTAGCGGCATGCAAAATTTCTTTACGCCCTATAAGTGATTGCCAGATAGAAACACCCATTGGAAGTATATTTCTGCATTTTTCTTGCATTTACGGCTCTTCCACTAGAGCTATCCATAAGTAAAGGATCGTCTACATGCATTATATAAGAATTTACTCTACACTTTTTGTATACTTGTGCTATATTGTTAATAATTGCTCTTTTGGATAAGTTATTACACTGGGGAGGAGTGTAAACGGGACGATGGGCGAACCTGTCAAATTTAATTGAAGAAAAAAAATTGACTTAAAACGGAGAAGTTGGAAGAAACTGGAAACGATCATAAAATGGAAACTAGTGATAAGCCTCTACTGTTTAAAATACCGATGAGTGTCCACCGGACGATAGGCGAACCTATCTATTGTTATCGCTGAATGAATTCTCGTATTCGCCTTCAAGCTGAAATCTGTTACATTTTAAATGTTTAAGTTAAATATAACCAGTTCTTTGAGAAATTTGACAACTTTACAGCCCGTCATCTTACGTGACGAGAAAATTGTTAGATGGCTTTATATTCCATCTATCAATCTGTTGTACAGTGGTGATCTTTTTACAATAGGCACTGCAACCAGAAATAACTTTTCATATTACTAATGATTAAGCACACCAAATCACGAATATCTTTTGTAGAAGTTAATTGTGCGACATCCTTTTTTTTTTTTTTTTTTTTTTTTTTCAATGTGAATTGTCCTACGAGAGCCAAGACACTACAAGTGACTTAGTAATCTGCAGACTTTTTTTTTTTTTTTTTTTTTTTCATATTGCTATCGATTAAGCACTCTAGATAACAAATCTACAAAATCCTTTACATAGGAAATCGTTATATAAACATTTGTTTTTAGCGTGTGTGCCGGGGTATCAATTTACAGAACATACCGGAGCCTCCCACCATTTAACTTCTATAAAATCTTAAAATTGAGATTCGTGATCTTAAGCTCTTTAATCTACGCTAAAAAGCAAAATAAAAATAAACCCAAAGAAATTAAAGCTTTCTGGTTGCAGCGCCCATTACACAACTCCACTATTTCCAAGTATGGATGAAAGTGTTGGTTCTGCTCCACGCTTTAAAATCGACGAAAGTACCTGGTTGAAGAAATTCTTTACAAACATCGATGCTGTACACTGACATAGCCACCACTCTGAAGATTAGAGATAAATCAAGAGGGCAGTTTATCAAGCTTGACATGCTAATTCAGATATTCTGCAAAACGGCCTACTTATGGGTGCCAAATATAAGTGCCAGCATTATTAAACTTCCTTCAGCATTCGGTACGATGCTTATTTGATAAGGCAGTTTTATTTTCAAAATTGTCTCGACGGCTCTTTTGTTCCAGGAATCAAATTCCCTGCTTTAAGTTGAGAAATTCCCAAATCGACTGTTTCAATTCCAGCTGGGATGGTTATATTCACTTATGCGCGAATACACTTGAGAAAAATATGAATCCATTTCTCCCCACTATGGGTTAATTAGTAAAACGTGAAATTAGTAAAACTTATACTTAGTTTTCTAACTTTAAATAACCTGCAATGGATTATGCCTTAGAAAATGAATTAAACCATTTAAGGACTGGTACTTCGAATGTTGTTTCACCCTCAGTTGCTCATCTAAGCTTTTAAATTACTTTTTTATAAACAATTTCGGAATTGATCAAAGAATGCTCGTAGCCATCTGGCTTTTATTGTCGGTAATTAATACCAATCGATAATTTTCAAAGGGTCTCTTAACTGATTTAATTCAGGGAATTGATTACCTGATCAGAACTTAATTTATTCACTTGTCTAATGTCACTTGCACATTTGTTATAGCTTTCCTGGACTTGTTGACGCTGTGCGATTTCAAGCCGGACGGTATTTCAGGCATTGGTCTGTCGGAAATCATAGCAGCCTATTATGATGGTTGCATCTCTTTGGAAACTTGCTTACACACTCTGGAATTGATCGCTACTTACCTTGCCAGTAAGATAGGTATGTACATTTTTTTTTATTATTTTCTGTCAAATTGACGATCGTGTAAAACTGCAAGATGTCGCTCTAAGCTCAAAATGATCTGAAGGAAATTTAGAAAATTAAGCCTCCATAAACTAAGCTGACGAATTATCGTTCACAGCTGTTCTACATAGTGTTTAAACATGTGCTTTGAACTTTTCTTTCCATCAACATTGATGGCTTCAACTTTCGACTGAAGAGCAAGACCATTACATTAATTAAAGCTATTCACCGATTCATTTAAAACTGAAGATAACTAAAGCAGGTGAAGTAGCTACTCTTCTAAATAGCTTGACTTTAGTCTTGGATTAATTGAAATACGATTGTAAACTTATTTCAAATTATAGGAAAAACCAAATTTCAATGACCCAAGATATATTGCTAAATATTTACACTATTTATAGAGAACTACATACTCTAAATGTAAAATAACCACGTAATTTCACATGCACTCTTACAGAGGAAGAATCTACCCGGAACTCTGTCTTTGAAGAATTATAGTAATGTTGGACACTTAATCACGCGTAAAGGCTTCAAGGCATTATCTTAATGGTACATAGCTTTGGGCAACTTGATGTGGTGTAATGGTTAGCAAGCTTGTCTCGCTAGAACAATTACAACTAAGTGAGTTCGATCCTCACTGGGTGCTCTATACTTTCGGTTTTGTGACACATCTGGGCTACGCTTGGAAAATAACTATATCGCGTAGCTTTGGGTTTCTGACCAGTTTAAAGATCAGCGTACCTAAGATGTGGGGGGGGTGGAAACCATCTCCAAGACTTTTATCGAACCTCATAGAATCAAATCGAAGTTTTTGTATCCTAGAGCGCATCTTCAGGATTATCGAACATTGCTATTTACTCAAACTGAAAATCCTGTAACTTCCAACTATCTCTATAGCATTTTAATATTTCAGATTTTAAAGAGGCTCCTTTCGATCAGAGATCATTTGCTGTAAGAAGTGTTGATCTACCAAAACTTTACCCAAGAGCCACTCCAGTAGCTATTGTGAGTGAATTTATTTCCTACATCAATATTCCCAAAGACGACGAAGAATCTTTGAAGACTATATGCACATCTGGTTTGTATAAATCTTGCACTGTATTCGTTATACAACTCGTTGGATTAAATAAGCGATGTTTAAATTCTTAAATGTAAAATCTCGTGTAACTACGCGTTACTATCTAAGTCTATTGAAACTTAGATGTGCACTAAAGATAAGTGATGCAGAGGAAGGTAATTTTCATATTTTTTTCTCAGATGGCTTGCATAAAGAGGTTTTCCCGCCAATCCCAAACTATTGGCAACAGGAATTGGATGAAACTTTCACTCTACAATTGAAAAGCATTTTGCGTCCAAAAGAAAGGTAAGTTTTAAACTTGACGCCTTGAATATCACTCGCAAATGACTTTGAAACTTAATTGGGCGGTTAACTTAAACTTGAGCTTCATTTCAATCTACGCATATATTTGACCTTTGGCTGATGCCAGTGATAGATATGCACACTTGAATTAAGGCTATGATAGCCTAATGGGCAGTAGATGTATAGAGATGCAGTTGACTTTTTTATCCTCTAAGCTAAAATCTTAAGATTTTTCACTTTCCTTCGCTTATGCGTAAATAGACCTGACGGTAAGCGTTCCTCTCCAGCCTGTTATTAAGCATTACTTTAAATAATACATCACCAGATAGTGATGTATTACGAAGTTGTGTAGTAAATGCAAACTAGATAGACAAAGTTAGAATTTGACTTTTTCTGAGATCTTTCTTGTGCAACTCTGAATATGAGATTGTTACTCTTAGAATTAATTGAATGTTGAAGTGGTATGGGTAAGGTATCTACCGAGGAGGCATCTTCACCGTCCAATATTTAAAACCAAAGCAAAATACAAAAGTCTTCATTCCATGAAATAAAATACTTTGGGCTGTGGAAAGTTGCGCTCTCATCCACAGTAGTCCCTGTGCCTGCGTTTCTGAGATAGATAGTGCTTTTTCGTTAGGGTCTATGACTCAACGCATTGGGCAAATGAAAAAGCATGCGGTTTTTAAAGGCGCCAGTCAAGCTAATATAACGGGTTTTAATCTTCCCTGGTATTAGCCTTGCCTACATTTTACAAAGTGTAAATTTAAGCTTGCCACTATCGAACCATCTCGTGCTTACCGAATTTCTGAAACCATTGATTTTTTATCAAGTGAACTTTGCAGTTTTTCTTCTGGGAACTTCAGATCTCGATGTCTGATATCTACTTCAGTTTTTTCTTTCTTTCAGATCGGGGCGCTGGGTTTCGTGTTTTAGTAAACCTGGCATCGTTTTAAAAGACTGTCAACAATTTGGATTTAACTACGTTCATCATTTGCTGACACATCCAGTCGACCTTTCTTTGGCCAAGGTTCCCAAACACAGTGATATATTTCTTATCAATGGCGATAAACAAACAGGACGTCTACTTCTGATATCTGAAACTATGGAATTTACTTACTGCCATCCAGATTGTTCTTCTGTATTGTGTACACTTGGAAACTTGCATCTGTTGAGTAAGTGACTTATTTTCATCGTTACTTTGAGATTTCTTTGAAAGTGAAATGTATTTACTCCTTCCTGTACTCATGATTTTTAATGTTATATTAAATCTAAGTTTCCAAGTCGCTAAATATTGAATAAAATACCTAAAACTGAGAAAAATAATGTAAGAAAAATTGACTTGATGTGGATGGCACTTGTGACGAGAAGAGTTTGATGACTTGGAGAAACGTTGAGGGCTTTTTATATATATTTAATATAAAGAACCTACACACGACTAAACTTGTATGCCTATTTGTACACCGGTGGAGCTCATAAAACACTTGTGCGCGCGCCACATGTTTGTGAAATTAAGTCGACTTTTTAGCAAAAACTCCCCACCCCACCCCGACGGAAACCCGTCTCGAGCTTTCGCTGCAACATCTCGATACAAAAAGGCCTTTATGTCGTAGATTGCCACACTTAGTGGAGTTAAGCTAAGTTCGAAATTGGTGTTGGGTGTAATTCTACATTATCCTGTGAAAAGTTAAACAAGGATGTATACACATATTTTTTTTTTTTTTTTTTTTTTTTTTTAAACGCCTGAAAATACTCTGCTCTACGTCTGCTGTTTAGATAAATAAAATGAAGCATAACGGTATTTAGTTTGGCTTGTGCTTATTGGAATTTGACTCTAAAAGAACTCTACAGAACAGCATTTGAATGTCTAGCTAATTCAACTTCGCTTCATAGATGCCTAATCTTTCTCGTGTTGGAATAACTGCCGGTACCGTCTCGTTAATTAGCCCAATTTCTTGAACAATCGCTGCTGATAAAGACATAACTTGATCAAATCCATAAATTCCTTTGTAAATCTTTCATTGTATATTTTGTAACCAACTCTTAACATCTGCAAAATCTGTTTCCAAGGCACAATTTATACAAAATTGCTAGAACTCTTAATCTGAAACCTTAGACTGCTATTACAGGTAAACAGTTAAAATAGTCTTCGGTGAAAAACGTTTAGAATTGATTCGCAAATTGTCCGATTTGTGTCGATCTTGCAGCTGACAACATTGATGTAGCCAAAGTAAATCCTGACGTATTTCCTTTGGATCACACAACTCCGCCTATTGGTCACCTCATCACTTGGAATCATGAATATTGGCCAATTCCTGAATGGCAACGTTACTGCACACCTAGTAAGTATGCCTTGAATGAACTTTGTATGTTAATCAATTGCATTAATTACCTGGAGATAATTTACACTGGTTCTTTACACTCGCTCCAAAGTAGTTTACAATCTAGCTCTTGTCTCGATCAAGCTGTCTTAAATTTTGACTTGCAAATTTATTGTGATCATAAATTATAGGAAATATCAGCTTTTCACAAAACTACTAACAAACTATGAAACGTTCATTATTTTCTGATGATACACCTTTTGAACTTAACCTTTCTACGAAGTGTTCTGCAACGATGTTGTGTAAATAAAACTTTATTCTTAGAGTACCATGAGTCATAAATTACCTCAAAAAGAACAAAACTTATTAATGGGAATTCAATTTTAAAATTGAAACCGATCACAAAAGAACCGAAAACACTGTCCAGTTGACAAATGATAATCCTTTCTCTACAAGGGAACATTAGTCAGTCATCGACCGAGCAGTCAGTACCGATTGAATTTAAAATCTAACTTTAAACAGGTGTTGTGAATTTAAGATGAAAAATTATTGAAAACTTTGGCTTTCCTGTCTAAGCACTATATTAAACTTAAAGGACATAAGCGTGGTAGTGCTAAGTTTAAAAATCTTTCTCTGTAATTTCAGTGAATGTAGAACTCTATTAGATGGAACTAATAACTGAGATATAGGCTGGGCCTGTCATGGGAATTTTTCAGCGGGCCTGTGAATTCCTCTAGGTAGGAAAATTATTTGATATGCGAGTCTATTACGCACGAACATACATACAAATCACATACAACGCCAAGCATTCATTGGTTAATTAATCACCACTACGTTATTATAGACAATTTACAAATCGCAGCAATGCGACAATTTTGTAATCGCTGTATTTTCGTGTAGTCGGTTTTGTGCACTTTTGGGAGAAACTGATCAGAGGCTTTCTTAAGTCTGCCCAAAACTCGCTGGCTGATTGGTCTATGCGAACCAATCAGATCTTCTGCATGTGAAGAATTCTTCCCGCGCGGCGATCTGGAGCCTATAGTCACTTATTTAATCAAGAATTTTTCTTAGTGAATTCAGCAGCTAAACAAATCCACGACAGTTGAAACCATGCGCTAACCTTCTCACTCGCACACCACTCACATGCTGAACATACCTTGTATATACTCGCATAATTTTTTCTAACACTGCAAATCTTAAGTCATTATAAGACTCTCATGAACATTATTTCAGTGAACTTTGAAATACTAAAATAAGTTAGACAACTCTTATTTATTTCAATCTTTTCTTAAATGCATGCTTTCTTACACATTGTTTGATATTGTACATCTTGTGAAATACATATTTTATGTGTAACAATGTCTTTGGATTATCCTTTTTTTTACGTCAGCCCTGTTTTCTAATCTAAAGTTAAATGTAGTGAAATCTGCCACAATGACAAAGATAAGTGTAAAGTGTTTTTTTTTTTTTTTTTTTTTTTTTTTTACTGTTTGATTTGGTATCAATCACAACAAATAACCTTATTGAAGAGTATATTAATGCAAAATTCTGTCCCTTTACATTCTGCTGGGCTGGCTAGTTTTTCCTAAAAGGAAAAACTAATGGAATAGTCCCAACCAAGAATGAATAACATTAAAGGAGATCTGAGAAGCATTAAAAATACTCTTAATAGAAAAATAATTATTGAACGATTATAGAATTTGAAGGAGCTATATTAACATCAAATAACTCTGGTATTTGGGATCACTTTGTCATATTTAACCTTAACTGAAATCAAAAGTGACTTACGAAGGATAGTTCTGTTCCAGTATGTAAATTGTTTAGGAGGGAATAACTTGGTAAGCCGCTTCCTAGTTAAGTTACTGTTGTATGTATTAAAAAAATAATCACTTGCACTACAGTATTACCTTAATGATAATGATCGTTATTTAACGCTATCGAAAATTTAATGGGGTAAATCAGTAATACTATATTTCTTCTTCCAGTAAGAAACCAACTTATAACGGAATATCCAGTCGAGTCCCATGATAGACACGCACCAATACCAATTTTGATTGCAAACGTCGTTGAAATCCTTCAGGTAACTTAAAACTGTCAAATATTCCTGTTACCCAATGTTTTTGATACTGGTTAGTTTTTAGTTATGGATGAGTTCTCTTATAACGCCCGTTCTCGCCATATATCGATATGAATGATTTGGGTGTGTATTGGACTTCTTTAATGATTTAAAAGAAAAGTGTTGCTGAATACAAAAATATTTAACACTACAGAAGGATAAGGTGAAAGTTTAAGTGTAAATTCCTGGTGCATAAAGTTCGAGTGGAAGTTCTATAAATAAATTATAGAATTGCAATGGAGGAAAGTATGGTTTCAATATAGCAAGGGCAGTTTAGCCGTCTAAGATCGTCAGCTAGTCGTGCAAATATCGTATTTCGTCTCTGGGTATGTTACTGTGAACGCAGGATCAGAGAATGTGCAAAATTCATTTATAGGTATAGATTTTCCATCTGATTATATAGACATAGATCCACTTAAAGGGTCTTCGGTTTCTCATTGGTTCGCAGTCTATATCCTTATGAAAGCTTTGATTGGTTGAACTATGGCTTTGTCTGATTTTTATTATCCGTCTATTTTTTTTGAGATTGTGAAATGTTGGTCGTGTTTATTTTATTTCTATATCATCACAATACAAAGTTCTTATAAGAAAGTTTGTCCCCATATTAATGATCAAATAACATTTTACTGAAAAATTGATTTATAAAAATCAAAACTAAGCTTGCAAAGGATTTAAATCTGTACAAGTTATGGCGACTTAGAAATTATTTGCTTGTGACTGAATTCTCACAAATCGTTATCTGAAGCCTTTTAAGTCTTAAAGCCTGCATTACTCTAAGTTGGATTAAATTTGTACTTTAAACAATTGAAAAGTTACACAGGACCTATCGTCAGGTTCAGACTCCTCCTCAAACTTCTTGAATAGGAGTAGAGGTTTCTCTTGTTTTCTGTTTGGGGCTTCCGGTTGCTTTTAAAATATTTTCATTCTCTTTTACACCCAGTAGCCCCTTGCGTGTTACTGCCGTTATCGCCTTGGTTGGAGTAAATTGATATATTTTTACTTTTTATTTATTTTTATTTTATTTTTTTTTAAAATACAATGGATTATGCTAACTCAGCTTAACGTGATGGTTACTCCGCATTGTCGGCTAAAAGGCCCGCTAGGTGATACTGTTCAGCAGTGTAAAACTTCCCGCTACTACATCCCGGAGTAAAAGCGGAAGAAGGTTATTGTCCTAGTCCTTGACAACGCCACTTAGCTAGCATCATGGCAGACAAGTTGGAGTAATCCCCATAAGTGGTAGTAGTTTATCATTCTGTATGTTTATAACTTTTTTTTCCTTTTTTAGAAGCCGATGTGTGCTGTTGCTGTCGAAATCACCTACATTGTAGAAATTACCCGACAAATGATCGATGGTGCCTTAATTGGAATCCATGAAGGAATGCACAAAATCACCGGCTACACAAATTGTGAGTGGTCGTTTGTGTTCTAAAAAAACTCTCATTAGTATTTTTGTCAGTACAAACTCTAAAGATTTGCGTGCTTGGTTTAATAAAGTTGAGGGGAGAATTTTTACTCTAATGGTGAACTATTTATTGTATACAACGCGGAATTTGGTACCCTAATTCCTGCCCGAAAAACAAGTTATCACAAATATTATTCAATACAAAATGTGCCACTTCAAGACAACACCGGTACAAACTGAGTTCCCATCACGAAACGGGTACCAAAATTAAGTCCTCCACCTCGCCCAAGAAGCATTAGTCACTTTCTCACTCAGTTGGTCTGTAATTTGAATAGATTTTCTTTCTTTACTGGGTCGTTAAACTGTATAAATATACTTGTCATGCAGGTGTCAGTCATTTAATTTTAAATATTCAGCCGAATCCGGTTACAATTGGTTACCGAATTTTGTTCGAAAATCAATACTACTTAAAATAACTTGCTGACAATACTTCATAGTATGTACGCGGCGTGTGCCAGGTTCATAAATACCCAAATTATATTCGGGTTACATAGTTTGCCCAAGCAATGAATCTTATTGTATATCCATTCTCTCTCTGGTTTGAGGAAGCTCTCCTGTGTCCACAATTCTATCAACTAATATTACTAAATGTCTTCAATTGGTAATTCCACAATTTAATGTGAAGGTAAGTTCTTAATCAGTTCGTCCATTTTGCAGAAAAATCATGAAAAAAATGCAATGAGGAATTATTTGGCTTCTCAAATACTCTTAACCGAGATTTCCATTCAACAAACCACTAGCGGGGATGTCAAAACTTACTGGATGCCATCTTGTAGAATGTAAATTAAATCGGAAACTTAGCACGAAATCATAGGCAAGCTGTTGCCCGCTGGCCACATGTACCCTAATTTTGATGAGGAAAATAACGTTTTCCTTTTATTCTCACTTGTTCACTCACAACACTCTCATTTATAACCACATACATATTCAAGTAAAATGTTTCTTGAATTTGATGACCTTTTTGTTGAAGGTAACATTGTGTAGGGATACAGGGGGCGCTTATCTGTCTTTCTGGTAGACAAGTTACGTGGATCATATGACAGCCGCATCGTGATGCCATTCCATACGATGACTAAAGCGGCAACCAAATTCAGTTCGTTTTACAGCATAACACGGAAAGGTTTTCTTTTTAGTCTGGTATGCTGAGGCTAAATCTGCCTCCTCTGCAGCTTAAACGTACGTAGTGCAATTTTCCTTTGTTTCTACATCTTTCCAGATGTAGAAACACCAGCTCGCAGTCCTCAATTTAGAAAAACCCAAGACTTGCTGCTTTACCGTTCGTGTAATATGTCCTTCTCAGGGACATCTTGCCCGTTTGAATCGGGAGTCCTAAACATGGCTTCTCCACATACTCTTGTACTTCTATATATGTAAGACATTTTTTGTAACAAACGATGTTTGCCATTTTTTTCTCCTTTCAGCCATTCTGTTGCGTCCGTGGACCAAGGTGTTTATATCACAGATATAATAATGCACACAATTTGGGGGGATGGAATATAAAAATCTTTCCATAACTCTCTCCCGTTACAATTGTTAGCATTTTAAATCATTGGCAATTTTCACCAAGGAGGATCATGCATGTAAACATCTTACTTCAGACACAGGACACATCAATTATTCTCTAGAGAAAAATTTTACAAATATTTTTGTATAGTCGAATGAATAAATTAGATGATGTGCGTGGTCTTTTGTTGGGGAAAATGACTAAGGTAATTTTAATGACCTTATTTATTGTGCCTTTTGTTATACCTTATACGATCCACTATTCGGAAAAAGTTGCCCAAGACTGGTTTAAATATTGGCTAGTAACGTAGTTTCTGATAGCCGTATTAATTGTAAAACAAGGGAGATAATTTATATATTCAACTAGACTTCTGTAACTGAATAGGGCATAAGTGACTATTAATAGTACCGAACTCTAAAGTATAACTTTAAGTCGTGCATAGCAGTTGAGATTTTCAGTACCATCGATTTGTTAGGGTCGCACATTATCTCCTGACTTTAATTCAGGAGATAATGTACATTTTTTTTTTTTTTTTTTTTTTTTTTTTTTTGCAAAAACCAGGAAAGTAATGCTTTTTACTTACAAATTATGCTCTCCCACCTCGTTATAACACTTTAAGTCTTTGTACTAAATCTTGCGCTCTTTTTAAGATGAAGAATTATTCCTTGGTTTCTTCAAACAAATGGAAAAACTCCCTGAAAACCTTATCCTTGATGATAAAACCGAAAAAAGGTAAGAGTGCAAATTCCTTCATTCTAATTGTTCTTAACTCGTAAAATATCTAGTTATCCCCCTTTAAACGCATACAGAACTTTACTTGATTTGATGAACGTTTCACAATAGAATTATTGCAAATCGGCCGTAAAGTAATTGCAATGTTTAAGATTAAAGAAAATCTGACTATATTAATCCTACATTGAAATTGCCAAACTTCCAATATTGGAAGTTTAGAATGTTTTATTAAGTCGTAAAAACACGAAACCGAAAACTTATGGACCAAACTTGACTTTCAGAAAGTAAGGGCGGCAACTTGGTCTTCAACAAACTCTGGATTTGTTCCCCCGTAGGAAGTTAGTATTTAACGTAAGCTTTAAATATCTTGAGTTTAGAGAATTTTTTTTTTTTTTTTTTTTTTACTGTGACTAAGCAAATGAAATTAAGTAAAAGGGGTTTATTTCCAGTGACTTGTGTTTTGATAGTCTGCTTGTATATTAGTCATGGGAGTTCATTCAGGGTATAACACTAATAGGAACAGATATGGAGAATGTCAAGTGAGATTGGGCTGGTGGGGGATATATTCTGCAAATTATTAATCATCAGGAGTTGGTCACTGCTGGTTTAGTCATTGGCCTGGATAAGTTGCCACATTGATAAGTTTCCCTGTTGTGTGTGTGTGTGTGGGGGGGGGTCTATCACTGAGCTGGATATGATTTTTTTGAAATTTTTTGCTTTATAGTGAGGCTCAAATAGCTGCTTTGAAACCATGTGGACTTTCATTGTTTTATGACCCTCATATTTTGAAAGTGGGTGCTCAGAGCTGGATAAAATTAAGGTCTTTTGGTTTTGTATATTTTTTTTATGGGCTATGGATGTCAAATGAAGCATATCCATTTAAGTTAAAGAATTAGTTCAGACAAGATATGGTATTCTTTATAGGCCTGACCTTTTGTATGTTTAATAGGTTTAAATGTTTTACTCTAAATTTAGACTATTGCTAGTAAGATTTATCCTCATTGGGTACCAATTATGGTTCTGCATTACATTTAGCAAATGTGCTAATTGAAGACTTTGGTTTGTCAATGCTATTACTGGGTCTATTAACTTTAATTGTATTTTCCAAATTTTTTTAAAAATTTTTTTTTTTTTTTTTTTTTTTCCATAAAATTGGTCTGGAGTTGTGATCAATGTCTCTGTGTATATTAATAAAATTCACTTAATGGTCAAACCCTTGCTGCCTAAGTGTAAAACTGGTAACATGTGCCATTAGTATATGCTACAAGTAATGTGGGAATAAGACGTC
This sequence comes from Acanthosepion pharaonis, assembly GCA_903632075.3. Lineage (NCBI taxonomy): Eukaryota > Metazoa > Mollusca > Cephalopoda > Sepiida > Sepiidae > Acanthosepion > Acanthosepion pharaonis. The sequence goes on along the minus strand of CAHIKZ030004380.1, from coordinate 1,328,202 downwards.
AAACACTAATTATCAATGTATCTGTTTCCTGTCCCACTTGTAGTGGGGGGTGGGGAAGGAGGGTAAATTTGAGTGATTACTTAGTCTTTTTAATAATCTATACAAATATCTGCATGTAGACAACTAGTTCCTGAGCAAAATAAACCATTTAATCAGTTCCTTTTGTTTCTACATTTCTTAGATTGAAGTCCTTTGAAGCCTTTCATGTGAGCCACTTGGATACTGTTTGTCTTGTTTCAAATTTTTCCCCTTCGAAGAGATTTCAATTTCACTCTTATGCTAAACACATGAAATTTTTAAGATGAAGATTGAGCAAAAAGCATTTTATATAATACCGGGAGTAATTAATAAATCATGGATACCATTGAATGTAAATTTAAAGAGCTGAATAAATAGTTCATTGGCACCTCTTAGTTTTCAATTCTTTGTTTTATTGAATATAAATACATTTTCAAGACTTGTTTCATTTTAATCTCTTAATTTAATAGCCATCCTGTTATGACAGCAAGGGTACTTTAAGATTACACCTTAGTGTATGAATCATTGTGATTGACTTAAGAATTTACTTTTAAATTTCAAATCCTGCCTCAAATCTAAAAGCTAATTTAAATCTAATTATGAATTACTTTATTGTAGTTTCCAATTAAGGCTGAATTGCAATAACTTACAAAAATGAAACTTACACAATCTTCAACTTTTTTTCATTTTTAGCCTGAGCACTGTCATTACCTGTGATGGAAGTGTCATAGACTTTATAAATACAACCTACAACTTTGGTAGTATGAAATTCAACACTGTACCCTATGCCTTTTTATATGATGAAAGATACCATAACAGCTTGATTACTGCCAGAAACACTCTCAATATAAATATTGAATATGAGACAGGTAATGTCTTTTCTACACCCCCCCCAACCATAGTCCAGAGTTTATGCTTACAATTAAATTTCTCTTGTTTGTGACTCTCTCCTTCATATAGTTATTTACCAATCAACTACTCAATGTCACCTTTTTATATTCTGACAATTTTAAAGTTTTTATTGCACAAATATTTTGTGGGTACAATTTTTTTACTCTGATCAGCAGAAACAAGCATTTAATTGTATTCAAAGTTAAGCTAATTCCAATTACTGAAATTAAGAATTGATTGCATGTAATATTTCAAAACAAACTTGTTTTTCTTTATTTTTAACTTTATGTAGCCATGTTTTTAAGGAATTTCTTTTCCATTTAAATTAAAGTTTTTTTAAACCTACTTCAGCATCTATACCTTTTTATTTCCTCTTGTTACAAAAACAGTCTTGATGTATTCTAATATAAATAAGTTAAATAGTTTACTTCCCCATTATTTTTTTTCCTTCTGGTATCTCATGTACCATATTAACTAATTTATGAATTAATGCTTCCTTTCAGGAATCTGTCAGGCTGGTGGATTTGTATTAAAATTTCTACCAAAGCAAATCTCTGAAACACCAACTAAAGAGAATCTGCTCAACATATTGGTGACATACTTTTTGTTATATGATATATCTCAGCAAACAGAAGCTTATGTAATAATCTATACTGGCTGCAATCAAAATGAAACTCAACATTATATAGGAGTTTGCCTACTTGCTGGTAAGAAGTCTTTTTTTTAAAATGTCTATATTTGACATGTTAATGTTGTGGCATTCTGGACAACTGAGTAACAGTGAATAAGACAGTCTTCTGAAGCAACCATGACCTGATTAACTCTGACTGCCAGCAGCTGCAGGCACTGTACTTTATGGAGATGTGATTGGTCTCTTTAAAAAGTTATAAAAGAATCTCTATTTATTAATGCATCACAAAATTATAGATACGGGATTCAGATGAAGTACTTTTCTAAAATTTCTGGGCCATATTTTTGTGTATTATGGATTTTTCCTTTTTGTTATAGAAGGGTTTGCCAATGTACTGCTTCTATGAGAAGCAAGACTAGATGAAATTGTAATAGAAGCTGGCTGCTTTAGATATCAATTGATAAAATTAAACAAACAAAAGGACAGTGGTAAGTTCAGGTTAATTTTCATAGTGCTGCCTAAGAAGCCAGGTGCAAATAAATGAACCACATAACACAACTTGTCTGAATTCTGTTGAGAGTATGTAGCAGAATTAAACTGGAAATAGGACAAGAACAGTGCAGTTTCACTAAAAACACTGGAACAAGTAATGCAATATTTATGCCCAGAATATCAGTAATGCAAAAATTTTTTATAGATTATGCAAAAGCACTTGACAAAGCATGTTGCAAAGAACTGTTTGAACTGCTAGGTAAGCTTTATCTTCTTGAGAAAGTTGTTAGAATAATCCAAAATCTATACTGAAAGGTGTACAAGATGTCTTCTCACTGGACTTGTTTAACCTTTACAGTGTGGTGATCCTGAAAGAATTAGTCATACACTATTTTATATTAGTAGCCACAAAGTAAACAATGATACAGTATTGATAGCATATATAGAAAGGAAACAACAGGAACTCTTACAAAAGGTAGTAAAGGAAAATTTGATTGTAAGACAGAATGTATAGTTGTAACAGCCAAGATGCAAACTAAAAATTGGAGACTCCAAAATCAAACCAGTATAAATATTCAAATATCTAGGAAGTGTTTTAAAAGGATAGAAAATGTGATGCTGAAAAATGTCTTCTGAAAGTTGAGCAGTTTTAAGAAAAAAAAATCAGTTAGAAAAATACTGAAGTTTTATGTAATCAGTCCTCCTATATGACTGTTAATGTCAGTCTTTTCACTGAAGACTTGATGCAACAAATGTGGTTCTACAGAGAAACATGACTGCGTGTGTGAGCAACAACTAAGTTTTAGAATAAATAGAAACAAAAAGGATTGTTCAGTTATGTTCCATGCATGATACATGTTTAGGTGATCATATCTTTTGATATGATTGAGGCAGATTTTTTTTTTCTGCAGTAGGTTGCCATTTCTTTCTGTGGTAGACCAGTGGCCATCCAAGGCTATAAAACACAGCCTGTCCTATTTACCCATAGCTGGGGGAGAAGAGGATTCATGCCTTTCCTAAGGGTATTAGCTCATAAGTGAGTGTAATGGATTCGACTAGAATTTGAATTCGGCTCTCCGATTCCCCAATCGAAGCCGCTATCCATTACTCCACTATGCCTACTCAGATACTGGCACATAATGATGAAAGAACTTGATATAGTGAATTACCTACTTAACAAGATTGTGTAAATGGTTGACAGAACAGTGATTAGAAAAGAGCAAAAAGACCTTTAAGATTTATAAAGGACGGGAAGTTGTGGCAATCTATGATTGCTCATGTCCCAAAGGAATATGGTGCACATAACTGATCAATCTATAGAAAAATTTGTCAAAGATGCAGTCATTCCTCTGTTGAATCTTTCTTTCATACATATAAAATGCATATGTATACATATCTACACTATGCATCAGGCTGTCAAAGGTATTCCTTTCAGAATAAATATTTGTGAAATGAAAACTTTATTTGGTTGAATCTTTAAATGCTAAGACAGTATGATTTTAATTCACATGTGCTTCTAGGCACGTCAACTTTCCTGACTGGTCATGTGCCAGTAAACTTCAACAAGTAATGTATTGGTTAAAACAAGTAGAAAAATTTAAATATCTTGGATGTGTTAGTATTAGATGGAAAGTGCAATACTGAAATCCAAAGGTGCACTGGGATAGCTAAAGATGTCTTTTTTTTTTTTTTTTTTTTTTTTTTTAGCTAAACTTAATTAGAAACAAGTACTTATGTTGCAGTGAATGTAGGTGGGATATAAAAAAAACAAAAAATGGAGAATTGAAGCAACAAATGTGGTTCTACAGAAGGAATAAGTATTAAGTAATGTTTTTATTTTAGCATTAAATGCTAAATACTGTTGTAGATATATTAATAGCATTTTGTAATTTCATGAACTTTTTTTTTTTTTTTTTTTTTTTTTTTTTTATATATATAGATAAATACAAATTTGTTCAAAAGCAAATCAAAGTTCCTAGAAAGCTACAAATGGAAGATGTTTCAAAAGTGTTTCCTTACATAATTTCCCATTATTTGCTGACTGAAGTTCTGTCACTGAACAAGAAAAAAACTCTTGTGATCCATCCACAATATGGTGAATAAAATTTTTTAACTTTTTTCTAATATTTCTACACAACTAATAGACAAAACTGTTGCTATTGGTAACTTTTCAGTGGTAGATTTAATGTTAAGGATAAACTTTTTTTTTTTTTTTTTTTTTTTTTTTTTTAAACTAGTTTCTTAAAACTGCATCTAGTCAGCAGCTACTACCTCTGCTAACATTGTCAAACCAATTCACCAAACTTCTAGAAAGGTTCAAATTTTGGTCTAGTATGTTGCTCAATTAGGAAAAGCATGTCTTTCATTTCTCCTTTTTAAAAAAAAAAAAAAAACTGATAGGCTATATTACTATTTTAGCATGAATTCTCACCTATCCAGGATAGTATTAATTCTCTTTAAGCATTCATGTCATAATTCTTTAAAGTAACATGAAATGATAGTCTTCTAATAGATTTATCTTCATATTTATTCCTTAGACTCACTGTCCATGTTCCTAGCAATGGTTGCCAAAGACCTGTGTCAACAGGTCTTCGTTTGTTGTTGGGGTGAAGAGATTGCAAGTGACCTTCAAGCAATTATACCTGAAGTGACTGTACTTTCAGCACAAAACACAAACTATGTGCTATCTTTGTCAAAGGGACGAGGATTTGATGCAGCTATTAAGCTACGGGGTTCAGGTAAGTCCATTAATTCTCTTGTACTCTTGCCATGGATTAAACTCTAAGGACTCTAATCTATTTCCTGTATGTTACTTCTTGCCTATTCACTCAAGAGACCTTAATAGTATTACTAATGTTTGGAAAAGTATTGAATTATCTGAAATGTTTCATTAAATTTTTTTTTTTTTTTTTTTTTTTACAAGCTTATTGTAAACTAGTAGGTATAACGAAAATGAAGGGAATGGATTACCACCAACACTGTTTACATTCAATTTGATAATATCTAGTACCAACTCCCTGCAGAGTTTTTTTTTAACAATGTGAATGCCTTATTTATGGATGTATATACATAAACATGTGACATTATCGGCTACAAGCAGATGAGCTCACCTGGGTGGGGGAAATTCTCTGGTTAACATTTAACACTACTGGAGTGTTCCGATCTGGATACACTTCAACCCACTGGTTGATAGAAATCCACATCCATTACAATTTTAAGTGGATATTAAAACTACACCGAAAGTAACTGCTGTCTGGTCAGTCATGTCATTTTATTTTTTCTATTTTACTTTATATGAAGCAATTTCAGATGGTCAAGATGGAATGTTTACTTCAGGCTTAAATATGCTTTGGATAATAATTTTTCACTTGAAGATAATGACTAGAGGAAGTGTTGCATGTTGCCTAAAAAAAAAAAATTTCTGGAGATTTGATTTCTCCATAAAATAAAGCTATATAGCCACTTCTTGATGTTTGGTCTCCAGCAGAAACTGAATAATTCCCCACCCTCTTCAAGGGGATGATCTCTTTAAATAAATTCACCTAAAATTTGAAGTTGAAGAGCTTTTTACTATAGTTGAGATGGGTAGCTTTTAGTTAAGGTTTAGACCACCCTTTGTTGTAGTCCCCAGAAAGGGATTGGTCAACTGGATCAAGTCTCTACCCCAAAGAGTAGTAACAGGCTGTTCCTACGGAAGAGGTGGTATCTATGAGTGGAAGTCGGATGCCAAAGAAGGCAAGTTGGAGTTTGATGGGTGGATTAACCCTCTCACTGCCACTAAGGTACTGGATATTTGTCCAAAATTGGAAAATCTCCTTTGAGACAAAGGAATAGTTGATATTCCTATGCCAGTCAGAACCCAATCTCCCCCCACCACCACCCAGTTTCGGACAAAGTATTTAAACCAGGCATTTTGAGGCTTTCCAAGAACAGGGCTGCAGGTTGAGCAGAGTAGAACTGCAGGCTGGACAGAACAGATCAGCATACTCAGAGCAGTTCAGTCCACAGAAGAACTGTGAAAATATCATGCTGATTTGAATGAGAATGTGCTTAAGAACTGAATAGGCTACCTCCTGAACTCATGATTGTGCACCAACCTAAAACAATTATACCCCCAGAGTTAGCAGCTAAGAGCCCAAGTCTTAAGGTATAATTGTCCGTCACTACCGCATTTTTATTTTTCTATCTCTCCTTTTGTCTATAATTTGGAGAACTTTGTAACTCGGCTTTAACCTCACTTGGGATTTTTTTTTTTTTTTTTTTTTTTGTTGGTCAATTGCTGAGAAAGAAGTAAAGTGGAGTTTAGAAGAGCAGACTAGGAAGTTTAAAATGAGCAGAGGCCAAGAACAAAGACTATTACTCCTTTTTAAACTAAAAGACAAGATACTTGAACACTATCTTTTTCTTTTTTTTTTCTTTTTTTCTGTACATTCCCCCTCCCAACTATAGAGAAAACATCTAGAAAACTCCTAAAATATTTAATCTTATACTGTTGCCCAGGAATCTTCAATATGTATCTTACTATAAGCTCATCAAAGTATAGAAGTCATCTGGATATCATTAACAGATGACTTCTTGCTGTCTATTGAGATATAACTAGATTTTAACATTGTATATTTGTCACAATGCTACTTTCTTTTCTTAGATCTCAGCAAGTCATTCTTGTCATTGGCTGATCATGGTCACATGGTACTCTGTGGTAAACCAAATCTCTTTGAAGATCTGAAACTTGGTATTTTTCTCAACAATATCACTTTCAAAGTAACAGAACCATTAAATGCTGTCATCAGCTTTCTTTCAAGTCATGAATCTTGGGAAGAAAAACTGATGGCAGTAATTTCTTCTGAGAGGTTCAATGAGGTAAGTAAATTTTGTACCATATCATTATAGCTCAAGTTGAACTTCTAGTCCCAGTGGGACAAGATCTTGTATTCATCTGGATTATGAAACTGCAAAGGATTGGTTGGGTGGGGGTAGTCAGTATGCCTCCCTTTACAGGGGTTGATAAAATAGATAACTAAAAGTAAACCTTCCAACTTATGAGGCAGGAGTACCTCCCCTTTCCCTCTTTCCATGCACTGGAACTAGTCTATGAAAATCCAATCTGAATTGTTGATCTAATCTCTGCTGCTGGCATTCAGTTCCTGTAAAAGACTGAGATGCTCTTAAGAACTAGTCACTCAAAATTCATAAAGCTTGTACTTGGTCAAGCATGTTGAGTCAACATTAATCTATATTCAACATGAATATAAATATTCAAAATACAGCAGGTTTAATTTACTATTGTTTGAATTATTTTAAACATCCTCGTTTATTTAAGACATTTCCTGCTGACAATTCAAAATGCTCAACTCTTGTGATTAAAGTTTAAATTAATACTTTGTCTATCACTTTACAATTGCCTTGGATGATATCCTTTTACTTTGCTTGATGGTATGAACTCTCAAACTGACATGCTTGAAAAAGGTTGAAAGCTGCATTTAAACCTGGTTTGTATCAATACTATATGATTAAGCTTTACCTTTTTTTTTTTTTTTTTTTTTTTTTTTTTGAAACATTAAAAAATATCCTTGTAATTTTAACACTAGCTGCTACCACTAAGTAGCAAGGTCTCTAAGCTTGCTTATGCTGATCTCTGTGGACCTTTATACTTAAGTGCTTCTTGGGCTTTTACTGAAGCTTTAGTTCATAATAGTTACACTAACATCTTATATTGTAAGTTGCTTTGAATTACTAGCTGCCATTACTTGAAAAATTATCCCTTATTATAGTTAAATTTTTTTGCTTGATGTCTAACTTTAAAAATTTTATACAGCTAATGCGGTCTTTATGTAATTTATTCTGAATATCCATTTAAGATTAAACTATGCATAAGTTTAAATGATCACTTATAATATTTCAGTATGGATATTTTTATTGATCCAACAGATTTTATTTTAAATATTCTTTTACTGGATACCCTTATTTGAGTAGAATATACTATTTTATAAATGGAGCTTGATATGGATATCAACTAAAAAATGATTAGTTATAAAATGAAGTAAATGTATAATGAACCTGTGACTCTAAGATAATCAAACTGAAAGCTTTTATGGTTAACTATTGAACAAATTGTCTAAACATTAACTTGGCTTATTGATTACATGATTATATTTCAGCTATGGGAGAAAGATTTCTTAAAAGAGCCAAGTTCTGTTTATACAGTTCTTCAGAATTCTGAACTGAACAAGATAAGGCTTTCAACTCTAATTCCTTACCTGAACTTGAAAACTGTGGCTCTGCCTTCTCCTCCTCTATCAACTGATGATGAAAAATTTATAAATAATGTGGTTGTTACTCTAGATAATATCTTAAAGGTAAGTTTCTTTGTCTGGGCTACCCCTATTTCAAAGACTGTCAAAACTTCTTGGCACTATTTTATGATGACTACTTGGAAAGTATCCAGTACATATTTCCTTTTCTTGCTAAGAATTGGTTGGCACCAACTGGAATGAACCTTGTTGCATATGTCTGAACCTGTACTCTCTTAAATATTAGTCTTTGTAAGATGCCATTGAATTCTGCTTGTGTATTCCTTGACTTCTATTCACAACAAATATAAATGAATCTTCCACAAATCTGGTAACTATTAAAATGACTCTTGAGGATAACTCAGAAGGTAGATAACTTTGTTTTCAATGTATCCATTGGAAGAAATTCATTCTGGATTGCCTTCAGCAAGCAGAAAACACAACTGCAAGAATTACATCTAGGGATTCCTTGAATTACCAGAATGTATTTATCTGCTCTGAATCTTCATTTGCCCATTCCTGATTTGTCACCTGGATCTGTCAGCCACAGCACAACCAAAGTTCAGATTTATCTCTCTGCAACTTAACCTTACCAATCCCATTTCCAGAATAAAGGACTTTAGGCCCTGGATCATACTAAGAATGCAAAGAGGCAACTGATAGAAGTCCTAAAGGATAATGCAAACTTATCCAACATTGTTTGGATGATTGAATATTTTTTTAGTTACTGTCTCGGCCAATCCCTTCTAAAGCTGTCATCAATAGTAATCCATCAGAACTAAAAGTATTTCCTTCCTAAAGAAATTGAACTTGTTATTCACCAAGTGTACAGTGGAGGTGGGGGGGACATAGTGAGGATTGAACTGACTACTAATCTAAAAATTGGCTTTCTGACTTTTACTACAATGAGGTACCTTTTGGCAATTACCAAAGTGGCACTAGAAATTGTCCATTCTAGTACTTATTAGAGATGGGTGAACCTTTTAGATTTGCCAAGTCATTTTTGACATTTTGAAATTTTTCATAAACGTAAATGGGTCACTCGTGCTTGTTTTTCTTTCTTTTTGCTGCATCTTGCTAATGTTTTAATTTGAGGTTGATATTCTGTTGTCTTCAGTTGAAAGCATGCAGCACTCTTATCCATATCAACATAATTCCTGGTGGTTGTTTGTTTTTTTTTTTTTTTTTTTTTTTTTTTTTTTTTTCATGGTGAGCCATATTTCATGACCTCATTTCACTGACAATTGTTGGGTCAGTTCATAACTTGTGGTTCACAATTTTTGTATTACTGTTTCCAGAGTCTAGAAAACTCAGTTGAATATATAAATTGCACAAAGGAGACAATCTCTTAACACCAGTTTCCTGCAGCATTTCACCCATTACAAGATTACATTGTACTTGGTGTCCTTCAGAGAAAATGGGTGCAGTGTTGATCTCCTGGGTGCATATCTACACTGCACTTGGGTTGCAGCACATGAAAGCTGCATGACAGATATAAAACTTACCCACTAGTAAGAGATAAATTCTGACATTGCAAATGAGAATATAAGGCCCACTTCTTAGAATGATTGGCTTGCAGCTATTTATACATGCTGGCTGACAGTAATTAAGTCAGTCTAGCAAAATGTTAAATATGAAATTAGGTCTTCTTTCATTAAGCAGCTCAACTTATTCATTCCATTCAGTTATGTGCCATGCATGATACACACTTAGGTGATCATGTATCTTTCAATACGTGACTGATGAGGCAAATTTTTTCCTGCAGTAGGTTGCTATTTTTTCTGTGGTAGATCTATTGCCATCCAAGGCTATAGAACCTGGTCTGTCCTATTCCCCCTAGCTGGGGAAGAGGTTTCATACTTCCCAAGGGTATTGGCACATAAGCAAATATAATGGATTTTCCTGAAATTTGCACTCTGCTCTGATTCCTCAATCCAAGCTGCTAACCATTACATTTGCTTAAAGAAAAGTATTAAAATCAGTACTATGCTGTTTTAATATTTCAGCAGGAAGTTGGATTTGAACATCCAAGTAATAGATGTTAACTCTTAAATTCTGCAGATTGTTTTGAAAGTGGAAGGTATGAAAGGAAGTCTCTTGAAGGTAATTCAAATGCCATTATCTTAGATAGGCTAATCATGGTTAAAATTAGGTTTGTGTAAGTGAAACCTGTAGGTCTCATCAAATACAACCTTTGAACCTTATTGAACAGGCAGTACTTCATGGTGCTGACATGTCACTCTCCTTTGAACAAAATGTTACAAGAAAAAAAACCCCTTCCCAACCAACAATATGGAAAAGAGCAATAACAGATACTAAACCTGAGAAAGCACTTTCCTGAAAAATTTAAGATTTTATAAATTTCAATCAACAGTAGCACTGTCAAATGTTTCCTTATAGGAAACCTCTAATATTAGCATTACTTTTTGTTTGTAGTAAGTGATACAACTCTTAAAAAAACCTGGCAAACCTTAAATGCAAATGAGTCTTAGATAAGAGTACATTTAGCATCTAATTTCTTAGAAATGTTGGAATTTTTTTTGTTATATCTTTTACATAGTTTAATGTGAATCAAATACTTCTCTGGTATTAATATAGCAATACTGAATTTCTTTGATAAATATAAATTTCTAAGTAAAACTCTTTTCCAGAAAATCTTCCGTGTGCAATCTGAGGATGTTTTTGAATCCTTTCAAACAACTGAGCATAAATCAGTTTCTGATGTGACCATTTTAAGTCCCGTGTTTGCAACATGGGATAGTTCAACACCAGAAAGCTCTCCAGTCCAGTATATAAAGTCTCCAAAGCTTTCCATAAAGAAATCTGCTCCCTGTCGAACTCTTTCTACTTCATTAGATAGAATTTCTCGAGAAAATGAGTCTCTTTTTGTCTTGACTCCACCAAGGAACGTCTCCTCTTCAAAAATAAAAGAATTTATAAAGGCTGAAGAAGTTCTCATACCATTGAATTCTATCAAAACTGCAGACTGTCCCCTTATCATTGTTCATCCAATTACAGGTAAGCTTTCTGACTCTGAGCTTTCTAGAAAACATTATCAAGAACTTTGTTTCTTTCAAATGGGTATTGGACAGTTTTGAAGGCAACAAATCTAAGAATGTAATATTCTGAAGGATTCAATCATTAATTTTAACTTATTTATTTTATTGCTTTTTATCAAACTTGCTCAATGTCAATCAAAACAGCAATTCATTTCCGATTGTGAAAACTCATTACTGCCGTAGATGGATATTTTTTTTTTTTTTTTTTTTTAATAGTGTGTCAAAGAATCAATATATTCTAAGCTAATGATTGAGACTGACTCGTTTTAAAACTCTTATGACAATAGTTCTTGTAACAAAGGAGCAATTATCTCTAGTAAGAATTAGATGCAGGAGTTGGTTAACTAATTTCAGAGTTAATTCTATTGCAAGTTTTGTACACTTAAAACACTGATCTGCTTGTGTGCTAGAACATGTTTCATTTAACACAGGACTGGAATTAATGCCATATGGACATTTTCTGAAAAATGATTGTGACTTGTGAATTTTTTTTAGTAAAACTCATTTTTTATTTGAAGCTTATTTTTTGAGAGAAAATGCTGTACAAATGGCAAGAGACACACTTCATGGAGATGGTGCCATATCTAAGACTGTTAAGTAGTTTGCTAGGTTCACAAGTAGAAATTTTGATCTGGAAGACTAAGAACATTGTCAGGCTTGCAATCATTGATGACCAAATAAACCCTGGGTTAAACAATCCCGGTCAAACATGGGAGATTGCTGAGATACTCAATGTCATGAAAGTTGTAAGGCATTTGGAAACCCTTTGCTATGATGTTTGCCAAATGATTATCAAAAATAAAATTAATGGATCACATTTCCATCTGTGACTGTTAAAATGCAACATTTTATCTCCTCAAACTGATAAAAATGGATTGTTTTACAATGTAGAGAAAATGGTTTTGAAAAATTAGTGTTAACCACTGACAAGTGGATTAGAAGAGCATTATACATTAAACTACATCCAGATATTTGACTGCAGACAAATAAGTGAGCCAATTAAAGATGCCAAGCAATGAAGCATTTAGAATTTCCACTTGGATTTGTCTTCCTTCAGGCATTCTCTGCATACTAATCGGAAATTAGTACAGCTTTTACTGGATGTCCTAGTACACCTGCTATACTTACCTGACCTTGGATTATCACTTGTCTTAATCCCTATAAAATTGTCTTAATGGGATAACTTCAATTCTCTGTAATTTCTGTAAAAACAAAAAATACAAAACTGTTCATCAATTCTTGACTTACCAACTTCAAGTCATGAAGATGCTTCACAAATGGCAAAAGGTAGAAAAACAAAATGGCATGTATAAAGTGTCAGAAAAGTAATGACTGGTGTCACAATTATTTCGATTCCAAACAAGCTAGATGGTTTTCTCTTCAAAATTATCTTCCTCAAGTCTAATGCACTTTTCCATCCTTCTCTGCCATGCTTCTATGCATTACTGGAAATAATCTTCTTGGATACCCCTCGGCTCTGTCATTACAATCCTCTTGATAGTATCTACATGTTCAAAACGGGCCCCTTGATGACCCCCCCCCCTTGTGCAGGCCTCTGATCTGGAGGTTTTGGGGAGTGTGGAGCCACCTCTTAGTTGCTGGTGTTCCCAGGTCCACCCTGACCCGGGGTGGTAGCACCTGTTAGGGTCCCAGCTATGGGAAAATAGTTAACTATTACCAGCAATACTTTTTGAAAAAAAAATTACCAGCAATAAAAATGTCGGCATTGGGTAGCCCATTGAGGTTGATGTGTCGTGACAAAATAAACCAAACCAATCTAAACCAAAGAATACATGCTCCATTCATAGAAATCTATCCTAAAAATGTTGTTGGCATTAAATAACCCATTGAGGTTGATATGCTGTTGAACAAAATACCCCTCTCCCTGTGCTTGAGGAAAAGAAGTCTCATGGAGCAAGATCAGGTGAATAGAGGTTGTTCTGGTATAGTGAAGTTCTTGGCTAGGAATAGCTGGATGCTTAGGACATTGTGAACAGCTGCATTGTCATGGTGAAGTGGCCACAAGTGTGGAAAAATGCAGTGGTTTCAGAAAGCTAATCTTAGTTCTATGCTCTCAATATATACTGCTTATTTCTCTTTTTGCCCATAGTTCACACAGCACACACAGTCCGTTACTTTTCATACAGGCCTTGTCTGTAGCTGAATATGGACAAATATCTAAATATTGTCTTTTAGTTCAGAACTTCTGGTGCTTCAATCAATTGGCTCTGGAACTTGATTCCACATTAGTTCTTTTTAGTCTTTTCACTTTATCACTAACAATGAAATATTCATTGTAAGCAGAATTGTATGTCTTATTTTAAAATGCAAATTCAGATGACTTTAAAGTACAACTGCATAAATTTTAAGCAAAGAACCTGTTTATAACTTCCATAAAATTTTGACTTACTAAGATTTAAATTAATGTAGGTTAGCTAAAATGTTAAGGAACTGCACTTTCAAACTTGTCGCTTAAAAACTCTTCCATTCTAAAGTAGAGTACATGTTAGCATTTAACTCTTTGAATACTAAAATTTGGCAAAAGCATAGTGTTCTAATATTATCTATTTCTGCATTGTATTGAAAGGTGTCATTTCTTTGCTAAGAAAATTGGGTACTATGCTGTCAGCTCCATGTTATGGTATACAAATGACTGAATTGACACCCAGAAATTCTGTATCAGAGATGGCCAGGTTAGTTCACAAACATCTTTATCATAATTATAATTAATAATATCCAAAACTTCCTAAAGAACACATTTATTTCAATGTCTTTTTCCAGTTTCTATATTCAAGCATTGCTTGCAAAGTTTCCAGAAGGTCCTTACAGACTTGCAGGATATTCTTTTGGTGCTTGTGTAGCATTGGAAATGGCTTTACAAATGCAATCGCATCTAAAGGTAAGAATATTTGTCCATTTTAAACTTTAAATTGTTACTAATCATTTGAATTGATAGTATTAGCTCTATTGTTATTCTGGGGCTATGTAAAAGTCCATGGACTGATCTGAAATTTGATCTTAAATTACTGATATTGGATCAATATTAATCACTGAAGATTTGTCTAATGACTCTTTAATTAGGACATTAAAATTTAGATGTATCTTCATGCTAAACCAGAACTTTTTTTCAGTATAAACTTGTACTGTAAGGTGACTTATTGAAACGCACTGGTTCCCATAAATTCCAAAGTTAAACATCAAACCTGTTTAGTACCTAGGTGGGTGACAGCTTGGAATATAGGGTGGTATGATCAATAATGGCTCCAAATTAATTGGTGAGCAGAGTTCCAATTCCAGTTAGGTTCATTATATTCACATGTGCAAATACACTTCGGAGAGATATGAATCCACCTCTTCTCTCTCAACCTATGGGTTAATTAGATAATGGTTTTAGTGATAAGTCTTACTAAAGAAAAAACTGCATGCAAAATATTCAGATTTCTGCATTAAATAACCAATAGACATTAGGTTGCTAAACAAAAAACAAGTTGTACTGTTGTTAATGGCTTCAAATATTCATAACAAGCAAGAAAAGGCTGAAGGAATGATTGATGTGGATGGTAACAGGCTATCATGATGTAATTTAAAATGTTAGCTTGGTTTATATTTTTATATAGTGATTTAATTTAGCTTGGCATTTGATTGCTTTTTAATCCAACTTAGTCTTCTTGCAGTTTTAGTGTTGCTTTCACTTTTAGTATTTTAAATACTTCAACCTTACTAATTTTAAGTTTGGGGATTTAATTGTCCAACTCTTTTCTCTTTGAGAGAATTCTCTCAAAAGTGAAATTTTATTTTCAATGTTAGCATTGTTCTAAATTTTAACTAATAGAAAATTTCAAACTAACACCAAACTAAATATTTGGTTTTAATGGTAGACTAATAGACATTAATGCCAACTTTCTCAAAGGATGAGCACTTAATGGGTTGTTAGCAGAAACCTATAACAAAACTGGATTTTATAGAAAGCATTTAATGAGTTAACTATAAGGAATTATGGGTATTTTTTCTTGCTTGAAATTCTACTCTAGAAACCTGTATAAATTTCTTTGTATAAATTTTCTTTCAGGTTGAGTTACTGCTGATGTTGGATGGCTCTCCTAAATATGTTAACAACCACTGTGAATATATCAAAGAAGAAATATCTGAAATCACTGCTAGTAAATCAGTAAGTCTCTTGTATACTACTGACAATATTACCATCTTGTAAGGGTTCTCACAGAACTGACATTTGTACTGTTTGAATTTACTTATTGATAATCTATCCTTGTTAGAATAACTGTCACATCTTGGCCAATTGAAGGAGGATTAAACTTGCTAATTTTCTTTTTCTCTACATGGTTAAACTGAAAGAAAATACTTTAATATGAAAATGTAATGAAAATTGAATAACAAACTTTATCTACAGAATCAAATATAATTAAGATGACACCTTATCTACAAGTAACAGCTATTCTTCAAAAACTGAACTTTGTGTTCAGCATAGTCCCTGATACTATGATTGAGGATTGGTTTTTGTCTTTTTTTTTTTTTTTTTTTTTTTTCTAGATGGCAAAAAATCAATTAGAAAAGGCTTGAAAGTAATGTTAGCATCTGTGGTTCAGACCAAATTAAGATTAAATTGGTATAATAATTCAAGAAGCAACTGTTTACCTTGTGAATAGTTGGTTGAAGTATCTTTAAATTACATTGGGTTGACCACTTGCAGACAAGGTTAAGAATGGTTGCAGTTTATGCTTAGTGTGTCTGCATGGAAGAACTTTGAAAGGAAAATGATTCCTTCTCAAAAAATAATTTTCAACTTTACTTTTAATTTTACATAAAAAAAATCGGAAATATACTTGTGTACATGGTTGAAAAAGCATTTATTGGCATTGTTGTTAGAAAAACTTGATGCACCATGTGGCTGGGTGAAATTAAGCTGACTGGCCAAGAGGAAGAAATCTCTTGCTAGTAAAGAATTTTTCTACATTCCAGAGCAAAAGAGGGCTTATCTGATCGATTCTTAATCATAAATAGGATGTCTTGGAAGATAAGGTAGTGTGATGTGGGTGGTGTGATATCCCTACAATCTAATGGAACTAATGTAGTTCCATGGTTAGATCTAATGGTCAGCCACTATTCTCTTGATCAATAGGGGTTAAAGTGACAATTGAAAGCTCCTCATAACTGGGAACCCGCAGTTTTCTGTACAGATTAATGCCTTTGCTATACAATTATTTTCTTTTTAGTATGTTAAGTGTATTTTAAGTTATTGGAAAGAATAATAAAATTAAAATAAAAAAAAACAATGAACAAAAACCTACTGTAATATCTGGTTTTGTGGTATGAGATCCAAGTTGGCATATGCATGTATAGCAGTGTAAGAGACTCTAATGAAAACTGGTTAAAATTTAACTTTTTATAATCCAAAATTTGATCACCCAGCTCTCTGGATTACCAGAAAATTCTTATTGGTTAGAAATTGATTTAAAATCTTTCTGGAAGATGTCACTACATGTAGACCAAACTGTCTTTTTTTTTTTTTTTTTTTTTTTTTTTTTTTTCTGTATCAGTTTCTCTTATCAGGCTGCTGCTGCTTCAGATATGTCCATTCTTTTACATAATGGTAATTCACCACACAAGTGTTATACTAACAATTAAGTCTCCTTATTCAGAAAATTTGTAATATAGTGTTAACTATACTGACTCTTGTGATCCTCCCTAGAACTGAAAGTGACATATTTGGCTAACAAATCTCTGATATTCAACTTGTGTTCCTCAGCTTAATGTATGTTCTAAACAGTGGCAGTAGTGGGCTTGGCTCTCTTCTTGCCAAAGTGGATTTAAACTTTAGGTATCAGGGTGAAATTTTTCAATTGTTTGCTGTCACTTTTTATTGATCAATATACTGTCTTAACAAAGTATAGATAAAGAATCTTAATATTTCTTGCCAAATTATAACATCTTAACTCTGTAACAATATTTGGTATGTCATGTCATATCCTTAAACATTTAAAAGCTAGAAATAGGGTCTGGCATCTTTATACATGATCCTGATAATGATTTGAACCTGTACTAACTTCATTCCTTTTTGATATTTTAAATTTTCTTTCCAGAAGGAAGAATTGCAAGAAATTGGCTACATGGTAAGCTTTATAGAAATGTACAAATCAATGGACAAAGAGCTTAGAGCTCTTGTTTATTCTTCACTCCTTCAGCTGAACAGCAAGGAAGACAGGATTGTTTTCCTTTTAGACTATCTACATGGCAAAGCTGTCCAAAGGTCAGTATATTTAGTTTACTTAAGTTTGCTATACATTGGCCTAAAAAGTTTTTAGCCAGGAGAAATAAACTACATCAATTTCAAAATTATGTAATACTAACTCAACATTAAATAACAGTATTTGGACTTAGTATGGCGTAGGTCCTCCAATTGCTAGTTTCATTGCTTTTATTCAATTTTTCATGGATTTGATCAAGTTATCAACAATCGTCTGAGCCATATTTTGCCACACCTTTAGCAATGTTGCTTTAAGGGTTGCCACTGACATGACTTTGGTTGCATGCTCTTGAAGTTTTTGGTTGAGGTGCTCCCAAACGTTCTCTATTGGATTTGTCAGAACTTTGGGCTAGCCATGGCAGTGACTTGATTCCTTGCAATTCCTTCCAGGCTTTTGCTACTTTGTCCATGTGACATGGCACTCCATCTTCTTGAAAAAGATACATTGCCTATCTGATTGGTTTCAAATAGTGTGAGTATTTCTTTAATATTTGACAGTATTTTGGACCATTCAACTGCTTGTCATCTAAACCAGACAGTGCCCCCACACCATTACTCCAACCCCTCCATGTTTACTGGTTGCCTGCAGACAGTGTTCCAAGTCCCATTCTGATTTCTCCAAACAAACCTCTCAATTTCAAATATTGGCAGTATTTACTTCTGATCAAATTAGACTGCCAAAATTCATGATCTTTGCTCTCAAATTCTCTTGCCCAGTCCATACACCTGTTCCTGTTGACTTCTGAAATCAAGGGCGTCTTGCAAATCTTCTTTGATAGCCTAGCTCTTTCAGAGTCTTTCTCACTGCATGTAGTGACATCTTTGATGCTCTGACGATGGTTTCTCATGACTTCCCTCTTCAGTGCCCTTTTCATTCACTCTGACATGATGCTTGGTCTTCCTGAACATTGTTCAACACAACAATGGTCTCTTTCATTATCTTGACAATATTAACTGTTTGAAGATTAACATATAAAAACCTAGCAATTTCTCTATTTGACTGATTCCATCCTATTTGCCCTTGTTGAAATTCACCAATTTCCTTACTTTCTCGAACTTTCATTGCAAAATATAAGTCAACTATCATTCATAGAGTACCTTGATACTAACATGGTATTGTTCAGAGAAAGGTTATTACACAAGCCAAAATTGCTGTAATCAAGGGTGGCTAAAAACTTATTGCTCACTGTATATAAAAACCCAGTCTGGAGATCTACCCTATAAAAAGCAAATGCTTGTATATAAATTGGCTTAATCTCTCAATGGACATAAATTGTTGAAATAACCAGATACAACAAATTCATAAACCAAAGCTTTAATCCAAAAATATGAATTAGTTTTGGTCTGAATTTTGGATATAGCAATTATGAGTTTAATTTCTGGGTTGAGCAGTGTGGACAGGCTTGGACTATGTAGAAGTGGGTGCAAGCAAGAATTGAGCAAGACTAAGAACTAAAGATGTCTCTAGACATAGGCAGTAGAATAAGAACAATATACCTTATAAGTGTATTGGTGTGGGGGGGAGAACAAAGGTTTAGATAAATGTAAAAATACAACCAATGAGAAATCTGTGTAGATGTCTCTCATTGAAATAAAAAAAATTGGGCCTATGTGAAAGGCATCTGCTGAAATGTACAAAAGGAGGATGAGTTGTGACTTGCTGGATAACAGCCTTTGGCAAGCTGTTTCTTGGGAATGGGAGGTAGCTTTCTGACAATGTCTGAACCTGGGCCAAGATTCTGTCAACTGTTGAAAATATCCCATATGAGCCTAAGATGTGAGGTCAGTATTGGGGGCTTCAAAATTGAACAGATGATAGTGTAACACACATCTGAAAGTACTTGGTTACCAGAAGACTTTTCCATTATTCCAAAGTATTAAAACAGTACTGAAATATAGAGGTAATTTCCCAAGATAGCAATTTTGTTACAGATGAACACTTGCAGGGACAAGTTAATTGACAAATGCTTAGAATATCATGGATAAAAAATGAGCAATATTGATGTCTTTAATAGAAGCTGATTGAAATTTCTGGTATACATGAAAGTGGCTTAGAACCTTGAAGGAAAGGTGGTGTGGAAACCTTAATGAGATTCTGTGAATGAGGGACAACAGTATGCTAGAGGGTAGTTATTTAGACCAACAAAACAGTAAGTTGTGGAGAATTACTAGTCCATGTTGTGAACATTGTACATACTGCTTGAATGATGGTAAACATGTTGGTTACCTCCCTTGAACTTGCTCAATAAGAATAATTCTAGGTGTCATTAAATTTTTAAATTTAAAATTGGCGTCCCCCTCTCCTTCATACTGATGTGTAACCACGTCAGGCTAAACCGCACTGTAGTCTGAAGTCCTACAAGCCAAATGCATCACATAAGTTTTCCACTGTCATAGATTTATTCTTTACTTAAAATTTTCTGGTTTTATACACACATACACACATATATATATATATATATATATATACACACACACACACACACACACACACACACACACAATGTCCTTACATAATTAAATAGTAACTGTTAAGACTCTTAAAGACAAATGATGAATACTAAGATAAAAAAAAAAAATGGGTAGGGAGAAATCCCAAGGCTGGTGATAGCTTGACTGTAAATAGGTGTATAACACTGTCCTGGTACCTGTCTTTTAAAGCTTGATATTTTTATTGGCAGCCCTGGGCCAGCAAGGATTAATTGGCTAACAGCATCTTTCAAGACTTTGCATAAGACCAAACAAAGTCCTGATCTTGTGTCTACAACAACAGAAGTAATAAGAGGTACAAAACTGAAGAAATGTTTAAATTACCTTGAAAACTGTAAAATGGGAGAAAATTACAATCCAACACAGAAGTTTAAAGGTAAGTTTCATTTGTTACTCCTAGATTAACTCCCTTTATTAAAAATGTGAAACGGTTCTTATTTGAACTTAAATTGTACAATTGGTTTGAATGTATTTCCTTGTAATAAACAAATGGTAAATAATATTCAAGGATAAGTGTCATTTTCTTAGAATCATAATTTTCACATTTTCAGTGCAAAGTTTCAGTTCTAGAGACCAGTAAATTTTTTTTTCATTTGTAAATTTAAAAATTTGACTTGGTAACCCCCACCCAAATCTTAATTTGACATTATACTGAAATCTATACTGTATAAAATGTACATCACTTGATATTGCCTTAATGGGTGAACAAATCAGCTCCCCCCAATTAAGATGGGTGCATTTTTTTCTTTTTTTTTTTTTTTGGTATCTACCTCATCTTCAACTTATCCACTTTCTAAACAGAACATGATATTTTGAAAGTGGTTTGCAGTAAAACTTTAATTAGATCTCATCTTTGGAACATGTGATGAAAGTTTTGTCACATTGCCACTTCTCAAATTTAAAGTTTTTTTTTTTTTTTTTTTTTGTCTTCATCTGGTCTCAAGAATTCAAATTGAAATGATTTTTCCATTGAAACATTTATCTTGATCATGTTATTCTAACCCAAACTGATGACTTCACTAAAATGTTTAAATTAGCAACTTAATCCTTACTGTTAATGCTATTTGAAATTAAATACTTTTTGAAAAACAAGTATTTAATACCTTTTGTTTGGGGGGGGGGATAAGTATCGATCTATTCTATTATTTTTATTTCCCCCCTTAGGTTCTATTCATTTGTTCCGGATAAAAAAAGAACCAGAGTATTGTCTGCCATTACCAACTGACTATGGCATATCGGAAATATGTAGTGACACCTTGGTACGTTTCTATGATGGCAAGCACAACACTTTTCTCAATGAAGTCTCTCTACATAAAGATATTGAGAAACTTTTCCAATCTCTGAAAGTTACACAGCAGTGAGCCATTTTACTTTTGTTGTTCAGGTTTACAATTGAAATGTTGCTAATTTTGAATTTCTGGTTAATGAAATTTACTTTAAACTTGTTGTAATATTGTTACTGAATAAATTTTTTGAGAAAATATCATTGCTTGTTTTCTTTTTAATATTGCATGCACACTTGTTTGTCTTCCGGAAACTTTTCTAACTCTGAGCTTAAACCTGCCCTGTTTAATTTCAGCCCCACCCCCACCCCAGGGGCCCAGATCTTACGGTAATTTGTTGGTTCAAATTTTATTTTTGCTTGCATGCCTCTGATTGCCTTGTTGAAATATTTTTCTTTCTAGAATCACATTCTCTTCAATAAATGTAGCATCATTAAAAATACTAATTTTAAATTTGAGCCTTTAAATTGTTTTGGTGTTTTTGTTTGTTTGTATATATTTTTGTTTTTTACCTTTTTATTACATAGATATTCTGACCACACACACTAAGATCTCCCTCTATGCATTAGACAAGGGTTAGATTTCAGCTTGACTTACTAATTTAATTCACTTGTGTACCATAACAACCTGGGTGACATTTCAATGTATGCAAAAACTTAGAATTCTATTTTTCACCTCCTTTAAACTTAATTTAATTAACACTAAATATTCTAATTATAATGAACTCTTTAACTTTATAAATTCTAACTAAGTTTTTTTAACTGTTAATCAGTTAACTTGTGTTACATAATTAGTTATCGATAAATTAAAGGATTTTTAACCTGTTTTTGCTCTAAAATCTCAAACTTTCCATAATTCTAAATCGTCATACAAATATCTGACATTCAATGGAAAAATGTTAAGTCACTTTTTCATTAAACTATATTAATGCTATACTAATGAATGTTAGTTTTGATAACAGCTTTTCCTAAAACAAGTGAATCTTCAATGAATTTGAATTTATCAATTATAATAGATAAAATTTAATTGGGCAGATTGTTTTTGTGATAAATTTAAATTTTCACTCTTATTTTAGAAAGTAAATAATAAAAATATGCCATAAAACTAAATACCTGATATGCTTAGCTTAAATATCACTTTCATAAAATCAATTATTCCAGATTCAATATTTGTATTGAAGGTTGTCAGAAAAAGTTCCTAAGAACTGCTTACATCTGAATGAAAAATGATCAAAAGCAAATAGAATACTAATAGTTAATAGACATTACAAAATATATAATGGGTACTATACATGAATTATTTCCTCAATAGCAAAATATTTAATGCATATTATGTTCTGTATTAAATGACTAAGATCCCCTAAATGAAAAACAATTGGATACTTTGCATTTCAACATTTTAACTTGATATAGAATCAAGATTGGAAGGAAAATGAAAGAAGCAGAATATTCAAATGAATAGTGATTAATGAAAGCTGGGCACCATCTGTTAAAAATTACAGCAATAAATTGAAGAGGAAGAATAAAATATAGAATCTTTCAATCACTCAAATTTTAAGAATATTTGAATTGGCTTTTTTGAAAAAATAGTTTTAGAACATGAGTTACTATTACAAAATTGTACATCCTTTCTTTTGAGGTTTGAACATATCAGCAGGTAGTTAAAAATGATAATTTCATTTAAAATTATTATTTATGAAACCACCTCATTTTTTTTTTTTTTTCCATTTTTAGAAAATTTCCATACAAGATAAATTTCTTTTTCCTAAAGAGAAAAAGGAACAAATAAATCCATAAAAGGGAGAGGAAAAGCATAAATTAACCCTATTCTAAAGAATAGAAAGAAAAGGGCAGAAGAGGAGTATATTCAAAATTAAATACAAAGAGGAAAGTTAAAATAACAGATCTCGATAAGAGTTAAGCCAATGAAATTATGCTGAAAAAGAATTCAAATTTGAATGGAAATGAAATGTGAACAGATGTTAACATGTAAGCTACAATGTTGTTTCAAATTTTATGATTTTTACACGGTGTTATTGCATTAATTTTAAATTAAACTCTTATCAGTACAGTAAGAGAAAATAAGCAAATTCATGGCTAATCATACTAATCAGTAATTTATGAATATTAACCAATATAATGCCCAAAGCTATCATAAATCACTAATGGTAACATATTTTTATAAAAATATAAGTGATTGAGTTATGAAGTTTAGCAAGATTGTAACATTAATTTCTTAATGTTTGCAATTTACCATAGTTTCATATCTTTGATTTAATGTCACTATTCAAGAACTTATTTGGATTTGTCTCCTGCAGACAGGAAGTACAGTTCACACCAATCTAGGGATTCTAGCTTGTTTGAGAATTTTCCATTTTAACTTTACGTGTTTTTTCCTTTTTCAATTTTGAAAATATTTAGAAAGTGAAGTTGTATTTCACTTATCAGCATTGGTAAAGGATGAGATGATGATTATAAAAACGTTTTTTAAAATCATTCATTGTACTCTAATATATCTTTTAGTAATCCTTTGATTTTCAACTGATGAAATAGAACACATATACACAAAGGATTTAGTTAAGCACTTGTTACATAAAGGACATTGGTCGGGATTTCTACAATTACATGAGTTTTCTATGGTTCAAATTAAGAACATTAGCATTATGGTTGTTTATAAATTCAATATCTTGTGATTCCCCCAATTATTAGAACTGTAGCTAAGTTTTAGTTTATCGATTGAAAATTTTATTTAAACATTTTCCCCAAAATAATCTTTATCAATTTAAGTTTGTCCCAATTCAGCATCAACTAATTGATTAAACAGGAGTATACCGTATAATTTTCATATGGTATACTCTTCAGCATAATTTTATTGACTTAACTTGTATCAACATCTTATGTTATTTTAACTTTCCTCTTCCTTTGTAATTTTGAATATAAACTTTCTCTTGCCCTTTTCTATTTTCTTGGGAGTAGGGTTAATTTCTTATGCGTTTTTTTTTTAATTTTTTCTATGGAAAATTTTCCAAAAAATGAAATGTTTCATAAATTAATTTTAAATAAAATTGTTTATTACCATAATTGTTAACTACCTAATGTTTATTAGACATTAAGAAAAAAAAAAAAAACTACAATTTTGTAGTACCTTAATTATTCTAATGTAACACTAAATGATAAATATTTATTTCTCTACTCTTGTAATGAGCCCTGTTTTGAATGTTGGAATTTTATTCCTCATTCTTTTCTATTTGGAGATAGATGAGCTCTAGAGGAGTATTGTTTGATTTGAAATACCTTTGTTCTCTATATTGTATAGTTATCGCTTTGAATGTTACAAGAGAAATTTATTCGATGATTTAACTTCCATTAATGAAAATAAGTACATTATGTTAAATGTAATGGAATCCAAAGTAACTTAACATTTTAGTTAAATCATTAACTTAACTTTGCTCTACCTAAATATACTAGACTTTTTAAAACTCTTGATAGCTGTAGAAAAATACTGTAGATTTAAAACTAGATTAAAACAATTCTAATTTGTTGAAATTAACCCAGACTCTTCAAAAAAAAATTTTTTTTTTTTTTTTTGTCACTTGTGTGGTGCCTACTGAGATGAATGAATTTCAGTTTAAAAAGCTGAACTACAAGCATTGACTTTTCTCTATGCATTAGAAAAGATTGTTCAGCAAGATAAACCAAGTAGGTTTACTGTAGGTATATAATTGTAAAAGTGTAAAGAACAATTGGATGATGCTAAAGGGTTTCTAGACATCTTTGGGTGAGAAACAATTTTTCTCCCATCTATACTAACATGGAGAGAAATAACATTTGTAAACAGCTTTCCAATATTTTGTGTAAGTCTAAATTTGTCTTTCTAGCAAAACATAATGCATGAAAGTTTTACATCCACTTCTCTAGACTGAAGTTCAAATGATATCAGAATATTGCTAGAGGCTGAGAAAATTGAAGTGGCATATATTAACCTTATAGGAAAATGTCAGGTTAGAATAAATTGCTTTACTAAGCAGGAAAAAAAAATTGGAGACTTCATTAAAATTTGTATGACTGTTTTTGGAAAGCTGATTGGTATATTAAAGAAATATACTTTAGATTTTGTGACTTTGTAAGTTACTGGTCAAAATGTTTCTACCTACGGACTTTGTTAAAATATACTAGAACAAGCTACTAATTTCGATTACTTTCACATTCCAATGGCTCAAATATCTTGCCTTTGGTGTCTGCAGTTAACATTTAACTGGTTGTTTGAAATAACTGTTAGCTGTTTATTTTAGACTAAAGCTTCACTTGAGTCCTTGAACTTGTATACAACAGTAAAACATTTCAAGGCGCTGCAATTCGACATTAATAACACTGAACGATTTCAGTTGAATCTAGAATTTCCAAATATTACAAAAGTTAATGAACACTGATCAAGGGGAGCAACTGCGTAAAGCAATGCGAGTTGTCTACTCTTGTTACAAAGCGAATGACTTACCTGGTCTCCTTCTTCACGATGGATGTGACAAGATCTCTTTACGGGGTGGGGGCATGCATATGAGCCAAGGACAAAAAAATTGCCCAGATCTCCCACCGCAACTTTCACGCTCGCGTCGATATTAAACCAACTCCCACTTAAGTTGGAATCCCTGGGACTGGGCGCCTTCTCCCATATAAAACGAGAAAAGATCCTACGCTATCCTTTTCTTTTCCCACTTAACATTCCTCTTTAAAGGCAATAGCTTGGCTTATATTTGCGTAGATGACCTGACATTTTACTTCTTACATGACCTAGTAGACTCATACAGTTGCAAAATAAAATATTTTATAGTTTACACGTGAAAGTAATTATTCTTGAAATTGAAACAAGATGCCCCCTCTACGTTCACCGTTGCTAAATACGCCATAAGGGAGATAACTTGGTTACATTCGAAATAGTATATATTAGGAAAGGATAATTTACTACAAAAGGTCATTCCGATAACTGTCCCGTATAATTGTACCCACCTATAAAACAAATAGAGATATTTAACGATAACAATTTCTACGTTCACGATGAATGTTAGTACGACCTTTCCAGCGTGGTGACAGACGAAACACGTCATGACACGTCTGGATTGTGCTATCGTTGAAGGAAATATTTCTCGTTCTATATTGCCAAACTAACCCTCACCGCTCTGACAAGATCAGATAAGTGATATCCTGAAAGCATACGAATGTACAAACTAGTTTTATTTATTTTATTTTATTTTTTTTACACAACAGCGATTGATTTGAAAATACAGTGTAACCCGGATATGAGATTTTCTCTGGTTCCAAATTAGAGCCTGTGTTAATGTATATATAATAGACCAAACCCGGATATAAGAGACTTCTTCTCCGGTCCCGACAACTCTCTTATATCCGGGTTACACCGTATATACTTTTTTGTGATCGTCTTAAATTTTCTGATCTTGTTTCAGTTATATCGGTTATCTGCCCTTTTGATATGTTGATCCTTTTATGTAGCTCAGACCTGCTTCTGAAGTCCTTACATACCTTTATACCGCCTTCCTTCAGGGCGTGATCGATCATGGATCTCCACAACTTCCTATTCTTTACAGCGCTTAATGTTTCTTTTTTTTTTTTTACTATCCCACCCAGTCTGTTCTGCCATCCATTTAAACAAGATTGTTGGGTCGACTCGCCATTTCCCTCTTGCTTTCAGTGTATCTTGAGTGTCAAATTTTCCAAATCTTTCTTCATTGTGTCCCAAAGATTTCCTCACTCACTCCTTCCTTGATTATTTATTTTATTTTCGAATACTGCAAATATTTGTGTAGCTAACATGAAATTCGATCAGGTTGTCCTCAATGTGTTAATTTTTGTAAAGAGTTAGACAGTGTCTCGATAAATGTAGATTACATACGAATTCTATTCAAAGATAATTAAATGCGATTCTTAACTTTTTTTTAGAATATAGTCACATAGTACCTTAAACGTATCTGTTAAAACAATTAGTAAATTTATAACAAGACATTGCCGCGCTTTATCTTCATTGTCTATTACATGTTAGTAATAGCGTGTCACTTTAGTTTCTTAAATTCTTTCACATCCAAGCATATCCTTTTCGTAATGAAATTCTAAAAAGGAGTGAGATCATTTGAAAACGCCCTCTTCCCACTATTTACTTTCTCGTATCGCTCAACGTCGTCTTAAGTTAAAATAAGGTCGTAATTATCAACCTCTTTTTTTTTTTTTTTTTTTTTTTTTTTTTTTTCCCCGTATTACCAGTTCAGTAAAGTTATGAACGTGCGAGAGAACAAACGAAATCAGTAACGCCGGTGAGGTGAAAAATAAAATAAAATTTCGTGTTGTCGATATAGAGGATCAAGGTGGAATGTATCTTTAGGGGGAAAGAAACGACTTGGAGAATGGGGTCGGTATGGCAGTTGATGCACGAGTCAGGTCAGTTGAGAGAGGTCACTAGTGGTAAAGATGGCTGCTCGCCGCGGCTACTTTCAATGTTGTGAGCGAAGTCCTTAAAAGCAGACAGGGTGGATCATGGCTCAGCGGCGTTGTTTTTTTTTTTTTTGTTTTTTTTTTTTTCTCATGCTTGCTTTAGCGACCTCGTTTGTTATTGCCTGGCTCCTTTTTAAATTGCATTTTATAGATTTGGATGGAATTTGTTTTACTAGACGGATGTGAGTCTCAGCCCTTGCGCAGTGAGCGACTTTTGTTTTTTGCTTTCTTAGCGTTCACATCCGACCGACAAGTTTCGAAGTAGGGAAACTGATCTCATTGGAAGCAGAGCATAACAATAAGAAAGACACAGTACGAAACTTCAGACTTTTTGACTAGTTCTATCATTCAATTTCTTTTCTCGATAAATGCAGAAGACTGCTACTGCAGTTCGTATTGTCACAACATATGCGACTTTATTTTTAATGTCTTTATCTCAAACAAAGTGATAATGCTACTAAGACGCAAAGTGAAAGAATTAGGTTTTAGAAGCAAGCGAAAAAACAGGGACTAGAAGATTATTTCGTCTATCGTCTGGCTCACACTCCACACCGGGCTTTTAAACAGGTGTAGTAGTTTATCCCTTTCATGTTTAGAATTTGGGTTTCCGGTCCCTTCTAAAGTATTTATATTCTCTTTCACTCCCAGCAGCCCCTTGCATCTTCATGGTATTGTCGCCTTGCTTGGGGGTGAATTGATTTTTTTTTTATTTTTATTTATTTTATTTTTTTAAAGGAAAAGTGTGAAACGATAGGTTCGTCAATCTAATCTCTCTCTCTCTCTCTCTCTATATATATATATATATATATATATATATATATATATTTTTTTTTTTTTTTTTCTCAAGTACTTAATAAAATTTCAGAGTTTAGGCGGAGACGTTAAGAATTGAAGTAGACTTTAGTGAGAACCGGAAACCCATTCCTCAAAACGATATCGTATGGATGTCGTTAGTTGAAATTAAATTCTCTAAATGAAGTTAGCAACCCAGTAACTTGCTATTTACAAGTGTAAGGGGATCGTTGTTAGCAATTTTTATTTAATTCCACCATCGGAAAACAAAAACGGAAAGGTTTTCAATCAGCTGACGACTCAAATACCATCATTTCCGGAAACAAATTGGCTCTGCCTCTTTTGCCACCAACCTTCTCCAGTGTGAAACGTAGAATTCAATACCTCTAGAAAACCTTTACAGCGAACACACAACTGTTTCCTTCAAATACAGAGAGCGTTAATTAAGCACATACTTTTTATCCTCAATAGTCTGACATCACATACACCAGGCACCACAAGCTCATGGAACTATCTGATTTTACCGTTATCTCTTTGAATACTTATTTGTGGTATAAAACCATGGTGGTTGTAGGAGGTTGTCTTATAACAACGTCCGTTCCCACCATATATCTGTTATCGTTTCGTATATTGACCTTATGTAAGCAAGGATTAAAAAGAAAATGCAGAGTCTTATATACAAACATACATATATGATACAGTTGAAGGTTCAAATGTTAATATCTTGGTGTATACGAGAGGGAGGATGTAAATATGCATGTATTCATTCAAATGTACTAGCCGCCTGCTTAACAATGTTGGTGAAGGAAGGTATGTATGTTTTCAAATGTAGCACCCATAAACTTGCACAAACTCTGGCTAGTGTAGTCGATGAAGCGCCTCTTTCCGGATGTTCGACTATTGTGGTTTTGTGCTGGACAAAACTAAAATTGGTCAATATCTATCAATGTTTTCAAACAATTGCCTTAATCTTCGAAGGGGATTTATCAGAATGCACTGAAACTTTTTGGTAATAAAAATTTCAAAAATCCACAATCAGATGAAAAAGATGATCTGAAAAAAAATCGTTTTTATTATTTTTATAAGATCAACGTAGTGACTAGCCTGACAGTTGATTAAATTGGTAATAGATTTTAGTTGCTATTGCCGGTGTGAATAGTTTGATAAAGTTATCGCTCATGAACTATTGTAACATGCCAGCGTGGAAACATTTGTAGCAAGGGTCCATATAAGAACTGGATTCATATCTGTCATATGGTATTTGCACAAAGTAGACAAACTGTTTTCAAATTTACTCACTGTTTATAAGCGAGAAAATAGCAAATGTTGGAATGGCAGTTTAAGAGCAGTCGTGGGAAATGAAAGACTTAATTTATTTATTTTCACCATAATATCAAAGTAATTAAAACTTTTTCCATGACCCATTGGAATTTAAGAGGACCAGGCTGAGTAATTCCTTTGCATGATAAAACTGATGACTTGATGGCGCTCAGGTTAATTCTAAATAATGCGTGACGGCTTATAATGGTTATTTGGGATTTAACAGCAGTGAACACCAAGATGGAGTGCCTTCCAAGTTTCGAAGTGGACAACTGGCAAAATGGAAATACTTATAAATTAATGTATTCTCACTTGACAATATTTGCACGCTGTCTTTTCTTCGTGCTTGAATTTTTTTTTTTTACTGTAAATAATGTAAACACTAGGATGTATGCATGTATTTATCTATCTGCCAGGAAAAATTTTCTAATTCCCGCTAGGTGACGTTGTTAAAAAACGGTATAAAAGGAAAGGGTGCAAACCTTCTTAACCTCAGGATGTCGTAGTGATAAGACCGGTCTTGTCTCCCACCCCGGAAGATTTCTTAATTCCCAGTTGAACCGCGTATCCCATACGCCATCTCTCTTCAAAAAAGCTTAATGCAACTAATAACTCCACTAAAACCCATTACATGTATCGTCTTCTAACACTGTATGCCAGTGATGAGACAACGCTGTTACAGATTGGTGACCTAATGCCAGCACACACACTACACCCGTACGTACGAGTCTAAGAGACCAACGAAGATCAAATTCATTGCATTAGTTATAGTTTGCAAAACTAATTCACTGGCAATGGCTCAATACCGAGCCCTCCACCACTCCGCGTAAGAATATTGTTTTTATTTTAAATATTTTTTGAGGTTCAAATGTTTTTTTTTTTGGTTTTTTTTTTTGTAATTTTAAAACGTCTGAGAATGTCATGAAAAAATGAAGTTGCAAAAGCGTTTTTTTGTAACATTTATAACATTTATTTCTAGCACTTAACATTTTCTAAAAAATAACTTCATTAAAAAAAAAATAACATTGGTCAGTTTTGGTAAAATAACAAAGATATGAAGACGCCGTTTACGAAATTTAACTACAGTGTAACCCGGATATAAGAGAGTTGTCGGGACCGGAGAAGAAGTCTCTTATATCCGGGTTTCTCTTATATCCGGGTTACACTGTATGCTATATTAAAAAAACAAACAAAAAACACAAACAACAAACCCAACAGCAGAATATTAATTTCATAAGAAAACACTGCATTGGAAAATTCTTTCAATATCCTTTATTCA
This sequence comes from Acanthosepion pharaonis, assembly GCA_903632075.3. NCBI lineage: Eukaryota > Metazoa > Mollusca > Cephalopoda > Sepiida > Sepiidae > Acanthosepion > Acanthosepion pharaonis. The sequence goes on along the minus strand of CAHIKZ030004380.1, from coordinate 1,296,898 downwards.
TTATTGTTCATAAAAATTGCAAGGCGCATTACTTCATGTTTCAGTTAGGAACATTGAAATAATTCCCCGCTTTAAGGTCTAAATTAAATTTATTTCTGCTGCAATGCTTTTTTTTCTATTAGGAATCTTTAATACAGTGTAACCCGGATGTAAGAGAGTTGTCGGGACCGGAGAAGAAGTCTCTTATAGCAGAGTTTCTCTTATATCCGGGTTTGGTCTATTTTGTTTAGGTAACACAGGCTCTAATTTGGGACCAGAGAAAATCTCTCTTATATCCGGGTTTCTCTTATATCAGGGTCTCTTATATCCGGGTTACACTGGTATCTTTTATATATATATATATATATATATATAAAACATTGTTTCGATGTAATTCCATGCGGATAATTTTTTATCAGTGTTTCTCAACCTTTTTCACTTCAGGGCGCACTTGTCGAATAACTAAAACTCTGAGGCACACTTTAAATTTTAATAAGAAAAAATAAGTCCTGAAATTTGAAAATAGGAAAATTCTAAAGAAGTCTCCTGAAATAAGCATCTATTTTTTAAGACATTACATTGCTTGGTGTTTCTAGCGTTTTAAAAATAATGTGGCGGTGGTGTTTTTTTGTTGTTTTTTTTTTTAATATAAAAATAATTCATAAATTACTCTCCTGCTAAATTGGGGCGCACCTGGCTACCTTTCAGGTCGCATAGATTGAAAAACGCCGCTTTAGATACGTTGTATTTCAAACTGTCGTAATTCATAATAAGAACGTCAAATTTTTAATTGCATGATTTTTTTTTTTTAATAAAATTACCATAGCAAATATAGTTTTTAATGTCCGTTGGACATTATGTTAATCAGCCATGTTCTTTTCTTGTCGTCTACCTCACTAAATTGTTGAAAAAAGAAGAAATACCCATGATAATTTATTAGCCATGTGCACGCATCACATTAAGATAAAACAAAATCGCCGACTTGCAATGCATGTAATACGGATAAAAAATAAATAAGATTAAAGGGATTGTCTTCGTTTTCCCCCCCTATTAACTTGTCCCTTGACGCAATATCTCTCGACGACGCTGGTGATATATTTAAAGTAGGAGCAATCATAAGGGATTGGTTGTTGCAGTTGAGCTGAAACCGCTTTTGGCTAATGACGTCATGCTCATTTTTTTCTTGTCTACAGAAACAAAACAGAGAAACGTAGTGTACTATTTTACAGGGAAACAAACATCAGTTTCTATGAGAGAAATGGGATTAACAATTATGGTAACATATTGTGTCATATTAGCACTGGTCGAATTTTGCGGTTTGCGTGGGTTCAATAGGTTGCGTTAATATTCAACATTTAAATAATTAAAATATTTGCTATGTAAAGCCTTTAAGAGGCATGTCAAAAAGCAGCACAAATTAGGATTCACTTAAACAGCAGGATTCAAGAAAAAGTCGACCAAAATAAGATTAAAAATGCGAAGACGTAGCAGAAACAGATCGCGTGGTATAGAGTGAATTTTTAACCACTCGCTGTTGGTTCGAGTAAATTAAAAAAAAAACACGGAATTTGTAACTCTTGAAAAGAGTTAAATACAAGATTTTGCAACAGGTTGTGGTCAGTCAATTCAATTCAAATTCTTGGCATAGAAAAAACTCAGACTCGGCTCGACTTGAAGGCATACTGCAGATCAGTGCGATTTTTCATCTTTAGCTCATTTCTGGGTATATTCATTTGCTCAAACCTATTTTCAACACCTACATAGTCAACAAGTTTTTTATACTGAGCGGATATTACTCAAAGTTAAAAAATGTCCCCACCAGGGCTACGTGAATTCAGAAGCTAGGGTGTCCAGTCAATCATTCTCTTTAACCTATAGCTGGGGTAGAAGAAGTGGATTCATACCTTTCCCAAAGAGTATTTGCTCTAAAGTGAATGTAACGTTTTCAACCGGAAGTCGAAATTGGCTCGCCAGTTTCTCGTTCGTAGCCTCTCCACATTACACCACCCTAAAAGATTCTCTAAGAACTGAAATAACATAACTTCTCTAAGTCAATATGTTTCTACTTCCTTATCCGAGATGGATCGTATTTATTAAATGGATGTATTTTCTCTGCGTCGAACATGTCCATTTCTCCGAACATTTAAAAATGACACCGTTCAAAGATACCGCTACAGAAAAGCAGCACACACCTTTAGATTTCAAAAACTTTGTAAAAATGTGAAAACAATGCAGTTTTAAATTTTACCACGGTAAGTAGAAGTCTATTTATTGTATCAATTGTGACTATGAATAACTTACCATCAGCACTCTAAGGTATATCTGCAAAAAATGTATGTATTTAGGAAGACTATTTACATAGACAAATTCGTAAACTTAAGGAATCAGCACATATGCTAGGCCACAAAAATTTCCTGGGCCGACCAAGCATAGAAATGACAGCAAAAATTTCAATATGAGCACTGGTAAAAAATGATGCTGAAGGTTTATAATACCCAGAAATTCATACACAGATGTTTTCAAGGACACATGGCACAGTGGATAAAGGCGTTAGTTAGATCCAATGACAGGACACAAAGAGTGTGAGTTCAATAGTGGAGAACTTTCAGAGGGAAATTTAGCAGGAGATAACTGATAACTGACATCCATCAAACATGGTACGTGAAACTAGAACAGTCTACCCCAGTGATCGAAATAAAGGGTTCAGTTCGAAATTCCAACCACCTGAAGAAGGCCGGAGCGTACAACGGCCGAAACGTTGTGACAAATATGGCGACAAAGATGAGGACAATAGTCCGACTAATGTAAATACTGTACATAATACTTCATCTCAGAAATATAGACAAACTCTTTAAGTTTTTTTTTTTTTTCAAATTAAAAAAAAAAACAATAATAAAAAGCATTTACTTTTTATTCGCGTTTCTTAGTGGACACGTTAGTATCAAATCTCCCAGAGCCAACAGGTAACAGCTCGAATACCGAATTTCATGGAAGGTACGTCAGTCATATTCTGGCCTTGTCCCTCTTCCAAAGCACATTGTCTCGTGCCAGTTTGAACCGAGTCAAGTAGATACCGGTTTCAAGAGAAATTACACATCAAGTAAAACATTACTTTTTCTACTGATCTTGTTAGAATAAACATAGTTTTTTTTTTTAGAAATTTGTTTTGATTGGCCTTCAAAGTGTTATTAATAGATGCAGCACTTGATATAACGAGAAGGATTTATGAAACAGATATAGCAAGAATTTCACTCATCTAAATGATTCTATATATTACCTAAAATCCTGGTAGTTAAGGAAAAATGAAAACTGTCATTTAGAGTTGATTGTATTTTAATCAGAGATACATTAGCGGAATTGATTTTTATTAAGCTTGGCTTTATTTTTACACAAGGCCACAAATAAGTATACTGTGCATAGCAGATCAAGATAAAAAAAGAATTTTAAGTGGTTAAGAATTAGATAAGTGTTATTGTCATAAAAGAGCTTTTTATTGAAGGTAGTTTTCATGACTATCTGGTATACACCTCCATACACACATACGTGGAAGTACTGAAAAGTACAACCAAGAAGACATTTCTCAAAGAAATCTCATATATTTAGTCATTTAGGCAGATTTAGCAAAGTGGTTCTAGCCAAGGCCTTACACCTCAGCACACCTCGTGTACATCTATCTATCTATCTATCTATCTATCTATCTATCTATCTATCTATCTATCTATCTCTCTCTCTCTCTCTCTATATATATATATATATATATATATATATAATTTCACCCCAAGCAAGGCAATAAAGCCACTAAGCCGCAAGAGGTTACTGAGTGTTAGAGAGTATATGAAAAAAAAGAAAAATACTATTAAGGAGTGAGAATAATAAAAGAACAATAATTATAAAGAATTAAGACAGAAGATAACGATTTACATTTAAATTTTTGAAGATCAAAGTTGAATGGGAAACTGGAAGCTGGAAAAGAGTTCCATAAGTGAGAAATGCGATAGACGAAACTGTTATCATAAAACTTATGGTTACATCTATAGTGATTACAAGTGTAAAATGTCCATGCGTAACTATTGCCACGTGCATGAAACTCAAAGTTTCACCTAGCGGTGAGGAACAGAATGTACATAACCATGGCATTTGCCACATTCACACATACACGCGCACGCGCACACATGCACATAAAGAAAAGAAAAAAAACATCAACCTAACCAGAGTAATAATAGCATTCCAATTAGCATATAAATTAACTACATCAAATTTAGCATAAAAATAACGAAAATGAGAAAATCGACCCCACAGATGTACAAACAGTGATGCACACCATGATCACATCTTCTGTAATGTTTGTGGGGGTTGTAAGTAACAATGGCACACCACACTGTTCCTCAGAGTCATTATCACCATCTATATCGAGTTGTAGACACTGGGCAAACCTTGAATCGTGTGGATAATCGTAAGTATTCCAACAGGACTCTGCTCCCAGCCAAGGTGAATTCTCACTTTCAGAATTAAGCTTTCCTGAATTTAATTCTTTGGACTACAATGTCTGACGCGTCATCGAGATGAATACCAACCCAACTTCCTGCAGTCCCAAAGGTCGTCACTTTGAACGTTATGGGTAACAAGATAACCACCTTGCCTGGGAATGCAGTCGTTACTGAGTGCATATCACGGCTGAGGACAGCTTTACTGAATAAGCTTTTTTTCTGTCTGGGTACATTTTTATTTACATAATTTACATGCAGATTATTTTCCTCCTCTTTGTAGTTAGCGCAACCGGCCTTCAATCAGATGTATGTCGATCCCTGTAGGTTACCCAGATCGACATACACTTGATGAAGGACGAAGGGCACAACGTTCGAAAAGTCGTGATAGCAGCAACAAAGATGACGATAATAGTCCGCATGTAAATAATATAAATAATAATAACTCCTCATGGCAGAAATTTATTTTTGAAAATATACTGAGTTTTTTCTCTTTCTTATTCTTGATATTATAATTTAATCTTATCCCCCCTCTCTCTCTCTCTCTCTCTCTCTATCTATCTATCTATAGAAACAGCAACAACAATAACAACAACAACAACAACAACAACCATTTCTAACCTTATGTCCATGTGCGGGACAGGGAAAGAAATGTGTAAACGCCAGAAATCAAAGGAAATAATAATAATAATAATAATAATAATAATAATCAATAACATCTATCAAAAAAGTAATCGGCTGCTTGCTGCCCTCCTTGGAGGACATTTTTAATTCTCTCTGTCACAGAAGAGCACAAAGCATAATAAAAGACAGCACGCATTACGGGTACCAATTGTTTGATCTGTTTAAGTTTTAGATCTATTAGTTCTAAGACAAACGCTTAAAGGAGAGCTTTCATCATTGGACCCTGTGTTAAATGAACACTGCCAAAATGGTGAAAATTTTAAATGTATTTTAAACGTCATTACTTTTATTCATTCAATGCTGTCTGTGTTTATTTCATGTATTGTGTGCCTGTATATATATATATATATATATATATATATATATATATATATATATATATATATATATATATATATGATTTGCATGTGTTAATGCCCCTGGGAGAGCTGTGCAATTTGATTGTGCATGTCACAGTGGGGAGGAGGAGGAGAAGAAATAAAAATACGTAGAAATTACTATAAATTAATGTATTTCAAGGCGAACAGATTTTTTTCCTGAATGAGATCAACTATTGAATATATAGCGTCTTCTATGTACCGTGTCCCTTCATGACGTAAGCGATCATGTTTTTTTTGTTTTACACAATTCCTGTCCTTTTTTTATAACTCTTAGCAATGTTTGTCTTTTAAACTAACTCTTTTAATGCCTGTTCTGCCGACCATATACACAAAATCATTTGGTAGGTTATTCGCTGCTTTCCTCTGTTCCTCTTGTTCCTCAATATGACTCGTGAATGTCAATTTTTCTAAGTCTTCTTTCATCATTATGTACCCTAGAAATTTCGCCTCTCTTTTTCTAATTCTAAATGTAAGTGTTCTTTGGATTGTCCTTAGTGCTTACGGCTATATCACATTGGAACACCGTACGATCATCGAAGTTAAGCAAAGTCGAGCTTTGTTAGTACCAAGATGGGTGACCGCTTCGGAATACCAAATGCTGTAAGTTTGAATGTGCGGGTGGTGTAATGGATAATGGCTCGGAAATGTTTATCGGAGAGCCGAGTTCCAATACCATTTGGGTTCGTTAGATTCGCTTATGCGCAAATACCTTTAGTAAAAGTATGAATCCACCTCTTCTCCCCCAGCTATGGGTTAATTAGTAAGACTTGTATTACTAAATCATTATTATCTCAAAAAAATTCTTACAATCTAAAAACTTTTTCTGGCTTTAAATAACATGCAAAGGGTCGATAAACCATAAAAAGTTCTACATATAATTATTTTAGACATTAATTATTTATATTTAAGATCCAGTGAAGTTGTTTTTTTCCCTGAATAATAAAGAGAAAGTTTTGAGAGATTTATTCTCTAAAAACAGCAACGACTGCAAAACTAACTTTATCTAAACCTGTCCACATCCGTAAAAGCATATGTAAATTTATAAACATTTTTATTTATTTATATGCGTTAGTATATATTTATACATATACTAATATATTTGTATACTAGCTATACAAAGGATTTACATACATACTTGTTTCTTATTACTGTAAAGTATAAACGTTATTTTAGTGTATACACTCGTTTGAGTGGCTCTGTTTTTCTGTTTCTTCTTTTTTTGTTTAAACAGTGAAATTAATAACAAGCGGTCTAGATCTAGAAGTCCTACTAAAGAAAAATTGTGTCTAATTCGATTTCACTGTTTAAAACAAGTTAGCAACAAAAATAAAACAGGGTAAGCAACTCAAACACGTGTAACCACTAAAAATAACGTTTAATGTCGGCTTTAAAAAAATCCATTTAAAATTCATACTTTTGCACATGCAAAATTATACATACACTATATATATATATATATATATATATATATATATATATATATATATATATATAATAATAATAATAATAATAATAAAGTTAATGATCAGAGGTGAATTGGACCATGAAGCAGTAGTATTAAAATAGTGCTCAATACATATATAAAAATATAAAAGTTTAACACGTAGAGCTTTTAAGTACAGAAAATTAGGAAATCAGTCGATTCCGCTACCTTGGTTTCAAACTTCCGGTATCTTCATGCGATTTCGGTCAGTTGATTTCCTAACGCTTTATTTTCTAAAAAAGTAAAAATTTATGAACGCTATATTTTAAAAAAAAAAAAAAAAAAAAGTAAATAAGCGCACGACCTGAAGTTTGGTAGAAGGCGAGGAAAAGGAGGAGGGAGACAAGTAGTGGAAATAAATAAATATATATATATATATATATATATATATATATATATATATATATATATATATAATATAATTTTAAAAATGTTCTTCTATGACATGTTTCACCAATGCTCTGGTCATCATCTGTTTCTGATGACGCCGACCATCGGCAAAGTAGAAATTTTTCAAAATTAATTTATGTATTTACCATTCCGCCGGAATCGCATTCAACTGCCCACACACATACATATACATAAACATATATGTAGTATAATGTATATATATATATATATATATATATATATATATATATATATATATATATATATATATATATATATATTGTGATTTTCTAAGCGTAGCTTAGATGTGGCAAAGCCTGAAAGTATTCCAATATATATATAAATGGATGGGAAAGAAAACATCTCATTACCTACATTTTTGTAATTTGTTCTTGGTCTGGCCGAGAACTTTTCTGTAGACACCCAATTTTATGCACACACTGGTTCATATATATGCTTAAAATATCTGCCATATATATACATATTTATACACTGCACACATACAGCTGTCTATTCACACATGCGCACATATTACACTAAACCCTCACTACAGTAGAATATAATGTACCCTTTACAAAGAACTAATGTGAGTTGTCGATAGACCTTGACATTGGTGGACTGGAAGAGGTTTCGTCTTCCTAAATGTGTACTTCTTTTTTCTTTTTCTTTTTACATATTGAAAATAGTATAAATAGAAAATAGACAGGTGAGATTACTTCGCCGCGGGAGGTTCAGATTTTGCTTGTAGAAAGGTTTGCTCAAATATTTTTAGTGTTGCCAATTGATCCATTTTTTTTTTATATATGTAAACTATTAGGGTGTGGCTAATGTTTTTAAATGGTCTTTCATATGTACGTATGGAGAGTAAGATTTTTTTTATATATAAAACCCGCACACATATACCGATCTATACAAGACTTCGAGAGTTTACCATAAAAGGTAATATTATACATGAAAACGAGGTCGGTTTATGGTTCTTTTTACCGAGACGATAAGGGAAAGTTCTTATGTCTATATGATAACTATAGTAGGGTAGTAAAAGAAAAGTATTTTATCATAATTACAAGAAAAATGTTCTTTTAATTTTATCAAATTATTCCTCACTCTCACTCAGTCACTCACTCACTCTCTCTCTCTCTCTCTCTCTCTTGTTATTCGATATATATATATATATATATATATATAGTGTAACCCGGATATAAGAGACCCGGATATAAGAGAAACCCGGATATAAGAGAGATTTTCTCTGGTCCCAAATTAGAGCCTGTGTTAATGTATATAAAATAGACCAAACCCGGATATAGAAAACCCGGATATAAGAGACTTCTCCGGTCCCGACAACTCTCTTATATCCGGGTTACTATATATATATATATATATATATATATATATATATATATATATATATTTTTTTATATATCAAGAAAAACTTTGGAGCAGAGATGTATGCCAAAGTGGAAAAAGTTTTCGTGTGATGCATTTTGTTGCTCAGAACTTCAACGGACTTCCAATTTGTTATACAACTTTCCTCCAATATATATATATATATATATATATATATATAATCATACTGCTAAATACATACATATATTTAAAATCGGTTGAGAGATAATTCGATTGAACTTTTATTCATTTTTAGTGATAATTGTCTCTCTATTTCCACATTAAGCACTTTACTGACAACAAAATTGTTCGCCTTAAACTATGTTAATATTCAGGTAATTACATATTTGAATAGGTGTTATTGATTTGCATTATTATTATTTACATAAATAGTTATATTAAAATTACTTCGCGACTATAGTGAGGTATGATAGATAAAATCACATAGATTATGAAAAAGGATTCACACAAAAAAGGATTTTAGTCTACACTTAACTAAACAGCGGAAAGATTAAGCATTACCCATAAGATACACGCATTTAAAAATATCTATAAAAAACATTATCTATCTATCTATCTATCTATCTATCTATCTATCTATATATGAGTGTTGACTTCAATGTTCACTTTTATATTTATATTTATATACGCTCTATCTCTGATGTTGAGCACTTTATCCCATAAATATAGCACACCTTAAAACTATATTTCTTCATATATATATATATATATATATATATATATATATATATATATATATAATTTTATTTTTCCGGCATAGTGGTACAGTGCTTATTCAGTATGAAACGCTTATTATTTTTAAATATTTTTCTCCGCGGCATTATTATTTTGTTCCAGTTTAATAAACTTACATTAGATTTCAGGGCGCGACGTTTATTTACAACCGGTACGCTTATTTTTTAAGTTGAAAAATTCATAACGATATGACTATTCTAGACGACACTTTTGGGACAAAAGAATACTGCATAGCCATATACGCAGACCACTCAGTGGGAAACGCCCTCACTATAACTGACCTACTGACCATTATACTATGTCTCTTTCTTTACCCCTTTCGTGCGTACCAAAATCGCATGCGATTTTTAGCCAGTAACCAAACCGGCTTATCATCGTTCTTAGATCTGTTCCAGTTTGATTCATCTAGGTAACCCCAGCTGCATTTGTCTTATATTTCTTTCATTTTATCTCTTACATTTTGATAATCAAACCTGAACCCATCAGGGGATAAAAAAGGCTTATATTTGGTGAAAAAAAAAAGATTTGAATAAATGTGTAGATGTACGTATAAACTGAGATATCGGAAACGCATGCGCACAAGCCAACACTGATTAGAATTCCAATGTATAAATAACAAAAAAAAAAAAAAACTTTTTCGTTAGAGAGAGAGATGGAGAAGGCGGGAAAAGATATATATATGTAGAGAGAGAGAGAAGGCGGGGCAAGGTAAGCACAGGTACACGGGCGTTCCTCTGTGCTATACACAGGAATAGAAAAAATAGATATCCAATAAAAGAGAAACGGAAATGAGAATAAAAACGTAGGAAAAAAATAAAAATAAAAAAATAAACTAAGCCAAGACTGGCTTGATTGTACTTACATAAGATATCAGTCCATTTTGATGTTATTTCTATATCAAAATGCTTATAAATGCGTCGAATTGTTTGTTCATTCTAAATAGGGAATTTTATAGTCTAAATACGTCATTAAAAACGTAAGATAACATACAATTTGTGTACACTGAGTTATATTTTTTTACCAAAGTACTTTAAAACGCTGCAAAACGAATGCACAAATTGCATAAAAAAAAGAATAAAATTTGTAATTTTTCTTTATTATTTAATATCATTTACGAGGATGTGTGAACAGAAAAGATACGTTAGTTTTCTTAGAGTTTGCATTTATAGTAACATCTAATATTCCCACCAGCAAGTAATGTAGGGACCTGAACTCGAAAAGTTTTTACACAAAGTACAACAAAGTTGGGAGTGGAGGGTACTAGTTTAACAAATTTTACTGAATAATGGATCTCAGATTTTATGAACGGTGCTAGAAATTCATGCATGTTTTTATCTGTAATAAAAAAATATGCATTATAAAATATACGTTTTAACATTTTCGTATTATATTTTGATAGATACATATCAACCTCACATTTTGACAGAAGGAATATATAAACACTGTTGTAAGTGACATTGTATCACCTAGCAACTGAATTAAAAAAAAAGTCAAACAAATTATGTATACACAAATATCTCCTTTCCTAAAAGAAATACTACTTTCTCAAACTAACACATATGACTATAACAATTTAAAAAATAAATAAAAGAAAACAGTTAAATTGAAAACAGTTAAATTGAAAACCTATTCTTTAAAATATATAATACGTAAATTAAACTGAAACTAAAATAATATACATAATAAATATATATTTAAAAAAAATAATCATTAACATTTACTAATTTTTGTTTCTTAGCCATTAAATTAAATCATTTAGCATCCTCCATAATTTCCCTTAACTTTTAATTCGCCTGAAGTATATTTATCAGCATTCTTAAATTTTAAAAATCTGGAAAACTAATGACATTTTTACTTAAATACTTGTTGCGAATTAAAATCCTTACATTTGCTTTAATAAAATCCACCAAAGGACAAAACGCGTCGGCTAAGATAATTTTTCCTTTTGTCTTTATTCATACATAGAATATATAAATGTATATATGCATAAATTCATATTAAATAAATAATTTTGTAATGTAATGTCCTTTTTTGAGGATGTAGTCGATCAGATCACGCCATACATTGTCCTTTCCTTATTTTCTGCAAGATACAATGAACTCTTGAGAATGATAGCGGGGTGGATTCGTATTGCCTTCTCCACGGATTGGAATTGTTTTTTCATTTTTACAGTAAGGATCACCCTATACAAGGCTTGGGGCTGTAGATGACCATGTAGGTTTGAGTGTTGTTGAATTAGAAACACGTGCTATTTATTTCCTGCTAGAAGGTCCAACTACAAATTATGGCGGACTTGAATTAAGTCCAACTGAAGATGTAAAGAAAACAAACAAGACCGATATATATATATGTCAACAAATATGTGTATTAAACAACAAATTTACAAATGACAATGTCATTAACATTTGTGTTTGTGTGTGAACGTAAAAAGTTCGTATTTTGGTGAATGTTCGTACGTACGTGTACGTGTGTTTAATGTTCACGGCGTCTTCCCACAAGTGGGGAGATGCTATCTTCTAAGAGAGTTTACATTGTAGATGTGTTCGCTGAAATGAAGAAATGAAAATAAGAGAATGAGGCACGAAGTTGCCCAGTATTTATAGTGTAGGGAGAGTGACCCCCTAGTGAACAATTAGGGAATTAAGGAGGAACTAACTCCGACAGAGCCACTCGAGATACAGGGTTATTTTAATGGGTAGTTTAAACGTATAAGAGGAGAAGATAACGGTTAGCCCTAGACTTGAACAAGTTAAGATTGTAGTGATCGGGGAAAGAAACATCCTCTTAGGAATTTGTACCACGGGACAGTGGTTCGCTAGAAGCTATTCGAGTGGAACTCACTTCTCACCGGAGGGAATGTCGGTGGTTTGCTACTATATAAGTGGCATGGCGGGTCCTGGTTTGAAAGTTAGACCTGGCTGAACCAAGGAATGTAGCTCGTCCGAGCACTTTCCATGGAAGAAGCGATAGAGCAGTGACAGGCTCGCCACATCCCACCAGAGAGAGAGAGAGAGAGAGAGAGAGAGAGAGAGAGAGAGAGGAGGGTGGAAAATGATTCGTCCCACACAAGGACTCGGATAAACCTTTTGAACTCCATCAAGACTGGAAATATGACATATGCTAATATATGACAACAGTATCCCATTTTTCAGCCTACTTTTGCCCCCACCCCAAGACGAGAGAGTCTAGTCCATCCTGCTATTTAACCCATAGTTGGAGTGAGATAGGGAGAAAAGATGGGTTTATGCTTTTCCCAAAGCATTAGTGCGAAAGTTAATATAACAGACATCAGAAATTTGAATGCGATATCCGTTAGACAACATTTAGATTAAATAAATCAATAGCCAAAGGCAAAATAACTGTCAAATATGTAAAATTATTATATGCGTGTGCCCGCGTATATGCGTGTGGGTAAGATAAGGACATTTTTCTATTTAAAAATAAAATCTTCGTTATTATGTTTACTCAGAGTCAATATATTCTTATTTGAATTATTTCCCTTCAAATTTCTTGTTTATGGCCTGTGTCAACATTATTTAAATCATTTCACCTCAAGCAATACAATAAAGCTACTAAGGCGCAAGGGATTTATATAAAACCACCAAATATATTGAAATATCATTCATTAGCTTACTTTAGTTTGCATTATTATTATTATTATTATTATTAGTAGTAGTAGTTGTAGTAGTAGTAGTATTACACCTGAGTAAGCGCGCAAATACATTTTATTTAAAATTCTATTTTCCAAAACTAACTTCCGGTTTGCAAAAACCGATTGCTTGGTAACGTTTTGTCACAGTTTAAATAATGCACTACATATGTTTACTTGTATGTGCGGGTTTGCGTATGATTTTAACATTTAAATTAAAATTTAAAATGTTTGCTGCTCCCAACAAAGATATTCATATTTCTGCTTCCCTTTACTAATGAAAACTCAAAAATAGATAATACAAACACATAATTTTTCGATTCATAATAAAGAATTACCAATTAAAGATAGTATTGATTATTAATTAAGATATTAATAGAATAGAGAACGCTTGTTTTGTAAACTGTTCGAGTGATTTGCTTTCATCCAAAAATAAATTGGTTAATGGCGCTCTTAATTATGCAAAACGCATTCTACATCCACATCCGGGTCGGTCACGATTCTGTTACAAAAGATAAAAGATGTTCCATAGTACAACGATAGCAGGAATCTTTCTTCTCGTTTCATTAATTCAATCCTTTTATTTTGTATAAGGTGACAACAGATGTTATAATATCCCTCGTAATTCTATCGTAGCGTATCATTTACCCCCAAACTCTACCTTTATTGACGCAGCGTCTGGGGTCTTTATATATATATATATATATATATATATATATATATATATATATATATATATATATATATATATACACACATGCATAGGTATATATATATATACAAGCACACACACATATATACAAACACATACATAGGTATATATATATATGTATATACACACATATATACACACACATACAAATGTATATATATTATATATATAAATATATAAATAAATATATAGATACCTAGTGAGCCAGAAAAACCTACCTAGGTTTCACCTAAACGGATCGTCAGGGAAAGTTTGGCTAACGTTTGCAACATATTTATAGGTGATAGCTAAAATCATACCACGTGATAAAACAAAAAACAACCTAAGTGGGGGGGTAAATTTTATTCAACAAAAAAAATCCTCAGTGGAAGTCAATATCTAATTTAGTAGCCAAGATTTTTTTTTATGTCTACATACATTGAGAATTTCAAGGTTTATGGGGTTTTTTGCAAAATTTCTTGTAATTTTGTTTTTTAGAGATTTATATTTAGGTTTGGTTTTTCCCAAATGGGGTCTAATATTAAAAAATGCTTCTTATAAATTTTAAATTTTGCAAATTATGTTTGAGGAGAAATTAAATAGCTTTATATGATCAACCTAACCAGCTATTAAACTCTAAAACTGAAATTCTCAATGTATGTAGACATAAAAATCTTGGCTACTAAATTAGACGTTTCCCGTTATTGACTTTCCACTGAGGACTTTTTTTTTTTTTTTTTGTTGAATAAATATTCCCCCCACTTAGGTTGTTTTTGTTTTTATCACGTGGTATGATTTTAGCTATCACCTATAAATATGTGTTTTCTTTGCCTCGTTAGCCAAACTTTCCCTGACGATCCGTTTAGGTGAAACCTAGGTAGGTTTGTCTGGCTCACTAGGTGTATCTAGGTCTGCTCTACGGTTGTATTGAGCTCTTTTGTTAGTTAGTTGTTACTCATCGGGGGTTTTTTTCTTTGGGCTTCAGACCTGCATCTGTGCGATTTTTTGTCGGCAGAAGTTCATGTTTGTAGCTCTTTCTTTTTAAAACCGTTTTTTTTCCTCGAGATTGATTTGATTAGCAAATCAAAATTCGAGGGTTTTTCAAACGAGTCTAGTTATCTATATTTATATATATATAAATATATATATATATGCACACACACACACACACATATATATATATATATATATATATATATATATATTTTTTTTTTCTCATTTTATATATGAAGTAAAGAATTTCTCTCGATATACGAAATACGCCAAGTATATTTGTAAGTTCTTGTCTGCAATATTTGTAACCACCATAATGTCTAAATTCATGAATTTGATATCTCGAATTCATGAATTTAAACATTAATATTTAACAGATTGGCAGCTATGTCTTATTCACTGTGGAAATTGCAGGATGTAAGCGAAAATTCTATGATGAAAGTTTCTTCCTTCACACTTCTTGCTTGTGGAACTCTCTTCCAGATTCTTGCTTTCCTCTCAATTACGATCTTCAAAAATGTAAATGTAATGTTAATCATTCTTTTCTATCTCCTTGTTTCTTGTTCTTTTATTGTTTCCCCTTCCATCAACAACGTCTTTTCTGTTTCTTTCACTCTCAGTAACCACTTGCGCCTTATTGACTTTATCGCCTTGTTTTGAAGTGAATCGATTAAAATATCAGGAATGCTTACATTAATTCTTAATTACTTTTACAGACGCGTCGCCAGTATTTTTAATTTAGGGAGATACAAGTATGTATTTGCACACTAAATCATTTTCACAGTGGGGAGACAAATAATTTTGGGTGGTGGCATCCCGAACCTTTGGAGATAACCCTGTACTGAAAATCCCTTTCTTCGTTATTTTCAATGCATTCTATAGTTAAAAGAACTCGAGTGCTTTTGTAGAGTTATTATTTACTAAGCATTAGTTTTGACACAAGGCCAAATATATGGGATGCTCAATGATGATTAAATTCACAGCTAATTATCTGTTAGATTAGCTTGCTAACCATTATACCACGAAGTGGACGCGTTTATATAGCAAAATTATTAGTCAGATTTCATTAATTCGTGACCATTGATAATACATCTAACCCTGATCTTCAGTTCATATCATACGGACTTAGTGCTAAACCTTGCTCGAAGCAATTTTATCATCTACACACATTAAAAACTGCTAGTTTATTTTCTCGAAACTACATCAGACAAGTGCTCGCCAACAGAAATAATGGCGCAGAGCAATGATCACCAACGTCCTGAAGGGACCCGACACATAGAAGAATTCCACGTATATTAGATGTATATTTGATAAAGATAATATAATCGCAGATGCTTTATCTTGAACTACACTGAAGGCGGTTCATATCAATAAACCATTCCAATTCGATTACAATACACTATGCTATGTTATATTACTGTAACGTGCAGGATAGCTGCGAATAAAGAGTGAAAACGTGTAGTGCAGCAACCCATAGCAGAACTGACTCTGGTCGATAGTAGCGTTATGCTGATTGCTCAGTATAAATAGTTACAGGGAAAGCAAATCTGCATTTAGTAATATATCATATCTCCATGTGATGTGAGAATTATAATGTTCATTATTGACAGAATTTGAACAATCCTTGTAATTAACAGATAAAAAAATATTCATATAAGGTATGTCATTAAAATATGATGTACGAATAATCATAAGGGCAGACGACCCTCAGCAACGTTTATTCTTTTATTCACCATCCCAGTTCATGTTTTGCTTTCCATTTATACAGTCGTTGTTACTCGATATTTGCTTCTGTTTCTCTTGCCTTAAATGACTTATGAATGTCAAATTCACCATCCTTTTTTCTCAAACCCTTTTTCTCATTATGTGTCTCAGAAATTTCAACTTTTTTCCTGATTCAACGTATATATGTCTTTTTTTTTGTTATAATTTTCTTAAAACTTTCTCCTTGCTCACATGTTCCAACTTTACTATTCTCAGCATTCTTTTGTAGAACCATATATCTTTTGCATCAAGTCTCCTTTTCATTAGTGAAGAAATTGTTCAGAGGAGGATTGTTTTTATCTGTCTATATTTCTGAGATGAGATATTGTAATTATTTACACTATTTTCATTGTTTGAACTGTTCTCATCTTCGTTGCCATATTCACGACCTTTTGGCTGTAGTACGCTCCGGTCGTCGTACGCACCGACCCTTTTTCAGGTGATTGGATAAAAGGTTCGGTTTGAAATTCCAATCACCTGAAGAAAACCGGAGCGTACAATGGTTGAAACGTTGTGAATATGACACCGAAGATGAGGACAACAGTCCGAACAATGTTAATAAGAATTTTTTTTACAATAATGTTCACCAAGAGCCACTTGATGTAGAGGGTTACAGTGTAAGAGTCACAGTTTATGGGGATTATGTGGAGAAGAAGATAACGGCTAACCTTAAACTTGTACAGGTTAAGATTGTAGTGGCCGAGGAATCGAACTCTTGTGTGTCGGTCTCACAGAGCAGCGGTTTGTAGGAAGAAGATAATCGAGTAGAATTTACACATTTTCAATGGAATACGAAGCGAATGAAGGTGACAATGGGCGCGGCATAGCTGCTCTTAGCCGTGAAGGTTAGAATTGGTAAAACTAAGGAATATAGTTTGCTTAAAAACTTCCATGAAAATGACAATAGAGCAGTAGGAGGCTTACCACGTTTGATCTATGGGAAACGAGTTGTAGGGTGGAAATTAATTCATCACCCACAAGGATGCAAATACGCCTTTTAACTCTATTGAGACTGGATAGTGAAAACTTGGCAACATATCGAACAGCAATCAGTTATGTGCGATGCGTGATACACGCTTAGGCGATCATATATCTTTCGATACATGATTGACGAGGCAGATATTTTTTCCCGCAGTAGGTTGCCGTTTCTTTCTGCGGTAGACCAGTTGCCATCCAAGGCTATAGAACCCGGTCTATCATGCTATTTACCCATAGCTGGGGAGAAGAAGAGGATTTATACCTTTCTCAAGGGTATTAGCACGTAATCGAATGTAATTGATTCAATTGAAATTCGAACTCTGCTCTCCGATTCCTCAATCCGAGCCGCTATCTATTACTCCGCCGACCCTCCATTATCGGCTTGATCTGGTTTTTGTAAAGGCAGGTGATAGCAGAAGATATCAGGTACTTGTTGGAGCGGTACAGGGAACTGACCATTTTCCAAGAATCTTTAACGAGGATCGTATGTACGAGTTCTAGTTAAGATCTGGGTTGATCTTGAGTCCCATTAATCGCTCAAGTCACGGGACCTTCCTGCGAGGATAATCGTTCATCGCGATAGGTAAACATTCAGGGTTCGCTCGATGATGATGGAACGTGTCACTAGTTTGGTTTTCGAGGCATTGAATGTAACCAGCCAGCTTTCCCCTACTGAGCTGTTTGAGCTAGATCAGAGGAAAGATCAACTGCCAAGATCTGGTCATCTGGAGATTTGGAAGTGCATCCATATACCATTGTATGATCAGCATAGATATTCACAAATAATTGGAGTATACACTTAGGCGGGTAATTTATGTAAAGTAGAAAGAGAATTGGACCGAGAAGTGAACCTTGGGAAATGCCTGTGATGATCACTTTAGCTTCGGAGGAATGACTGTTAACAACTTACCTTTAGGAAGAACTTCTTCCAGTGATTCCATAGTTGGAGAGCTTCTGCAGAAAACCCTCTATGCCACAACTTGTCGAAGCCTTTTGAGATATCTAATGTGATCGTTCTTGACAAGATATCAGCATTGGGCCAAGCCGATTGAAATCCTTACTGCTTGTCACTTAAAAGTTGTTCCTGTTGAGGTGATCAACGACCTTCTTGTTGATTATAGCTTTAAAAAATTGCTAATGACTCTGAGGAGGCTGATGGGTCTATACTGAGACAGGGATGAGCGCTCACTAATATTCTTGAAAACCGGACATACACTTGACGCATTCCATGGACATGGGGAGCATTTAAGCGGTTAAATAGTTTTACTAAGATCGGGGATAACTAAAGAAGAAGCACTGGGATTTTATCTGGACCAGTAGCCTTCTTACGGTGAAGATTTTTAATAAGTCTTGAGCTATCCCGAGCTGTGATAAAAATATTACCGGAACAGTGCATTATGAAACGAGGGAGAAAGTCGGGAAAAATTACCTTTTTCATCTAATCGTATGAAGAGCTCTGATAAGGATGAGATGACCTCAGGGTCATTTATGATAGTAGGCACTGACTCTGTCCCTCTATTGAGAATTTGGTTAGAGATTTTTCAAAACATCCGGGATCCAAGTTTTTTGTTTTCGACCTAGCTTCATTTGTCATTTTTTAGATCTCTGACAATGATTGCAGTAAGTGTCCTACACCGTTCTCTGTGATAGATATTCTAGTCGTGGTTACGGTGAGCTATGGTAACAGTACATTCAGGTGTGATTGATATTACATAGTAATCCAGCACTTTTCTTTGTTTCTAAATAACTTTTCCTGTTATTTAATACTCTTTTTGTTTAATATCTCTTTTACTAATTTTTCTGCATACTCTTCAATAGCTTCTTTTTGAATATGTTTCTGGGTCTTCTTTCAGTTGTTTTCCATCGTCACTGAGTTGTGATTTTTAAATACTAATAGTAATTTTTTTAAAGAAAGCTTATTTAAATGGTAAACAAATCAAATTATTTTAACCGTACTAGAACAGAAATAATATCATTCTACAGGGTCCAATGGATAAATTGTCACCTAAATTACTCATAAATGAAAATAACATCTTACATCTCATTTTAACATATATATTTACCAAAATTACACAAACATATCTTGAAATACTTATAAGTAAATTTATTCAATAAAATCGACATTGTCTTCAACCACGACCTCCAGACAACTTCGGAATCTCCTGCAACTCTTCTAGACTGTTTCCTTGTTTAAGTTGGTGAATGCTGCCATAATCATTGTCTTCAGTTCATCTTTGGTGTTACAATGAGTTTTGTTGGTCTTTCGCTCAACTGCGCACCACACATTATACATTATAATGAAGGGGTTTGCAGTCTGGGGAGTAAGGAGTGATGTCGTCGCAGAAATTGTCTAACAGCCATGACCGGGTTTCCCTGCATGTGTAGCATGGTTGCAGAGTCCTGTTACCAGACATAGAGTCTTCTATCAGTCACCTTCCTGACCCAGGGAAGCACTACCCCCTCAAGGTACTAGATGTAGGCGTCCGTGTTGAGTCTGAGGCCCCCACCAACAAATTTGGAGGTTCTTATCAGAGTGAGTTTTCCGAGCTGCCGTAGCTTCGTAATCATCATTAGATTCATTTAACTCTTTCCAAATCCTCTGCACTGTCCTCAGGTTGACATTCAGACATTCTGAAATGCTCGTATTGGAGCTTTCATTGCGAATGCCAAGCAGTACAGCATACCGTTTCCAAATTTATGGCTGGGTGATTTGCGTTATGGTGCTCTTTTTCTCACAGACGGTGCCCAACTGACCCTACTATACTGTGCAGTCGATAAAATCAAAAACAAAGAACGAGTATGCGCGAAATTGAAAATATAAAATGGCGACAATTTACTCATGGCGCCCTGCATATATGAAGTTTGATAAAAAAGCAACGGGACTGATCCTATAAAAAGAAAACTACAACACATATCAATTCGGCATTTCATCTTCAAAGAAATCTTCTTCTGAAGACACACACTTTATCCAGCATCTCGTTTTTATTGATGGTACCCACTTTTTAGGATATCGAGCAGCTGAATCGTCGCATTTTCTTAGATTTCTTCGACGTCTTGTTCCTTTTAAGTGGGAATATATTTTTGGAAAATGGAAAATGTTGCAAGGGGGGATATGATGGTTGGTGGTACTGGGGATTGTTGAGCTTGCTCAAAAATTGCTGTACCAGCCATGGTCACTGATGGAACCTTTGTGGTGTGGTGAGACAACCACACTCTGCACGCTTTACTTGCAAGCAGTGATATCAATAACGGAAGTGAGCAAGAAGGTTATAATTAATGTGCATGCGCGACAGAGTTTAAGGTCAATCTGTGCCAAACGGCTTCACTCTGCATATTTTAGCTCCGTTACCATAGCAACAGTCTGGATACTATTAGATTAAGCCTCGTTCACAGTAGGCTCTTGATAAAGCTCTTTTATAGGGGCGCTTGATGCTGGCAAGCCGTGACAGTTAAAAAAGTAATGGATTGAAAAGACAGTCACCCATTTTGAAAAATCTCTAAGCATGAAACAGCACTGTCAATGAGTAAAATTTCATATTTAAAAAAAAAATGTAAAATAAACTTGGACACTTGTTTTCCTTGGGAAAAAAGCAACATTTATATACATTTTCATCAGTTACTTGGCTATTTTGATAGAGATGATTTTGTTGGCTATATTTTGTCATTATTTGAGCGCTGGAATTCAAATTAGTCCAAGGTGATGTCATATGTAAAACGGGTATCTGGATAAAGAAAGCACCGGAAAAGTATCAAATATTTATACGCATTAATATTATTTTGCACACACACGCACGCGCACGCGCGTGTGCACGAGCACACACACACACACACACACACACACACACACACACACACACACACACACACACACACACACACGGAAAAATAAACTTGCAAAACCCAACGATGCCGATTTTGATTTGGGTGCAGATTTTGCGTTGCACGGTGTCTAAAGAAATACTGTTAATCCATAGAGTGACGTGATCCCCATTCATAAAACTGTTGTCTGTTGTTCCCAGTTTATATTTTTTTAAAATGCAAGTACTTTCGAATAATCCTTTATTCATCGTCAGGCATATGTTTTTCTTATAAAATCAAAAACTTGAAGACGAAATAATTGTTTGTCGACCGAAAAATATATATATATATATATATATATATATATATATATATATATATATATATATATAGAGAGAGAGAGAGAGAGAGAGAGAGATAGATAGATAGATAGATAGATAGATAGATATTCAAAAGAATTAATGGGTTTATTTGTAATCCAAAATTTTTATTACTTTAAACGTTATTTTTCGTGGTACTCGTATTTGAAATAGACGCCCCAGAGGAATCCAGAGAAGGGGGCGAAATAAAACTTGTCTATGCAGCGTAGTGACCGATGAAGGAAACGACCTGATATTCTAGAGTATATCTTAATTAACATCTCAAAACTCGTAGAAGACGGCTTGTATATCTCTGTAATTTGTATTGCATTTCTTAACGCATGTTTTTCTCATATGATATGGTGCATGATTTGTAGGTAGAGGATGCTGCTCTCTTTTTTTGGGGGGGGATGCTTTTCTCGAGACTTGCACGCATCTAAATTTAGCTGTCTTCCCGCAATCCTAAATTTAGTGCTCTTCCAGTTCTGAATTAATATGTCGGTATGAACATGCGCAGTGATTCATAGCAATTTTCGTATAATGCGAATGTGTAAGATGCTGTCTCAAGTACAAATGAATCTGCTTAATTTTAAGTATAGGTGGCCGGTGTGTACTACCCTCGAACCTCTCGGACTGGAGCGGGGGCAAGCCTGATTAGGGGCCCCAGGAAGTGATTTGCGACCCTCGCTATCATATCAATATTTACTTTTTTTTTTCTACCTACATTTATATACGTTACAAATTAAGCTAAGCACAACTGACTACAAAAGGATGAAAAGTTTTCGCGGATTTTAACGTCATTCTGTGTTCTTTTTTTGACTTGTCCAAATCCGTGAATTTGTTTTGCTTATTCTAAGTCTCGAAAAAACACTTTATAAAATTCGCTATTTTTTACCCATAATGTTGAATGTGTTAAAATTATTCAACTTTTTAACAAGAAAAATCACAAGTTGATGTTAAAAATTGCCGCAAAACATGCCCGTGTCATACAGGCTGCTATGGGCAGCTCGGAAAACTCAGTCTGTTTGTTCTGATAAGAACTCCCAGATTTGTTGGTGATGGCCTCAGACTCAATACTGAGGCCTACATCTAGTACACTGAGATATGGTAGTTCTGCCCTGGGTCAAGAGGGTAGCTGCTGGAAGACCCTATGTCTGGCAACAGGACTCTACACCATACCTCACAAGCAGGAGAACCCAGTCATGGCTGTCAGACAATTTCGGCGACCACATCACCCCTTACATCTGGTCACCTAACTCCCCAGACTGCAACCCCTTTTATTATTATGAGTGGGGAGCAATTGAGACAAACAAAACTTCTTGTAACACCAAATATGAACTGAATGCAAGGATTATGGCAGCATTCACCAATTTAAACAAGGAGACTATCCAGGAGAGTTGCAGAAGATTCCGAAGCTGTCTGGAGGTTGTGGTTGGGGATTTTATTGAATAAATTTATTCTTTCGTATTTCAAGATATTTTTGTGTAATTTTGGTAAATATATCTTTTAAAATAAGATGTCAGTATTATTTTCATTTTTGAGTAATTTAGACGACAATTTACCCATCGTACTCAGTAGATTCGTAGGTGAGGCATGAGATCCTTCCACCGGCTCTGTAAGTACTTAATAAAAATTAAATCCAAGCAGAACCATATATTTGTCTCCTATATACCAGGAAAATATCAGATTTTAGGTACTTTATTATTTATTTTGAAAATTAATGGCAGCAATGATTTTAGACAAATGATACATGTCGGCTCAAGAGCATGGATATAACCTGAGGTCAGGATGGTAAATTTAGCCTTTCTGTTTAATTCCCTGTTCCATCAGAAGTAAAGGGTTAAAGTTCAACCAGCTCTCTTTATAGTGTCATAGATGTCCTTAACAATCCTATTATAATTGTGCTTTTCCCTATCTACGTTAGTTCACACGACCGTTACGCTCTGCCAATACCTCATAAATAATGAACTATTCTGTTTTGATTAATTGAATATAACGAATGAAATGATTCAGCTCAGCTCAATAGAATGGACATAGCTTGAGGTCAGGGTGGCATGCTGGTGGAATTTTAACCCTTTACTTATCCAAC
The DNA here is from genome assembly GCA_903632075.3 of Acanthosepion pharaonis. Taxonomy (NCBI): domain Eukaryota; kingdom Metazoa; phylum Mollusca; class Cephalopoda; order Sepiida; family Sepiidae; genus Acanthosepion; species Acanthosepion pharaonis. The sequence goes on along the minus strand of CAHIKZ030004380.1, from coordinate 1,273,038 downwards.
CTGAACATTTTAGAGAGTTTGTGTTTCAATCTGAAGAAAGTGTAAAGGATTTGGAAACAGTTGTATGATATCTCCAGTCGACATCATGGTGTTTGGGGTGATCACTAGTGATAACGAAGTTACGCCTCCATTCGTCTTCCGACAGGGCCTCAGACTTAACATGGAGGCCTACATTAAGTACTGGGGGAGGGAATGCTGCCCTGGGTCAAGAAGGTAGTTGCTGGAAGACCCTATGTCTGGCAACAGGACTTTGCACCATACCACATAAGCAGGAGAACCCAATCATGGCTGTCAGACAATTCTGCGATCACATCACCCCTTACATACGGACAACAACAGGTTTCACCCACCTTAATTATTGTGTGTGGGGTGCATTTGAACGAAAGATTAACAAAACTCCTTGTAACATCAAAGATGAACTGAAGGCAAGGATTATGGCAGCATTCGCCAACTTAAACAAAGGAGTTGCAGGAGATTCCGAAGTTGGCTGGAGGCCGTGGTTGAAGCCAATGTTGATTTTATTGAATAAATTTATTGTTTAGTATTTCAGTATATTTTCATGCAATTTTGGTAAGTATATCTGTTAAAATGAGATGTCAGTGTTATTTTCATTTTTGCGTAATTTATCCATTCTATCCTGCGTGTGTGTGCGTATATATATATATATATATATATATATATATATATATATATATATATATATATATATATAGAGAGAGAGAGAGAGAGAGTTTTAAGGTATGCTGTATCTATTCGTAAGAGTGTTCAATATCAAGGATAGAGAGTAAATAAATATAAAAGTGGAAACTGAGGTCAACACCGAGTGGCGACAATCTGTTTCATGTTTAAGCACGATCATCTGACCATGTGAAACATATACTGTTGTTTATATTAAGCTCACTACTCATTACTCTATGGTGAGATATACGCGCATGCGCAGACTGATTACCTTTCGATTCTACAAGATATTTCCATACTTTGTTTATTAATGACTGTTAATATATTAACAGATAGTTTACGTTTACATATTTCTAGTACAGGTTTATTATAATTTTTCCCATTGTTCAAAAGCTTTATTGACCATTTCTACTTTTGATCACATAAAACATCTATTGATTTTGTGAGGCATCCTGTACGTACACCAATGTTTTGAGAGAATAATTCAGTAGAGTTTGATTTCATTACTACCAATCAGGAAATCAAATCATAGGAAAAAGATCTTGAAGTAAATATTGGGTATGAAAACATCATAGGGAAAAAGCCATAGACAAAAACTAGTAATGTTTTCATTCAAAATGGGTAATATTTCTAACAAAACAAGTAATATTTAACACTTATTAATAAAATAATTTTTATTTTATTATAATGAAATATGTTACTTAACTAAAATAAATGTTGCCGATAGAATGCTTCATAGTAAATAAATATTCATATAATTCTGTTTGTTCTTTAGTTAGTTAGATATCACATACATTACACCCTGTCAATACCTCATAGATAATGGACTATTCCGATTTGATCGTGAGGAAAGACGGAAAAGACATAACAGAGACGATGTTTGAGTTCAGTGGTAAAAAGAAAGAAAGAAAGAAGAGACGATAACATTATCATGCGTTTCAGTCAATTATTTTTTATTTGTATCTTCCTACTACTTTAAATAATGACCTGAATTTATATTTATGATTGTTATTGTAATATTTTGTTCAACTATTTCGAGATACAATAGTATTTGATAGTCGTGGAACTTGCAATGGGCTTATTCAATGAATAACTTACAAATTAAAATTCATCAGAAATTTCAAATAAGAAAACCGTAGAATTTTCACGGTTGTTTCTAGTTAATAAAGTCATATTTAATTGTAAACTGTTTAATTTAATTTTAAACTGTTATCGTTAGAATTTAGCTTTTCAAAATATTACTTATTTCATTGCTATAAATAAAATATGAACATTTATTTCATTAAGCTATATTAAATAAATCTCAATATTAATTATATTTCCAAAGAATATTACCAAATTAAAACATCTTTTATTTTTTCTACTCACAATTCAAAATGATAATATTTCTTTCTATAACTTCTATTCCACCCTATAAAACGTGCTTTATGATTTTTTCCCCCTATGACTATTTCCAGCCACTTCGGAATTATCTGTTTCGATTTCATGTGTGTCTTGGTGTTATTTCCAATATTGATTACGAATTAAATATTAGGCTGTTTGTAAAGTAGGGGTTCTCAACTTGGGGTGGGGGTGGTGGCATCATATGTAAATGTACTAATATGGAAAAGAATGAAGATTTTCAATAATATATGCCTAATATTTGGAATTCACCTTTTGAGTTGGACAATCTTGGAAAGTGTAGGAATGATATTCTGACTTGTGGTGAAAAGAGTTCATTTGGCAAAATTAGAAAATATATCAAATGAAATGTAAGAAATTTATTTAAATATTATTTATCAGAAATGTAATCTCCATCATTTTCAATGACTGCAACGCAATGAGAAAGCAAATTTTCGATTCCATGTTTAGAGAAATCTTGTTTTTTGTCTATATTTGTGAGATGAGGTATTATGTACATTATTTACATTATTCGGACTATTGTCCTCACCTTTGTCGTCATATTTATTATAACGTTTCGGCCGTTGTATGCTCCGGCCTTCTTCAGGTGGTTGGAATGTCGAACTGAACCCTTTATTTCGCTGTTCTAGTTCCACGTGCCATGTTCAATGGATGTCAGTTATCAGTTATCTCCTGTTAATTTCCCTCTGAAAGTTCTCCACTGCCTTAACCGGGTATTGAACTCACACTCTTTGGGTCCTGTCACTGGATCTAACCAACGACATTCCAACCACCTGAAGAAGGCCGGAGCGTACAACGGCCGAAACGTTGTAATAAATATGGCGACAAAGATGAGGACAATAGATTGTTTTCAACTTCTTTGTTTCTGAATGTTCTGCTAACCCCCAAGAAAAGTTTAAATTTTGGACAATTACGGGAGAGTTTTACGCCATATAAAATGGCTATTAGAGCATATTCTA
>CAHIKZ030004380.1:1147500-1265000 GCA_903632075.3 Acanthosepion pharaonis | reverse complement strand
TATATATCATTTTTCACTCTTAAGCAAGGCAATTAAGTCACTAAGATGCGGTGTGTGTGTGTGTGTGTGTGTGTGTGTGTGTGTGTGTGTGTGTGTGTGTGTGTGTGTGTGAAGGGGTTCTGAGCGTGAAAAAATATAAGATAAGAAAGAAAAAAATCCATTATTAAAGATCGAGAACAATAAGAAAACAAGTATTAAGAAATCAGGAAATAACGATTGATATTGCATTTGATGGTCAAACTTGACTGGAAAACATGGAGCCGGAAGGGAGTTCCACAAGCAAGAAGTGCAAGAAAAGATACTGTTTGCATAGAACTTACGATTTCATCTAGTAATTTCAACAGTAAAACGATGAGACCTTGATTCTAATCTAGTATTGCGCTTAAATTCATGGAGTCAAAATACCATAGAGGAAAGTTCATCAGAAGAATTACCATGAAAGTATTTATAGAAAATGCACAGGGAATTTATATTACGGCGGTGGGAAAGTGATTGAAGCCGAGATGCCAGGACAGGACTAATGACATTGCAGATTCTTTGGATTTTATCCAGGATTTCTAAATATGTAACAGTAGAACCAGATGTGGTAATAATATTCACAGCAAATACGAATGGTAGACTTATAAATATGTAAGATAGATTCCAACGAGAAAAATTGTCTAGCAAGTGTTGTAGTGTCTTCCATCTAATGAGTTTATTATGGACTCTTCCACTTACTATAAAGTAGTAGGAATAGTATGCCGCGGGGGAAACAGTGATAGACTGTTCTTCCGAGGCTGTGACTATTCGCAGCACCTGTCGAACTCTGCCTTGGGCAGAGAGGAACCCAGACGAGGCTTTGCCAAAAGAATGAGTTTCGTCCGGGGAGGTAGACAGAACCGAACCCGTTTATGCGGGTTCTACGGGGATTTTTTGGACGAGCCTACGGGCTCGGATGACCCATGTTAAACTCGGCCTTGTGCCACATATACCCCTCGTGGGGGGGGTGAAAAATATAACATTATAGACTGAACGCTGGTCAACCGAGAAGCACTTCTAAGTCATGTAACACACTTCTGTTGTATTTATTGTTTACACTATTTATCTGCAACCTCTTGTTTTGTTATTTTTAACCAATTACTTGGTCACAACAGCAAGACACAGCGAACCAACTTCCCTAGCAATTGATTCAATTTAATATTTCTATTTCATCTCATCTGAAAACGTTAGCCTGAGAGAGCGCAATGAGTCACTCTTCTGGAGGTTAGCATAAGCCATGATGATGGAAGGCAGAAAGGTTTCTCTCAATAGAGTGGAGTTTCGTTTTTGAGGCGTTAAAATTAACACGCCATTCCTTGCCCCAGTTATTTTTAGATCAGCTGCCAATATGAGCTTATCGAACCGATGAGACTAACTACGAAGACAAAAGTAAATAGTTGTGTCATCGGTATAGATACCAAATTGAGAACTGATGACATCAGAAATGTCGTTGATGAAAATAAAGAACAACATAGGTCCAATGATAGAGGTCTGGGAGGGGGATACCTGCATTAATGCAAAAAGATCTAAAAAAAATAGTAGCCATTTAAGGTAACTTTCTTTTCGATATTTGATAAGAAAGATTGAATCAGTTCATAAATTTGTCCAGAAATACCATAAATTTTCACTTTATGAAGAAGACCTGTATGCCAAATACTATCAAATGCCTTCGAGATATCCAAAGCAACCTCTCGAGCTTCACCATTCTTATCTAAAGCTTGATAGACTCTTTTAGCAATAATTGTTAATACATCAGCAGTTGACATAAAGAACCGGAAATGATATTGCTTATCTAAGAGAAGATCCTGCAAAGTGAGATGCTTAACCAAATCAGAGTTGATTAGAGCTTCTAGTAATTTGCCAAAAAGATGTAGAAGGCTAATAGGCTGATAGAAGAATCAGACTGTTTGACTGAGTTCTTAAAGAATGGAACTATAGAAGATTTCTAACAAGCAGGATAGCATGAATTAGCAAGACATTTATTGTACAGTTTAGAGAGAACAAGATTAATTTCAGGAGCCTATATTTGAAGGACTATTGCAGGGATACTATCAAGGCTACATGCTTTGAAGGGGTCCAGTTTAGAGATGATAGCAGAAACCATGGACAGAATGATATGGATATCACTCAATAGAGATTCAGTTCTAAGTGGAATGTTAAACAATGATACTCCAGATGAATCAAGAGTAGAACTAGAAGAGAATTTCTGCTTTATCAGTAGATGTTAGCACCTCATATTAAGTGAAGAGATGAGGGATAGAAGACACTATTATAGAGCAGCCAGTAGTCATGTGAACCAAACTTGTTAGAGACTTAGCCTTTTTGAGGACACGTTACAATTATCAGTCACAGGCGTCTATTATAATCGGGGCTATCACGCTGGTACACTCGAAACAGGTGACTCCTAAGGGCCACAGTGGCTGAACAGGCAGGTGTCAAACAAGGAGAAGATTGTAGTTTCACCTTTTATTTCTACGAAGGTACCATAGCATCGATACCGGCTTTAACCCAAGAAGAAACCTCTGTGACACAATTCCCAATAGAAAGGTTAAGAATATCAATCCAAAGGGCGTCTTGAATAAAGTCACAAAATAAATATCAATCAGTACGCTGGTATCAGAAAGAAGTCTTGTGAATAGGAGGTTTCTTTCTAATAGACAAATCAAAAGAAATATCAACAGATACTAACGCGTGATCAGAATTGCCAAGAAAACAGAGTTGTGATGCTCGACAAGAGCTAGGAGAGGAGGTAAAGAACAAATCAAGTGAAGAAGAATATTGGTCAGAATTATTAGGGAAACAAGTAGGGAAATCCATTGTTTCATCGAGAGACTGAATAACGGAAAAATTGAAAGTTCGAATACCGGCAATATCATTAGCATTAGAATCTTTAAGCCACTTGACATGATGAGCATTCAAATCACCAAACCTCAAAATGTTCGCAGATGAATATAGAATGAGAGCCATTTCTCTCTCTATAGATTGATTTTTTTTTTCGGTTTGGTAACTTTTGCAGGTTATTTAAAGTCGGAAAATAGTTTTAGATTGTAAGAATTTACTGGAGATAATAATTTACTGATACAAGTCCTACTAATTAATCCATAGTTGGGATGAGAACAGGTGGCTTCATACCTTTTCCAAGGATATTTATCATTTATTTAATGGGTATAACAAACCCGACTGGAATGAGAATTCGGCTCTCCGACTTTCACTTCCGAGCCGTTATCAATCCACTACTCACACATCTATAGTTGACATCGCCTGGTATTCCCAAGTGCTCACCCATCTAATTAGTGAACTTCGGTGATCGTAAGAAACCTGGTGCTTCAATGTGATAAGGCCATAGGCGCCTAGGCATATGATAAACATTGCTATAACAGCTTAATACGACGATCATGTAATCTACGCTGTTTAGGTGGCCGATAAAAACTATAAAGTTTTTTTTTATATTCGTCTTGAAGAACACAAAATGGCTGTATTGTTCCTCGGATGTCTTCGGAAATATGTGCTGTCAAATAATAATATAATAAAATTCGGAAGGCTGTTTATAGATATCTATTAAGTTTAACTTTGTCTAGCACTGTCACGCATGTGGAAGATTCGAATTAACATTACAGTACGAATGGTTGAGACGAGCTTGTTAACCTTTCTTTAGTCCACGACAAGATTTCCAATTTACAAGCTTAGCACGGCCTAAGGCCTTAACAATGGTGTACCTGCAAGAATCAAATTCACTATTTTAATGCTCTTACACTTTAAACTATGTTATCGTATAACAAAATTAGTATATATATATATATATATATATATATATATATATATAGAGAGAGAGAGAGAGAGAGAGAGAGGACCGTTGGGTGGTGATGAGTATGTAAAACAGACGTGGGTTAAAATTTCCTGCTAGCCGATCCAACTACATGAGAAAGTTGGACTTTAATTAAGTCAAAAGAAGAAAAGGAAAAACAAACACAAGACCGATAAATATATGTAAACAAATATATGTATTAATAACAAGAAAGGTTACAAGTTACATGGATAGAGTGTCTGTGGTGAATATTATGTGTGTGTGTTGTGGTGAGTGTTCGTACGTACGTATATTGTTCTTAGCGTGTTCCCAGAATTTGGGAAACGCTGTATCTGTGAGAGCTCACATCTGCGAGGTGGTATAAGGCCGAAGGCCTGAGGGAAAAAGAGATTTACCTCAAGGTGGCGGCCCAAAGGCCTGAAGGAAAAAAAGAGGTCGAGGCGAAGGGTCAGCGAGTATTTATAGCCAGGGAAGAGAGACCCCTGTTGAAGGATTAAGGAACTAAAGGAGGAGGTAACTCAGACATATATCTATCTATCTATCTATATATATATGTGTGTGTGTGTGTGTGTGTGTGTGTGTGTGTGTGTTAATTGGAACAGTCAAATGAAAATTTTAAATGCTTTCTTTCAAATTAATTTTCAGTTTTCTGTGTGAAAGATAATAGTCTAACTAAAGCAAGAAACATCTATTTCCGTATATAAATAAACTTTTAAGACATTTTTAAAGCATTAGTACTTTCTTTCGTTACTCGTCGACTCACCGCGCCACCATTATATAAGAAAAATTAAAACAACAAATTTAAAATTCTGTTATGAATTTTGAACGCAATTCAAAATACCAGGAAGACGAAGCGGCAAGCACTTTAAGGCTTTATTTGAAAGAGAGGGAAAAAACGCAGCTGAACGTCGCTATCGGTGTCTATCCACATAATGCCGTACTAACCAGGATACAGCACAATTTATAAAGGAAAAAAATGTATGTTCATTTACATACAAGAAATTTACACACAAAAAAACATTAGTTTACAAACAGAAGAATTTGAATAACAGAAAAGAATAATGTTCATTTACATAGCACACTTCAAAATCAAATATTTGAATATTTGTTTTCGGAGTCTGTTACTAAATTTAAGGATTAATTAACTAGATTTTCTAAAAGTAATGCTTAACATTTATTTTAAAAACGAATAAACGTTTTTTAAATAATGTTTTATTTATGCACGTTAGTCCGTGAGGTCAAAAGACAAAGCAGAAATATTGTCATTCTCCCACTGCCCGAAAAAGCGCGGGAAAAAGAAAAAAATAGAACCTAAAGAAGTACGGAAGACGAGCAGTGTAATAATCAATAATTTGTCATTTTTTTTAATTAAATTTTCTTTAACCTTATACAACCAATAGTTTAAGAATATAATTTTATTAAACTTAGTATAATGACTAATTTTATTTTTTATACTGATTGAACTATTAGATTATTGTCATTATACTCCACCGATATTAAATAGTAGTCAGTCAACGCGAGATATCAGAATTATTTCCATTTTATATATCCTTAAAAAAATAATCTAGCAGTTGCTAAAAGGAATAAAATAAAATAAAATTCTTTTAAAAAATGTTTACACTTGAAAATGACATTAAAGTTTACCTTTTATAAATGTTCAAACATGTTTTTAATAAAATAAACTCTTGTGACGAACAGCAACGGGATTAATTTCAAAATTACACTGAAAAATTACACGTAATTTTAAAAAAAAAATATCAAGTTTAGAAATTTTTTTCTGTCGAATCTGAAAAGAATAAAATGTGTTTTATTAAATTATGTAAGCATCAATTCTCAAAAAATAATTTTTTGACTTTTATTGAATTGTTTTTGGCAAAATACGTACTGGATTTTCTGTATGTTTACAGTCGATATTGCATAAAATTTTTACTGAAATAATATCTTATGGGATTTCTTTTTATATAATTGTAAAAGATTTGGACGACTCCCACCAGAAATTAAAAAGTAAATACGTGATATCAAAAAGGGGTTGTGAAACATGCCCCCTAAAATACTTCCTCATAGTTTTCTTCTTTTTTTTTTTTAATAAAATAACCTATTTTGTAAAATATTAATTCATTATTGAATGAGTCGTGAAAATTTCGTTTGCATCGGATAATTCCCGGATTTTTGGCAAATATTTTAAACAGGGAGTATCGATACTTGTACTTTCATTGCGGAAAAGAAGAATCCACTTTTTTTTTTACTGAGAAATAAAAAATGTATAATTTTAGTGATCTATGCAATTGAATAGATATTTCACTTTTCAGTTACTGAAATAATATTCTGTGTTGTCTGTTGGGAAGTCCCAATTTTAATCTTTTCTTACATTCCGCGGCTTTGTACACATATAATTATGCAACTTTTTCTTTTTTTTTTTTTTAATTTCACCAAATAATGAGCAAACTGATAATTATTCTACACTTTTTTATTATTTGTGTTTATTGACGACAATTTTTGAAAGTAAAAACTGAAAGATTTAGTAAACGACAGGAAAAAGTAGTTTATCGTTAGCTATGCCGGGCACAATATCATAAATGTTGGGCGCCCAGTGTGGATAAAATTTCTAAACAATAGCATGTGTGTTACTACCAGGAATTACCAGTATTAGTCGATCAGAAAATCATGTTGTTATTTATCAATATTTCTGGAAATAATTTAATAATTTTTTAAGTCATTGATGAGCTTAAGATTTTAGGGGTATTCTTTCTTTCTTTAGCTTTTCTTTATTAATGAATGACCGTGTGAACCAATATCCTAAGCCCAAATATTCCATTATTACGTCCTTTTTAAAAAGTCACCGTTTTTAAGAAAACCAGCGAAGTCTTCTTTCTTTTTCTTTTTGTCGAAGGGTCGTTTTATTTTAAAGTCTTTCTATTTTTGTTTTATTTTTGATATTTTTATTATTATATTATTTTCAAAACTTTCTTTCTTTACTTTATCAAAATTAAAATATTTTTTTCTGTAACCGATAGCTTTTTAGTTCATACAAACCTATCTTGACATTTTTTTCTCATTTTCTTCCTGCGTTCTTTCATTTTTCTTACTTGATCTTTATTTCTTCTAAATTATCTCTTGCTTTCGGAAAAAGTAAGAAGCTTTATTTTCTTGCATATTCCTTCGCGGCCTTGTGGTAAACATTAGTAAACTTGTCCTGCATACCATACTGCTTAATAAGTTGAATCTTCCTCGGTTTGCCTCACACTCGTGACCTTGTGTCAAACCAAGATAAATTTATCTGGATAAATAACGCATATGCTTTCGCTACCGCCTCACTACTCTTTCAATCCTATATCCCTCCGCTTCTTTAAAGTTACATTGCTTTTACTTTCTATTCTCTGTACTTATTATTTTCTTCTGTCATTTAATTTTCTCGATAAATATTTGAAAAACCGTTCCCTGCCTACCTTCTTTCTCTGAAACTGTTGCTATGTCAAAGATGCCTAATTTATAAGGCTTGTTTTGATGCATTGATTAATAAAACAAGGAAAATTAATAATTTCAAACTACAGCAGCGAACCCCTTTTCTTTATTAATAGGCAGTCTAACTAATTCTAATATTTGGAAAATTCACTAAATTTGAAGTGATATAGAATAAAACATAAAATTCTTCGTGTGCAATGTTAACCACGCCTACTTCGGCTTTCCATGTGGCAAATGATTTGTTTTATTATTATTTTATTTTACCTAATTAATTACACTTTAAAAACAATAATTATGTACTTGTGAGTAAGAGATGTAGAAAGACTAAGAAGAGAGAGAGGGGGGGGGGAACGGGAAAGAGACGAGTTGGAAAGAAAGAGATAGACCTACACAAACTGAGAAACAAATAAAAATAAAAATAAATAAGCGGCGATTCTCCCCTTCGTAGAAAATTAGAGAACAGAGAACTAGGTTTAGAAGTTAGAGGAGAAAAAAATAAGGAGTGGGCGGGGAGCTAAAATAAAGAGATTGTGTTAAGATAAGAAAAGAAAAAGTAGAAAAGGAATAAGAAGAAGAAGAAAAAAAGAGAGAAGCGGATAGCATTTTTAAGACGCACGCGCGGCTTTGACCGTCTCACTAGTCATTCATTACATGTCGACGTGATGCAACGTATTTATAACCTAGACTTTTCCTTCGCTGTTGTTCTGAGCCTCGCTCTTCGGTTGCAGCTTGGATATGCCTTTATAATTCAGACTCTCGAAGTACACGTTTCTCATTATTGCACATACCCGCCTTTTTCTTAATACACAACTAGTCAACTTCTATCTCTCTTTATTTTCTTTCTTTCTCTTCAACAAATACGCGTTCGCTTCATACGTTTTTTGCTGTTTCTTTTTCTATCGCCACATTTTCCCGCTTCTTTTTATACATTATTTCCCATTTTATTCTTTTTGTATGACGTTAAAGTGCATTTTTTGTTATTCTTTCCTTAACCTTGATCTTTCTTACCTAGTCTCATATTTTTAAGAGTTTCTTTATTTTTTGCATTGCAATTTTTATACAGTTAATTTTTTTTATGTTAATATCCATACTCCAAATTTACTTTTTCCTAAGTTCTTTTCCCCCTATCTCTCTGCGTTTTTCTTTTCTGATTATTTTTTTTTTTTGGTTTTTAGTTTTTTTTTTTTTTTTTTTTTTAATTCAACTTTTTAGATTCTATTTTTTGTCTTCTTTCTCCCCGCCCTCTTTCTATGCATTTCATTCTCTTCTCTTTCTGGATATTTGTATCTTTCTTGATTCACTTGTCTTTCCTCCACTTCTTCATTGTCACTTGTTTAAAAACCGTTTTCCTTTCTCTTTTTTTCCGTGAAAGCATAAAAAAACGTTCCAATCCCTTCCTCCGTCTATAAACATTTAGTAACCTTCCCAGTAAAATAGTTAAGTTGTCATGGTGACGCCAACGGACTTGGTAGTAACTCAAATCTTCGAACAAGTGGTCTACATAGAGATCTTTTAACCTCATGTTTATTGAATCTACTAATGATATCATGTTCTTGCAAAAACGAAAGTGCCATAGCTATATTTAATCCCACTCTCTCGTCTGTCCTTCACCTAACTTTTTATTTCTTCCCTTAATTGTCTTCCTCCTCTTTCCTATCTATTTCCAATCTCTCTTAGAAGAATCCCACTCTCTTTTAAAAATCTCCTCTTCCTATTTCACATTTCTGTTCCATTCGCAATTTCTCCACCTTCCATTCTTTTACATTACTCCCACCTTCTCTCATTATATCTCCTCTTCCCACTACTAGCGGGTATGGCTCAATATTATAAGCAGAAGTTTCATTTCTAGAGTTGCAAAATGTTTACTGTTTGCTGAAAATGGCAGAAAATTATTCTAAATCTGCCCCCAAACTTTTCAAGATGTTCAACATATAATTGAAAATCTAAATCTAAAAATTGATATATTGTAAGTTGGTGTTACCAGTAAAAGGACAATATTTTAAATGTTTAGGATATAGCAAATGTATGGTTGACAAGCTGTTTCTGTTAAAAAGGGATCATATATACAATCCAAGAAAATATCTGCCAGTCATACTATTTGTTAAATTTTGTAAATAATCCCAGTTGTTACGTAACCATATTGTGTAGGTAGATTTGTCTTTATTAAACTTATTAAAACATTTTGGGGTTTAAAAATATGTGGAAGTGCTTACCGAAGATCGCATAAAAATCATGAAAAAAATTTTAAGAAAATTAAAACAAAATTTATTCATAAAAAATCAATCAAATAAGATTAAAGCCAAAGTAACTCTCCCCCCTCCCTCTCTCTCTCTCTCATTTTAAGAATTAAACTCTTTACTGAACGAATTATCTGATGCAGAGTGATAATACCGGTTCTCTGGAAATGTGGAACGTAGTTTCTTGTTAATTTCTTTTTTTCACGTTGCGTTTATTTTAACTATACTAAGTTCGACATAAGGCGATTATTTTAAAAATGTAAATTTTCAAAGCTGCACGTATATCCTTGTAAATTTTTATGAGTGACGATTTAATACATACTTTTAAAAAGTAATTTACATTTTAGTATCAGATGTAATAGTGTTCGAATTTCTGAGATAAATAATTATAATTATTATTCATCTGTAGTGAGACCCGATAAAAATAAATATATATGAACAAAAAAATAAAAGGATTCAAAATAAAATAAGACATTTGCGCTTTCCTTTAAAACTCTTCTCTCGTTCTCTCTCCCTCTCTCTTTCTGAACTTCTCTCAACTAACGAGAAGGCAATCGTCAAGTAAAAAGAGGAAGAAGAAGAATAAACTGAATGTGGCCGAAAGTTTACAGGAACAGAGCCTACTTACTTGTGACTGAAAATGTCAAAAAAAGTTAGGGAGGCTGCAAGCATAACTTCCATTATTTAAAAAAAGAAAAAAGGAATGTCGGAAAATAAAATAATTTTGGCGAATCCAAAAAATTGACACACAATTTTGATCTTAGTCGAAACCAATGTTCGCGCCAGAGTCTAGGAACCCGGTAAAAATGGATAAAAGCTAGCACCTCTGAGCTAGACGCAGAAAGAGGACGGAATAAAAGAATGCTACCACCGAGAAACCAGCCATGTGTGACGAGTGAATAAGTAATTAAGATATCATATGCCAATGATGTATCTGCTCTGCTTAGGACCGAGAAAAGCACACTAGATTGACATTGACCTCTTTCTAACATTACTATTAACCCTATAATGGCCTGACTTGAAAATCTACTACCTCCGGACTTTCTCCAATCATACTAACAATATCCGCCACTTAAACGAACATTTTTGTGACACCGAGTATCAAAGGACTCACTCATCACTCTAAAGCAAATAAATAAAAATATATATTATATTTGCACATACCCATAGCAAGAGCTCCACTTCATTTTATGTCCTGTTTTCGATAGATCCCCACCAAGGATATTTACCACACTATCCACACTGGTGACCCCGACATGATATGAACACACATATTAATAGGTCTTTCAATTCGAACTAGTATACTAATCTTTGCTGGTATACTCACAATACTTTGGCCATTGTATCTTTTAACCTTCTTTAGGTGTCTCTGGTCTTACTCGGTTATAGTCTTGGAATTTCAGCCGAAATTTTTATTCAATCCACAGGGTGGGGTAGATTTTTCTCATCACGTTTTCCATGTTATGGGGAGATAACTTGTGATCAATTAGTGCCCCCGAGTCAGTATAACAATTAAGATGAGTATACTGGTTGCTCGTTTCCGAGTATGCTCGTCTGCCGCGATAGCAGTTGCAGACGCCTGTTTGTTAAACACCCACAGAGCCAACCAGTGGCTTATACTACAACTATGCTGAGCGAACCTTAGTTACTGTTTCTGGGAGAGGATTTATCATAATTTGGTGTGATCAGTAGTTGAAAGAGGCGAATATAATCAAACAGTCGGTCGCGATGATTTGTGACTTCGTGCTAACACAATCATCAACGAAACAGTTTCGTCTACCCAAGTTTACTCTCAGGACTTTGGTCAGCCCGTAGTATGGTTTTCAGGCACTTCCCATTTGTGCTGCACGCTATCATCGTTTCCTGCTTGAAAACTCGAGCATAGTGAGAATCGAATTTGGGTCCCATGGATGGAACGCTAACATTGTAGCCACTCGGCGACGCATACTAATCCAGAGGTAAAAGCACATAATAATAGCAATTCATCAATATTTCAATATAAAACGTTGCATGTTATTAATTTTTATGAGTACTTCTTTTATCTTTATTTGTGTTTCTCTTATAAACAAACAAAAGAATAGAGTGGGGATTTGTAGAAGAAAAGAATACGGGTATATAGGCAAATTTAAACGATTGCTGTCGGTTAGTCTCCGTAGTTGAATCGGTAAGGCAGATTTTCAAAGATAAGAGATGCGAGTTCAAATCTCACTGCAGCTTTATTCTTTATTTTCAATCTGCGCTGTTTATTTATATTATATTATATTATATTATATATATATATATATATATATTTATTTATTTTTATATATATTTATATTATATTTTTATATAATATTATTTTACGGTCGTAGGGTTACGATCTGAGAGTTGTAATATAAGGCAACATAAATTAAAAAGGAAAGAAATACCACTCAAAAATTAATTTTAAATACATTTTATTAGAACTTAAATGGTGATTGAACACTTTAGTTTAGGGCTAGAAGAGTGACAATTTTTTATTAAGCTCCACTCCAAAATATACACATAGGTAGTTATTTGGTAAGTTTACTCTGGCACATGACGACAGTAGTAGAGAACCCTTGATAGTCAAACTCATTAGACTAGCGAATTGGTCTGCTAGACTAGCTTGTTAAGCATAATAGTCGCCTTCACACGGAAGCATCAAAATATATAGTTCTTTCTAGTTCAGTAAAATATATTTGAAATGACAAATTAAAGTACCGATTTAAAGATTTGAAAATATTCATTTCGTAAAACCCCAACAAAATATTTATTTTTAATACGAAGAGACAAATAAAATCAAATCTATAAATTCGATCTATATTGACGCATCAAAGCGACGTCAAAAGTACACCTACAATTACCATTCTATAGGTAATGGTATGTGGGCACCTCGACGTGGTGTAATGGTTAGGAAGCTTGTCTTACCAGATCAATTACAACTGAGTAGTGAGTTCGATACTCGCTGGGTGCTCCATACTTTAGGCCTTGTGCCACATCTAAGCCAGGCTTAGAAAATCACTATAGGTAATGGTATGTAGAATCGTGAAATCACTAATTGGACCTTGGAGGAATGCGAACATGTAGCGTAGTCCAATGAGTCGCGGTTCATGTTGTTTCTGTCTAATGGACTCTAGCTATCAACAATGGTGGTTTTCTACAATGGTGTTGGATGTGTTCACATGGCATTGGTTGAGTCCGTTTGACAGCCTAAACACGTCATTGACTGGCGTTCGTTGTGTTGCATTGCTTTATGATCATTCATGGACTCAATGTATCTCGACAAAGATTGATTTAATCCAACAGGATAATACACTGTGTCATCGTACACATGCTGTCCAGAATTAGTTTGAAGAGCCTTCTGGAAACTTCCGATGAATGATATAGCCACCACCTTAGCCCTGCACGAGCCAAATCGAACATTTATGTGGGATGGTGAAGATGTTTATTCAATATTCTTTACTTACAAATATGCTCTGGACAGCTATCAAGAAGGCGAGGCTCAACATCTCTGCAGGGGTATTCTTGTTAAATAATTGTTTAGCAGATTGTTATTTTTAGAGGAAGTGTATTTCGGCTCTGACTCTTGGAGTTTGGCAGTTGGGGTGAGATATGAAACAAAATAGGTAAGTCAATTTTGATTGGTTGAAGATGCGTGGGAAGGTGATAATAGAAAGGTTTTAGTGAGTTGTTTCTTGACCGTCAAGCAATGTAAACGTGTTCTCTTTCGTGTCTGAAACGGTTCCCCAGTGAGGGGAGACTTCCACTGGATGATCGACATTAATAAAAATAGATAAGTTAAAATTCTCTGTTGAAGTCTTTCATTGCCGAACTGAAATGATTGTCGATTACAGTCCAAGAGAAAAAGCCGAGCTTAGAACATTCACTGCTGTCAATATGCAACATTCTGACTATTTGTTCGAGTTGATATCATGTCTAACACTGATATATTTTATTACTGCGGGAAATGTCAAACTACAGAGGGCATACTACTAAGGACCAACTTATTACAATCTTCATAATAAATGGGTCCAAAGTTATAAAAAGACAAAAGAAAGATCACTTTAATTTGATTGCCTCTGGTTGATTTTCTATTTGTTAATCAAAACTTAATAGATAGTAACTGACGTTCCTAAATGATTAATCTTGTTAATAATTGGTAATTAATGTAACTTACGTTCTGACACGGTTCTGTATTTGGTAATCAAACAAAGATAGATATTTTTGTAGCGTTACAAAACTTAATTATCTTCCATTGACTCAGTTATAATTTATACACGTTAAACGTTGAGAAATGTGTCATTTGACAGTCGTGCTGGAGTCGTGAAATGTACGTCGCCTTGTCTTTGATGCTAATTCAACAAAACGACGTTTACCATCTTTTCTGTTGCCGTTTATAGCTAATGCCACATCAATGACACGATGTACGACCAAGTCAACTACCAAGTAAGACCATAATCTATTTCTCTTTTCCATATATGTCTTTGTTTTTATTCACCTACGTAAATAAGTGTTACAATATCGCGAGTATAGTAATGGGATAATGGGATGGTAAGATACACTTATCACCACCAACTATTCCAGTATTTTAAGTGTGATTTGACTGTTTTACAAGCAAATGCTGCGAGCCATTTCTAGTGATTTTAATTCTCATTAAGCGCATCATTTTCGTAAGTATGTGTCAGATTGTGCCATCTCGATAACGATAACACTCAGCCCAAAGTTTGGCGGTCAGATAGAAAAATTAAGCTATCGTTGTGCACTATTATTGCGTTGGCGCCAATAAACCTTTCCAAGAAATGGCAATTGTGTTTACACCTGTGGAATTTTAGTGAGAGGCACTTACATAATTTTGTTTTTCTTTACATGGCATATGATTTACAACACCTCGATCATTAGAGCAGAGCATTTTGAAAATTGGTTGCATGCCTTTCCCATCTGTTTTTACCCCTAAATGTTCAACCCGCAACTAAACCCGTTTGTATATTCAAGAATAGTCTTAATTTATAATAGAAGAGATATGGACGTAAGTCCTTTGGAAATCCTGTTGATTGGCTAGAGGATTAGCGTCTTTACCTGTTGAGTTCAAACTCTTGTTTCCCAGCGAGCATTGGGGTTTTGGCCTACACAATATGACTAGCCGTTGTATAAATACATTTACAGAACACTAAGAATATAATGGTGACTTCATGAAACCGTATTGAATCAAGTTTTAAAAGTGTTTTATTTATAAAAAAAAAAAAGGTTCCATAATACAAGTTAACTAAATTAAAAACATATTAAACTTAAATCATATTAATGAAGAGTTCGCTTCATATAAAAATAATAGCACAAGTGTTTCTTGTTGGTACGTAATAACAATTTTATTTGGAGCTATTTTCTGAAGTTCCGAATAAATGTATGTTCACCTTAATTAAAAGACGCATCTTAAAAACATTTTTAAGGCTATATCTCTTCAGGATGTAGATAATCAAGGCTCGCTACATCTTCCTTTGCTTTAATATCTGAAATCGATGAGCCTACTTGAGTAATTACATTATCTTCTCCACGGTTCTGAATTCTGTTATAACGTTCGTATAACGCTCGTAGGTCTGATTAAGTTTGTGTATGACTATATATATATATATATATATATATATATATATATGAAGAAAAATATACTGAAAAAACAAACAAAAATCCTAATATGCGATTATGCTGTTTTAATGTTTAATGTCAACGTCGGACGTTTCGGTCTAATAGACCATCTTCAGGGCATATTCATAAAACATAATTAACATAGACGTTGACATTAAACATTATTCAATTGTAATGTGGAATCCTGTGTTTGAATATTTCAAAGATGGTAAAGGCCGTTCTAGATAATCCTACACAATAAAGTTCAGACAAGGCATCAAAAAAAAAAAAAAAAAAATCTGGTCAGTATACTGGGAGACAAAGGAAGAGACTTAAAAACTGAAACAATGTCCGCAAAATCTCTACACCTAATGCAGGGAAGAGAAAAGGTTAACGTTTTAGAAGATAACATTTGAAGAGAAAAATAAGTGAATTTCAAGTAGAGGGAAGAAGAATATTACAAAAGAGAGAGAGAGAGAGAGAGAGAGAGAGAGAGAGAGAGGGGGTAATGGGAAAAGAGCAAAAACAGATATACAAAAAAATGGCAAGAAAGAAAATATCGTATGCTAAAAAAAGAAGCATATGAAAATAAATCTAAAATAATGTCTATCGAAAAAGAAAAAGGAAATTGAAACATGATCGCTAGAAATGAGTCAACATTGGGATATTTTTCAATTTAAAATGCATGTTGTTAAAAGCAGATCAATGAGAGGAGATGTGCCTAAATTATGTAACATCAAGTTATCTCTTCTTTTTCTCGATATAAATACTGAGCAAAAGAAAAATGAGAAAATATCAATATAAACACAACCAGAAAATATTTCTGCAACAGATTTTCTAGCGTAAACTCATAAAATTTGCCATACGGAATAAATAAATATGAGTAGATGTTGAAAAGTTTTCGGATTGATCCACTTCCCAAAATCTGACAAAATGATCAAAACATGAATTTTTAAAAAAATTTATTTTCATATTTTAACTTCTCTTTGATTGAGCTGCGAACTTTTCAGCCCCCACCATCGTAGTTTGGAAATATTGGTGTTAATAGAATGGAAGAGCATCATAAATATTTTAAAGTTTAAGATGGTAATCTTTCAAAAGGAATTTTATTGTAACGATAAAAGGAAATGAAACAAAAAGATGGCAGTTGATAGCTTTTAGAAAATCTACGGGTCAGTTTTATTTTGTTTTCTTATATTGTTTATATATATATATATATATATATATATATATATATATATATATATATATATATATATATATATATATATCATCCACAGACGGACAGAATTAATATAATATAATATAATATAATATAATATATATATATATATTGTCATCCACAGACGGACAGAATTAATATAATATAATATAATATAATATAATATAATATATATATATATATTGTCATCCACAGACAGACAGAATTAATATATATATATATATATATATATATATATATATATATATAAATTAATTGATTTAAAATATGTTTTTTTACACAGTTCCAACCATGTTTCAAAAAATAGAAGCTAAAACCCCGAATTTAATTTTGCAATTAAATTAAAAGCATTAGTTCCATTTCATCTTCAAGCGAATTTTGAAACATGGTTGGAACTCTGTAGCGAAAAAAAAACATATTTTAAATCAATTAATTTATAATATTAATGCTCTGTAAATTTACATTGAGCACTATTTTGTAAAAATAAAAATATCTATAAGAACACCGGATTTTATATCTTACTGTTCTTTCTTTATATATATATATATATATATATATATATATATATTATATAATTCTTACTCTTTTATTGTCTTCTCTCTTTAATATAATAGTATTTTTTCATATTCTCCAATACCCATATATATATATATATATATATATATATATATATATATATATATATATATTGAGGCAGCAGATCATTATTCAAACATAAATTGTTAAATATAACAGACAGTGAATGTCTGTTTGATCATGAGCCGAAGTTTAGAACGGCTCATGATCAAACATAATAGTCATTCGTTATACGTTATATTTGACTATATATATATATATATATATATATATATATATATATATATATATATATTATATTATATTATATTATATTATATATAGGATTGATTCATATATTGATTAATTATGGATCGAAATTCTATTTTAAGAAAATGTGGACGTTAATCTTATAACGTTTATAGTAATGAATAATGTTGGATTAAAAACTAATTAACTGTTTTATATACACATATTGTTATTGTTATTATTATTATTAATATTATTATTATATTTCCTTTGATTTCTGGTGCATACTCATTTCTTTCCGGGGCCCAACCAGAAGCCTAAGACCAGAAATGACATCATGACATTTTCCACTAAGCATTCTTTTTTTGAAAAAAGTACTAAGGTCACACACCTTTTACATAGATAAAGCGCTTCGTAAGCTGTGAGTTTTACTTGTGAGTATAATTTTAGTATTTCTTTAAGGCATGGGCTACCATGAGTTTATCGGAATCTTTTCCAATGACTCCGAGTGCTCCAACTACAACTGGAATTACTGATGTCCTCATGTGCCACATTTTTTAGATTTCCACTTCAAGATCCTTGTATTTTGATAGTTTTTTTGAAGATCTCAAAGATCCATTATAATCTTTTCCAATGACTCCGAAGGCTCCAACTACAACTGGAATTACTGATGTCCTCATGTGCCACATTTTTTAGATTTCCACTTCAAGATCCTTGTATTTTGATAGTTTTTTTGAAGATCTCAAAGATCCATTACAATCTGCAGGAGCTGCCATCTCAATAAGAAAGCACGTTCTGTTCTTGTGGTCTTTGATCACGATGTCTGAGCGATTAGCTTTCATTGTTCTGTCTATGTGTATTGTAAAGTCTCAGAATTGTTATAGGTCCTTTCTCTGTAACCGGTTCTGGGTGATGTTCATACCAGTTTCTTGCAGTTTCCTTCCCGTAAAAGTTGCATATTTTTAGTGCAGATATTGGATCACTCTTTCATGCCGAGTTTTATAATTAGTAGGTACTAACACTGTGCAGCCTGATACAAGATGGTAATTGTTTTTGGATATTTATCACAAAATCTGCATTTAGGATCGACACAATTTTTCATTATGTGTGCTTGGTAATTTCTAGTTAACAACCATTGGTCCCATGCAGCAAGAAAAAAACCTTCAATGGCAGCTTTTAACCCTGCACCACGTAATAGGTACGGGGTCTGTCCACATAAGCTTGTCTGGTACGGGCAGAGTATTGACCATGAAGGGGATTATCTTGCCATTGTTTCTATATTTAATATATTGCATTTGCTTTTGTTTTCTTTTTAGGTTCTTTGCCGATGCAGTAATTTTATTATGGTTTATTTGCACTTCCTCACCTACTTGAAATTTACTTTTGAATTTGGCTTCCTTTATTACTGAATAAAGTTTCTTATTTCTTTCATGTTCTTTGACACAGATCACTATCCAGTCTTCTGTAGTTTCCAGGTATCTTTGAAGACCGATTGTTGCGTTTTTGTAAGCCAGTTCTAGTTGAACTAATCCTCTGCCTCCTTCGGATCTGGGCACATAGAGACGGTCAACATCAGCCTTAGGATGATGCATTTCTTGAAAGTTACTTTTGCACATTTATCTAATACGAAATCCATACCGATATCATTACATTTTACAGTACTGAGGATACCCTTCAACTCATTGTCATTTTTGGCAAAGAGTTTAATATCATCCATGATAGGTGATTAAACACGTTCTTTTTTTACTTTGTATCCATAGTTATTACCATTTAATTCATGCGGAAAGGGGATTAAGGACAGAGAGAGCCGAAGGGACGACAGAGAGTCTCTTTGAAAGATTATTTGTCGAATATTCAAACAATTGGAAGTGGCAGTACTTTTAGCATGATTTAAGTATAATTTGGTTTTCCACAGGTCCATGCTATATTTAAGGAAATTTACTATCACCGAAGAGACGTTGTACATTTCCAAAGCCTTAGGGATCCAAGAGTGCGGCACACTATCAAAGGTTATTATTATCATAAACGTCATTTTAGTGGATACCAGGCCCATTATCAGAGTTTTTGGAGTGGGAGCGGCTTTTAAGTCAGGGGTTCGAGAGTAAGAGTATATAGGTATTCTTTTTAAGATTATAAAACCAATGTAGTATTTTATTATCAGTGAATGATTTCAACGAAGTTTTAGTTTTATAATTCTTTTCAATATAAAAAAAAGAAAAAAAGAAATTAGCTGCAAGAAAAGTTTAAGGGATTGCAAAAGAAAAGATGAAGGCAGCCATCAACGTACGTACAGCGTTCTTTCGTAAGAAAATTGGATGTGCGGCTGGTGTGATGGATAGCGGATCGGAATGAGAAATCGGAGGGCAGAATTCGAATTCCAGTCGAATTTGTTAAATTCACTCACGCCAAATACATTTGAAAAAGGTATGAATCCATCTCTTCTTCACCTCCTAGTTATGGGTTAAATAATAGGACTTTTATCTTGAAAGCCATTGTTATCTCCCAAAAATTTGTTAATATAATATTCATTCAAAAAAGAAAAAAAAAAAAGAAGAATTATTCTTACTGTTATATACCGTACATGAACACTGATGGGCATGTCCCAATCCTCATAAATATGTTGGACACTATTGTAAGTGGGGGTAATATGCTGTCTAAGTAGTCCACCACTAGTCGTGGTTTATCTACTTCACGCCGCTGGCGAGTATTGTAATTCTTTGATGTAATAAAGATTAACATTTCATTTCCAACCTCCGTTTTGACTATTCCTTATTCAGTAACTTTTTCTACGTTACAACACTTACCATCCCCAAACATACGTTTCGGACTTAAGTGACTCACAAAGGGTTGATAAGCCGTAAAAAACAAATCAAACAATCAATTTGCAAGAAAACTATCGCAAAACTATTATAACGTAAAAAGAGAATGAGCGAGAAACAGCATAGAAAGGAAAGGAAAGAAACAGTAAAATTTATACGAAAAAAGATATAAAAAATCATATGATTGGATAGAATACATTGGTGGGGGGGAGACAGAGAGAGAGAGGGAAACAGGATAGATTGGAGGCGGGGACAAAATTAAAAACAGAAAGAGAGAGAGAGGGGGAGGGAGAGAGATGTGAAGAATTATGAAAATAATGGAAACGAAATAGAATCTTCGAATTTTTCACTGATGATTATTATTAATTAAGATTTGATTAGATAAAACGATTTTTTGCCAAAAGTTATTTGCTGTTTACAAGCGAAGTCAATGAGTGTTGGTAGTACAAGCATCTCCCGGCAAAGTTGCCATAGCAACAGTAGAAACAATCATGGAGTTTACATTGAAGATCCAATAGTATTTTGAATCTATGACGAAGAAAGTAGCGGGTTTTAGAATTTCAGAGCCCAGATCTTGAGAAACAAACGAACAAAAGCTGGAAGCGATGAAGCAGAACAAAAAATAAAACAATATAAAACAAACACTCATCGAATTGGATTAAAAGATAAGAACTACAAATCTTATTCTTGTTATATTCTTTACTAACCGAAAATGCTACGAGACTTCATTTTGACAATGCGATGCTTTATTTAAATTATCTGTTTGTTTATGCAACCAATGATATCAAGGGTATAATTTATTAAACAAATACGTCAGATTTTTCATTGATTTAGCAAATTCTGGCAGTATAAGAAATGAAACTACAATCAGTTTCATTTTAATCTTAAATTACATTTGAATCCAGGATACATTAGCAATGTTACAGTTTTTCTTATAACTGCCCACAGTCTGTAGTTCCATCAACGCCTAGTTTAGTTTGATTGGTTTTCTGTGATTATAAACTAAATATTTATGGTAGGGATAACAATATTAGTAATCATCTAAAATGTTTTAGCAAATTTAAGCTTTTGTTATGCAGTATAAGGAAAAAAGACTATTGTCTATTATAACGAATCAAGACTAATATTGCTTACAGAATACAGTCTTCAGGCGAGTATTGTTTCAATACGACCAATAAGACACCGAAGTTTGTTATGTATCAATTCTTCATCACTGTTCAGACCCCGTGTTTTCTTCAGCATCATGTCATCATCACCATTCAGACCTCGATTATTTATCAGTAACGTTTCTTCATAACGGTTCAGACCTCGAGTTTTCTTCAGTATCGTGTCATCATCCCCATTCAGACCTCGATTATTTATCAGTAACGTTTCTTCATCACCGTTCAGACCCCGAGTTGTCTTCAGTATCATCTCATCATCCCCATTCAGACCTCGATTATTTATCAGTAACGTTTCTTCATCACCGTTCAGACACCGAGTTTTCTTCAGTATCGTGTCATCATCACCATTTAGACCTCGATTATTTATAAGTAACGTTTATTCATCACCGTTCAGACCCCGAGTTTTCTTCAGTATCGTGTCATCATCACCATTCAGACCTCGATTATTTACCAGTAACGTTTCTTCATCACCGTTCAGACCCCAAAATTTCTTCATTATCGAGTCATCATCACCATTCAGACCTCGATTATTTATCAGTAACGTTTCGTCATCACCGTTCAGACCCCAAAATTTCTTCATTATCGAGTCATCATCCCCATTCAGACCTCGATTATTTAACAGTAACGTTTCTTCATCACCGTTCAGACCCCAAAATTTCTTCATTATCGAGTCATCATCCCCATTCAGACCTCGATTACTTATCAGTAACGTTTCTTCATCACCGTTCAGACCCCAAAATTTCTTCATTATCGAGTCATCATCACCATTCAGACCTCGATTATTTACCAGTAACGTTTCTTCATCACCGTTCAGACCCCAAAATTTCTTCATTATCGAGTCATCATCCCCATTCAGACCTCGATTACTTATCAGTAACGTTTCTTCATCACCGTTCAGACCCCAAATTTTCTTCATTATCGAGTCATCATCCCCATTCAGACCTCGATTATTTATCAGTAACGTTTCTTCATAACCGTTCAGACCCCGAGTTTTCTTCATTATCGCGTCATCATCACCATTCAGACCTCGATTATTTACCAGTAACGTTTCTTCATCACCGTTCAGACCCCGAGTTTTCTTCATTATCGCGTCATCATCACCATACAGACCTCGATTATTTACCAGTAACGTTTCTTCATAACCGTTCAGACCCCGAGTTTTCTTCAGTATCGTGTCATCATCACCATTCAGACCTCGATTATTTATCAGTAACGTTTCTTCATAACCGTTCAGACCCCGAGTTTTCTTCAGTATCGTGTCATCATCCCCATTCAGAACTCAATTATTTATCAGTAACGTTTCTTCATCACCGTTCAGACCCCGAGTTTTCTTCATTATCGCGTCATCATCACCATTCAGACCTCGATTATTTATAAGTAACGTTTCTTCATAACCGTTCAGACCCCGAGTTTTCTTCAGTATCGTGTCATCATCACCATTCAGACCTCGATTATTTATCAGTAACGTTTCTTCATCACCGTTCAGACCCCAAAATTTCTTCATTATCGAGTCATCATCACCATTCAGACCTCGATTATTTATCAGTAACGTTTCTTCATAACCGTTCAGACCCCGAGTTTTCTTCAGTATCGTGTCATCATCCCCATTGAGACCTCGAATATTTATCAGTAACGTTTCTTCATCACCGTTCAGACACCGAGTTTTCTTCATTATCGCGTCATCATCACCATTCAGACCTCGATTATTTACCAGTAACGTTTCTTCATAACCGTTCAGACCCCGAGTTTTCTTCTGTATCGTGTCATCATCACCATTCAGACCTCGATTATTTATCAGTAACGTTTCTTCATAACCGTTCAGACCCCGAGTTTTCTTCAGTATTGTGTCATCATCCCCATTCAGACCTCGATTATTTATCAGTAACGTTTCTTCATCACCGTTCAGACCCCGAGTTTTCTTCATTATCGCGTCATCATCACCATTCAGACCTCGATTATTTACCAGTAACGTTTCTTCATAACCGTTCAGACCCCGAGTTCTCTTCAGTATCGTGTCATCATCACCATTCAGACCTCAATTATTTATCAGTAACGTTACTTCATCACCGTTCAGACCCCAAAATTTCTTCATTATCGAGTCATCATCACCATTCAGACCTCGATTATTTATCAGTAACGTTTCTTCATAACCGTTCAGACCCCGAGATTTCTTCATTATCGCGTCATCATCACCATTCAGACCTCGATTATTTACCAGTAACGTTTCTTCATAACCGTTCATTTTCGTATCGTCATCATCACCATTCAGACCTCGATTATTTAACCGTTCAGAGTAACGTTTCTTCATCACCAGTAACGTTCATCACCGTTCCCAAAATTTTTCATTATCGTGTCATCATCACCATTCAGACCTCGATTATTTATCAGTAACGTTTCTTCATCACCGTTCAGACCCCAAAATTTCTTCATTATCGAGTCATCATCCCCATTCAGACCTCGATTATTTATCAGTAACGTTTCTTCATAACCGTTCAGACCCCGAGTTTTCTTCATTATCGCGTCATCATCACCATTCAGACCTCGATTATTTACCAGTAACGTTTCTTCATAACCGTTCAGACCCCGAGTTTTCTTCAGTATCGTGTCATCATCACCATTCAGACCTCGATTATTTATCAGTAACGTTTCTTCATCACCGTTCAGATCCCAAAATTTCTTCATTATCGAGTCATCATCCCCATTCAGACCTCGATTATTTATCAGTAACGTTTCTTCATAACCGTTCAGACCCCGAGTTTTCTTCATTATCGCGTCATCATCACCATTCAGACCTCGATTATTTACCAGAAACGTTTCTTCATAACCGTTCAGACCCCAAGTTTTCTTTAGTATCGTGTCATCATCACCATTCAGACCTCGATTATTTATCAGTAACGTTTCTTCATCACCGTTCAGACCCCAAAATTTCTTCATTATCGAGTCATCATCACCATTCAGACCTCGATTATTTATCAGTAACGTTTCTTCATCACCGTTCAGACCCCGAGATTTCTTCAGTATCACCATTCACACCACAATTATTTATCAGTAACGTTTTTTCATCACCGTTCTGACCACGAGAATTCTTCAGTATCATGTCATAATCACCATTCAGACCTCGATTATTTTTCAGTAACGGTTCTTCATCACCGTTCAGACCCCGAGTTTTCTTCAGTATCATCTCATCATCCCCATTCAGACCTAGATTATTTATCAGTGACCTTTTATCATCACCGTTCAGACACCGAGTTTTCTTCAGTATCATGTCATCATCCCCATTCAGACCTCGATTATTTATCAGTAACGTTTCGTCATCACCGTTCAGACCCCGAGTTTTCTTCAGTATCATCTCATCATCCATATTCAGACCTCGATTATTTATCAGTAACGTTTCTTCATCACCGTTCAGACCCCGAGTTTTCTTCAGTATCGTGTCATCATCCCCATTCAGACCTCGATTATTTATCAGTAGCGTTACTCCATCACTGTTCAGACCACGAGTTTTCTTCAGTATCGTGTCATCATCCACATTCAGACCTCGATTATTCATCAGTAACGATTCTTCATCACCGTTCAGACCCCGAGTTTTCTTCAGTATCATCTGATCATCTCCATTCAGACCTCGATTATTTATCAGTAACGTTTCTTCATCACCGTTTAGACCCCGAGGTTTCGTCAGTATCGAGTCATCATCCCCATACTGACATTGATTATTTTTCAGTGACGTTTCATCACCGTTTAAACACAGAGTTGCCTTCAGTATCGTGTCATCATTCCCATTCAGACTTCGATTATTTATCAGTAACGTTTCTTCATCACCGTTCAGACCCCTAGTTTTCTTCAGTATCATCTCATCATCCCCATTCAGACCTGGATTATTTATGAGTAAAATTTCTTCATCACCGTTCAGACCCCAAGGTTTCTTCAGTATCGTGTCATCATCCCTATTGAGACCTCGAATATTTATCAGTGCCGTTTATTCATCACCGTTCAGACCCGAGGTTTCTTCAGTATCGTGTCACCATCCACATTCAGACCTCGATTGTTTGTCAGTAACGTTTCTTCAACACCGTTCAGACCCCGAGTTTTCTTCAGTACCGTGTCATCATCCCCATTCAGACCTCGATTATTTATCAGTAACGTTTCTTCATCACCGTTCAGACCCCTAGTTTTCTTCAGTATAATCTCATCATCCCCATTCAGGCCTCGATTATTTATCAGTAAAGTTTCTTCATCACGGTTCAGACACCGAGGTGTCTTCAGTATCGTGTCATCATCCCCATTCAGACCTCGATTATTTATCAGTTACTTTTCTTCATCACCGTTCAGACCCCGAGTTTTCTTCAGTACCGTGTCATCATCCCCATTCAGACATCGATTACTTATCAGGAACATTACTTCATCACCGGTCAGACCCCGAGGTTTCTTCAGTATCATCTCGTCAACCCCATTCAGACCTCGATTATTTATCAGTAACATTTCTTCATAACCGTTCAGACCCCGAGTTTTCTTCAGTATCATCACATCATACACATTCAGATCTCGATTATTTATCACTAACTTTTCTTCATCACCCTTCAGACCCCGAGGTTTCTTCAGTATTGTGTCATCAACCCCATTCAGAACTCGATTATTTATCAGTAACGTTTCTTCATCAACGTTCAGACCATAGTTTTCTTCAGTATCATCTCATCATCCCCATTCAGACCTCGATTATTTATCAGTAACGTTTCTTCATCACCTTTCAGACCCCGAGTTTCTTCAGTATCGTGTCAACATCCCCATTCAGACCTCGATTATTTATCAGTAACGTTCCTTCATCATTGTTCAGACTCCGAGTTTTCTTCAGTATCGTGTCAACATTCCCATTCAGACCTCGATAATTTATCAGTAACGTTTCTTCATCACCCTATAGACCCCGAGGTTTCGTCAGTATCGAGTCATCATCCTCATTCAGACCTCGATTATTTATCAGTGACGTTTCATCACCTTTCAGACACCGAGTTGTCTTCAGTATCGTGTCATCATTCCCATTCAGACTTCGATTATTTATCAGTAACGTTTCTTCATCAACGTTCAGACCCCGAGTTTTCTTCAGTATCATCTGACCATCCCCATTCAGACGTCCATTATTTATCAGTAACGTTTCTTCATCACCGTTCAGACAGCGAGATTTCTTCAGTATCATCTCTTCATCCCCATTAAGACATCGATTATTTATCAGTAACGTTTCTTCATCACCGTTCAGACCCCGAGTTTTCTTCAGTATCATCTCATCATCCCCATTCAGACCTCGATTATTTATCAGTAGCGTTCCTTCATCATTGTTCAGACCCCGAGTTTTCTTCAGTATCATCTCTTCATCCCCATTCAGACCTCGATTATTTATCAGTAACGTTTCTTCATCACCGTTCAGACCCCGAGTTTTCTTCAATATCGTGTTATCATCCCCAATCAGACCTCGATTATTTATCAGTAACGTTTCTTCATCACCGTTCAGACCCGAGATTTCTTCAGTATCATCACATCATCTCCATTCAGACCTCGATTATTTATCAATAACGTTTCTTCATCACCGTTCAAACCCCGAGGTTTCTTCAGTATCGTGTCAACATCCCCATTCAGACCTCGATTATTTATCAGTAACGTTACTTAATCACTGTTCAGACCACGAGTTTTCTTCAGTATCGTGTCATCATCCCCATTCAGACCTCGATTATTTATCAGTAACGTTTCTTCATCACCGTTTAGACACCGAGGTTTCGTCAGTATCGAGTCATCATCCCCATACTGACATTGATTATTTTTCAGTGACGTTTCATCACCGTTTAAACACAGAGTTGCCTTCAGTATCGTGTCATCATTCCCATTCAGACTTCGATTATTTATCAGTAACGTTTCTTCATCACCGTTCAGACCCCTAGTTTTCTTCAGTATCATCTCATCATCCCCATTCAGACCTGGATTATTTATGAGCAAAATTTCTTCATCACCGTTCAGACCCCGAGGTTTCTTCAGTATCGTGTCATCATCCCCATTGAGACCTCGAATATTTATCAGTGCCGTTTCTTCATCACCGTTCAGACCCGAGGTTTCTTCAGTATCGTGTCACCATCCACATTCAGACCTCGATTGTTTGTCAGTAACGTTTCTTCAACACCGTTCAGACCCCGAGTTTTCTTCAGTACCGTGTCATCATCCCCATTCAGACCTCGATTATTTATCAGTAACGTTTCTTCATCACCGTTCAGACCCCTAGTTTTCTTCAGTATAATCTCATCATCCCCATTCAGACCTCGATTATTTATCAGTAAAGTTTCTTCATCACTGTTCAGACCCCGAGGTGTCTTCAGTATCGTGTCATCATCCCCATTCAGACCTCGATTATTTATCAGTTACTTTTCTTCATCACCGTTCAGACCCCGAGTTTTCTTCAGTACCGTGTCATCATCC
This sequence comes from Acanthosepion pharaonis, assembly GCA_903632075.3. Lineage (NCBI taxonomy): Eukaryota > Metazoa > Mollusca > Cephalopoda > Sepiida > Sepiidae > Acanthosepion > Acanthosepion pharaonis. The sequence goes on along the minus strand of CAHIKZ030004380.1, from coordinate 1,237,401 downwards.
CCATTCAGACATCGATTACTTATCAGGAACATTACTTCATCACCGGTCAGACCCCGAGGTTTCTTCAGTATCATCTCGTCAACCCCATTCAGACTTCGATTATTTATCAGTAACATTTCTTCATAACCGTTCAGACCCCGAGTTTTCTTCAGTATCATCTCATCATACACATTCAGATCTCGATTATTTATCACTAACGTTTCTTCATCACACTTCAGACCCCGAGGTTTCTTCAGTATTGTCATCAACCCCATTCAGACCTCGATTATTTATCAGTAACGTTTCTTCATCAACGTTCAGACCACGAGTTTTCTTCAGTATCATCTCATAATCCCCATTCAGATCTCGATTTTTTATCAGTAACGCTTCTTCATCACTGTTCAGACACCGAGATTTCTTCAGTATCATCTCATCATCCCCATTCAGACCTCGATTATTTATCAGTAACATTTTTTCATAACCGTTCAGACCCCGAGTTTTCTTCAGTATCATGTCATCAACCCCATTCAGACCTCGATTATTTATCAGTAACTTTTTTTCATCACCATTCAGATCCCGAGTTTTCTTCAGTGTCATCTCATCATCCCCATTCAGACCTCGATTATTTATCAGTAACGTTTCTTCATCACCGTTCACATCCCGAGTTTTCTTCAGTATCATCTCATCATCCCCATTCAGACCTCGATTATTTATCAGTAACTTTTTTTCATCACCATTCAGATCCCGAGTTTTCTTCAGTGTCATCTCATCATCCCCATTCAGACCTCGATTATTTATCAGTAACGTTTCTTCATCACCGTTCAGACCCCGAGTTTTCTTCAGTATCGTGTCATCATCCCCATTCAGACCTCGATTACTTATCAGTAACGTTTCTTAAACCAGCGTTCGAACCCCGAGTTTCTTCAGTATCATCTCATCATCTCCATTCAGACCTCGATTATTTATCAGTAACGTTACTTCATCACCGTTCAGACCCCGAGGTTTCTTCAGTATCGTGTCATCATCCCCATTCAGACCTCGATTATTTATCAGTAACGTTTCTTCATCACCCTTCAGACCCCGATGTTTCGTCAGTATCGAGTCATCATCCCCATTCAGACCTCGATTATTTATCAGTGACGTTTCATCACCGTTCAGACACCGAGTTGTCTTCAGTATCGTGTCATCATTCCCATTCAGACTTCGATTATTTATCAGTAACGTTTCTTCATCACCGTTCAGACCCCTAGTTTCTTAAGTATCATCTCTTCATCCCCATTCAGACATCGATTATTTATCAGTAACGTTCCTTCATCACCGTTCAGAGCCCTAGTTTTCTTCAGTATCATCTCATCATCCCCATTCAGACCTCGATTATTTATCAGTAACGTTTCTTCATCACCGTTCAGACCCCGAGTTTTCTTCAGTATCATCTCATCATCCCCATTCAGACCTCGATTATTTATCAGTAACGTTTCTTCATCACCGTTCAGACCCCGAGTTTTCTTCAGTATCATCTCATCATCCCCATTCAGACCTCGATTATTTATCAGTAACGTTTCTTCATCACCGTTCAGACCCCTAGTTTTCTTCAGTATCATCTCATCATCCCCATTCAGACCTCGATTATTTATCAGTAACGTTTCTTCATCATTGTTCAGACCCCGAGTTTTCTTCAGTATCATCTCTTCATCCCCATTCAGACCTCGATTATTTATCAGCAAAGTTTCTTCATCACCGTTCAGACCCCGAGGTTTCTTCAGTATCGTGTCATCATCCCCCTTCAGACCTCGATTATTTACCAGTAACGTTTCTTCATCACCGTTCAGACCCCTAGTTTTCTTCAGTATCATCTCATCATCCCCATTCAGACCTCGATTATTTATCAGTAACGTTTCTTCATCATTGTTCAGACCCCTAGTTTTCTTCAGTATCGTGTCATCATCCCCATTCAGACATCGATTATGTATCAATAACGTTTCTTCATCACCGTTCAGACCCCGAGTTTTCTTCAATATCATCTCATCATCCCCATTCAGATCTCGATTATTTATCAGTAACGTTTCTTCATCACCGTTCAGACCCCGAGGTTTCGTCAGTATCGTGTCATCATCCCCATTCAGACCGCGATTATTTATCAGTAACGTTTCTTCATCACCGTTCAGACCCCGAGTTGTCTTCAGTATCATCTCATCATCCCCATTCAGACCTCGATTATTTATCGGTAACGTTTCTTCATAACCGTTCAGACCCCGAGTTTTCTTCAGTATCATGTCATCATCCCAATTCAGACCTCGATTATTTATCAGTAACGTTTCTTCATCACCGTTCAGACCACGAGTTTTCTTCACAGTCGTGTCATCATCACAATTCAAACCTCCATTAATTATCAGTAACGTTTCTTCATCAGCGTTTAGACCCCGAGTTTTCTTCAGTATCGTGTCATCATCCCCATTCAGACCAAGATTATTTATCAGTAACGTGTCTTCATCACCGTTCAGACCCCGAGTTTTCTTCAGCCTCATGTCATCATCCGCATTCAGACCTCGATTATTTATCAGTAACTTTTCTTCATCAACGTTTTGACACCGCGTTTTCTTCAGTATCGTGTCATCATCACCATGCAGACCTAGATTATTTATGAGTAACCTTTCTTAATCAACGTTCAGACACCGAGATTTCTTCAGTATCGTGGCATCATCACAATTCAAACCTCGATTATTTATCAGTAATGTTTCTTCATCACCGTTTAGACAACGACTTTTCTTCAGTATCGTGTCATCATCACCATTCAGACCTCGATTATTTATCAGTAACGTTTCTTCATCACCATTTAGACACCGAGTTTTCTTCAGTATCGTGTCATTATCACCATTCAGACCTCGATTATTTATCAGTAACGTTTCTTCATCACCGTTCAGACCCCGAGTTTTCTTCAGTATCGTGTCATCATCACCATTCAGACCTCGATTATTTATCAGTAACGTTTATTCATCACCGTTCAGACACCGAGTTTTCTTCAGCCTCATGTCATCATCCGCATTCAGACCTCGATTATTTATCAGTAACTTTTCTTCATCAACGTTTTGACACCGCGTTTTCTTCAGTATCGTGTCATCATCACCATGCAGACCTCGATTATTTATGAGTAACCTTTCTTAATCAACGTTCAGACACCGAGATTTCTTCAGTATCGTGGCATCATCACAATTCAAACCTCGATTATTTATCAGTAATGTTTCTTCATCACCGTTTAGACAACGACTTTTCTTCAGTATCGTGTCATCATCACCATTCAGACCTCGATTATTTATCAGTAACCTTTCTTCATCACCATTTAGACACCGAGTTTTCTTCAGTATCGTGTCATTATCACCATTCAGACCTCGATTATTTATCAGTAACGTTTCTTCATCACCGTTCAGACCCCGAGTTTTCTTCAGTATCGTGTCATCATCACCATTCAGACCTCGATTATTTATCAGTAACGTTTCTTCATCACCGTTCAGACACCGAGTTTTCTTCAGCCTCATGTCATCAACCCCATTTAGACCTCGATTATTTATCAGTAACTTTTCTTCATCGTCGTTCTGACACCGCGTTTTCTTCAGTATCGTGTCATCATCACCATGCAGACCTAGATTATTTATGAGTAACCTTTCTTAATCAACGTTCAGACACCGAGATTTCTTCAGTATCGTGTCATCATCACCATTCAGACCTCGATTATTTATCAGTTACGTTTCTTCATCACCATTTAGACACCGAGTTTTCTTCAGTATCGTGTCATCATCACCATTCAGTCCTCGATTATTTATCAGTAACGTTTCTTCACCGTTCAGACCCCGAGTTTTCTTCAGTATCGTGTCATCATCACCATTCAAACCTCGATTATTTATCAGTAACGTTTCTTCATCACCGTTCAGAGCCCGAGTTTTATTCAGTATCGTGTCATCATCCACATTCAGACCTCGATTATTTATCAGTAACGTTTCTTCATCAACGTTCAGACCACGAGTTTTCTGCAGTATCGTTTCATCATCCCCATTCAGACCTCGATTATTTATCAGTAACGTTTCTTCATCACCTTTCAGACCCCGCGTTTTCTTCAGTATCGTTTCATCATCACCATACAAATCTTGTGTTTTCGCCAGTATCATTCCATCTTTACCGTTCAGTGCCGGAGTTTTCGTCAGTATTATTTCATCATAAGCATTCAAACCCCGAGTTTTCTTTAGCATCATTTTATCATCACCATTCTGACCCAGACTTTCCTTCAGTATCGTGTCATCATCACAATATCCTCATTATCCTCATTTCTTCCGTGATCAAAATGTTACTAAAAATTTCCACTCAGATATTTTTCCAAGAACGGCCATTTTATGTAACAGATTCCTGTGTCGGTACTTCTTATTCTTTTCACGTCGAAAGTCAACCGTTATCTACCCACCTTTTACTTATAATCTTTATTTTCTACCGCTTTCATATCAGACACTTATTCATCATTACTGTTATTTTGACTGTAACCCCCTAACTTCAGGGGTCATGGACCCTTCGTATTTGATGAATTTTAGTAAAAGACACACACACATAAACACACACACACACACACACACACACACACACACACACACACACACACACACACACATATATATATATATATATATATATATATAAACATGGCCTGAATGTTGCGTTCAAACCTGACATCCATAGAGAATTTGCTACCCACAGTGCATATATATATATATATATATATATATATATATATATATATGGGGGTGCAAAAAGTAAGTGAACCCTCCTTACTTTTGTCTTAAATGATTGCCTGTGAAAATAATTTTCTGCGCATGTGTAAAACTCAAAGTGACACGTGTTCATTTTTGGGGTAAGCTGTGTCTACTACAGTCAACCTATGTAACCCGTTGTCTATTCAAAAGGGTGTAGTTAGAGACTAAATTTTTAAAAAAATGATGCCAAGATCAAAAGAAAAGCTTTAAAAATAGCATAGTTGAAGCCTATAATACAAAAATTTATAAATTAAAAGATTTTGGTATGATTGCATCGCAATCTGTAAGTGGCCGTCTCCTTTCGGCAAGCTTTGGCGTATCCTGCTGTGATCTCTGCGATTCTTGAAATGCAGATTTTATCACAGTTAGAATTAGTTTGTCTTTGTAATTTACCCCTGAAGATGATCTTGAAGGAGATCGAAAGTACTTGGGTAGAAAAAAACTACGGTGTCTTCCTTGATGAATTTCATCTTAATATCAAGAAACAGATTAGGGAACTGGAAAGAATCAGTATAAAATAAATAGATATAATATGTCTAAATTATTGTGGGAAATGCCTTCTTGGTCGGGCCGAGAACTTTTCAACATTGCCCACTATATGTCTTATTATAAGGGAAGAGACAGATGAAATTTCTGGAACTCATGGTATGGAGAAGATGACATCCATAGGGCATATTGAAATGAAGAAGGGCAGAGGAAAAAGCAATTACTTAAATTAATGACAAAACAGGGAGCGTAAGTGATAGTACAAAGACAAACTTTGATAAGAAGGCTAGGGAAGTTGTGGAGAGTTATGAACATCCACATACTGAAGGGACACGGTACATACAAGAAGAATAAAAGAAAGATACATGAAAGGATGAAAATATTTTAGCATTCCTTTGGTCTGTTTCATATATAAAACTATATGAGTATTAGTACAAGGTAACCAAAAAAAAGTCCTTGCCTTTTTTGATTTATTAGAAAAAAGGTATACAGCAAATTTGATATACTGTTTGTCCTCAAAGTAATCCCCATCAACATCTTGAACCTTTTGTCAACGTCCCTCCAGCTGAGTAATGTCATGGCGGTAAAAATCAGGTGTCTTTGACGCAAAAAAAAGACTGAGTGCTTGCCAAAAGTCTGTCTCATTTGTGAAGGATTTCCCACAAAGTTGGTTGTCCAGGGAATGGAAGAGGTGGTAATCTGTTGGCGCAAATCAAGGAAGTGTGGTGGGTGGGACAGTGTCTCTCAGCCAAGTTGTCATGTGGTATACATGGCCATCCACGCCACACGAGGCCTAGCATTGGAGGAACAGTACACCCTTGCGATTAACCAATGCTGATCCCTGCTACTTCAGTGCTTGTTGCACACAGTCCAACTGCTGTGAGTACAGGTGATGGTATAACTCCTTTGTAGCAGCTCATCATGCACCACTTGTCGACTACTTCACCAGATACAGAGCATGATCTTGCGTTGGTGTAGATGTGCTCTTGTGGGTTGGCACGATTGGGCGTATCATACAAGACCCACTTTTTATCACTGGTGACTAAATATGTTGCGATACCAAGAAATCAGCGAGAAACAGGCTGTTACTAGTTGTTCCTAGCTGGCTTCCGACACTGTGTGGGGTACCCACTTGATCAACATGTACGCCTCCCCTATGCGGTGCAGGTGAAGTCTGTCTCATCAGAAACCTGGAAGCGTTCGGCAAGCACACCACGCTCTTCAGGGACGCATCGTCCAAGACGTGAGGCCGGCGACTGTGGTGTTTGTCACGAAGGGATAGATCTCCTGACCTGAACATCTGGAACCAATGCCCGGCAATGTGTTCACTCACAACATTACCCACAAAGACTTGAACTCTATTCGGCGATTTGATGCGGTTGCGGACAAGTTCACCTTAAAGTCATAAAGCAGACGAACGAGTTGCTTCAACATCGACATGTTTCATCGCCGCTGTCCGAGCTATGCCTGATGTCTGTGCGCAACACACCTGCATTGGTCAAGAGCAATGCCTCCACCCCACACTCACCGCTTTCCAGGCAATGTGACCCACTCATTCGAGTATCAGTGACGTAAAATATGACAAGGATATTTTTGGTTACCATAGAAAAATTAAATATTCACTTGTAAATACTCTGAGTTTTGAGTAGATTAAATTCATTAATTAGGAAACGCAATTGTGTTTATTACTCTGATTCATGACAGAAAATTTATAGTATTGGCTTCAATTCTCAATTGGTGTTTATATGCCTTATGTCTAATCTGATCCAATACTTAGCTTTACGGAGCAAAACTTAGCATTAGTTTCGTTAGCTGTTACGAGTGAGTTTGATATTTGTTGGTTGTTCAACAAATATAGTCTTGCGCCCAGATTGCTTTTTATTCAGTACGAGGGTGGGCTGAAACCTTCATAGAGTGACTATGAAGGAGTGATGCTTGAGCTGTGAAATCTTGCATGCATTAATTTCAAACTTAGTTGTGAAAGCTAGCAATACTTAGAATTAGTTTTGCTAGTTATTACGTGTGAGTTTGATCTTCATTGGTTGATCACTGAATATAGTCTTGTGCCCAAATTGCATTTAATTCAATAAATATCTTTAAGCAAACACTGTACAATGAGCGAGATTGTTTGCGAGGTTATTTAGATTGCAGTTACATTTGGCTTTCATATCAGCCACTGGATTTTTTTTTTGTGCGACCCAATTCTTAGCCGGTCTTATTTTTTTTATATCGCGCTCATAAAGTTTAAAACTTCGTATACCAAATCCAGTTACTTTATTCACGATGTCTAGTTTCTCGAACGTTAGAGAATGCCTTGCCCTAAAAATCTAACCCACGCTGAACTTAGTTTACGACATTGGCACGGTTGTCCTGCCTCTTTTGTTGAGAAGCAGGAAAGAACACACAGAAAATTCTATAGTGAGACTAATTTGCAAATGAAACTCGTTATAAGTCACTTAATCCTTTTATATTCAACGCTCAGCATAAATTACCACACAAAATGTCACATTACATAAAGTCACTAAGCAATACGTACTGAAATGAAAATGGCACCTACTGTGAAGATATGATCAACACATTTATCTCGTAAATCATTGGTGTAATGAGTTCGATCCTAAGTGCTCCTCAATTATGACCTTGTGGCAGACGAAGTTACTACTAGTTAGTAATAAGGATAGAAATAAGGGTAAGTAATAATAATAGGGATTAGGGATGTGCAGGTTATGTAACGGATATTGGTGCGTAAAGTGAAATTGTCGGGTCAAGTTCAAGTTCCAGCCTAGTCTTCTACGTTCACTTTCGTAGAAATGGCCTTGGAAAAGGAACGAATATGTCTCTTCTACCAGCTTTGGGTTAAATGGCAGAGTAGAGTAGTTTCTCCAGCCTTGGGTGGTAATCAGTCTTAGAGAATGAAAACTTTGAATTCCAAACCGCCGAGAAGGCAATGGGAAACCACTCCACTATCTTTCCCAATTCGTAGATAATAAAGAAACAGAATTAGAGTTATGATGGCCTACGTCCTGAAGGGTCATAACATTAAAAAATCAGCATTTTTTCCATTTCACATAGATTTAACCTTACCTATACATTACGATGAACTCTTAAATTAATGATATAAAAAGTCTTAATTATACTGTATAAAATACAACTTAAAAAGGATGAAATTTCTCATTTTTTTCTTTGAGCGTAGTTGCTTTGTGTAATATTCAATAAAGGATTCGAAAATCCGTAAAGCCATTAGTAAAGAAATCTGTATCTGAAAACCAAATTAAAAATGACAAAATGGCGTCATTTGAATAATAAGCGTTTCTTTCTCGTTTTACTGTCTGGTAATCTGATTATAATGCTTTCCCCTTTACTTTCAAGCAATGTTCTCTGCAACAATACTATTCAACACTTCCTTAGAAATCAAAACCCAAATAGCAGTAACTACAGTTTTCTTTGGTATTGGACTATCCGTACGTTGCCATACGTTGCCAGCTGCTGCTGTTGTTGTTGTTACTCTTAGTTACATTAGTATCTTTGTAACTTTATTATTACATGCTGCCGAGGATAGCTTACACTTATTTCGATACCGACTGGAAAATGGCAACAGTTCTTTTGTGTTTTCAACCACCCTCCTACTGTACTTTTACATCTCTTACTTTCTAAGACTGTTTTCTAATGTCGTTGTGCATTTTCTTCTTCTTCTTCTTCTTCTTCTTTCTTTCTTTCTTCGCCCTCTCTCTCTTTCGCTCTCTCTCTCTCTCTCTCTCACACACACACACGTTAACTCTTTTCTGTTTAATCTTCCTACGTAGCTTCATTTTTACTCATATTTTTAATTTCTCGCTTATATCGTTCGTTCTCAATGGAGTTTCATATTAAAAAAATCTAATGAATAATAAGGTGGTGGTGGTGGTGGTGGTGGTGGTGGGGAGTTTGTCGGCATTTTCTTTATGGGCCGTGTCCCCTCAAGACGTAGGCGATCATAGCTCTCCACAACTTCATGTCCCTTGTAGCTCCTAATAAATTTTGTCTTTCTGTTATTTCTCCTGACCCCTGTTTCGCCATCCATTTACTCAGGCTCACAAAGTATGTCATGCGCTGTTTTTCTCTGTCTCTCTTGCCTTTAATCTGTCCTGTGAGTATCAGATTTTTCAACCCCTCCTTCCCCATTTTGTGCTCTAGAAACCTCAACTGTCTCTTCCTGATATTAAGTATGTTTCCTTTTTTTTTCCTTCGTCGGCCTGTCGAGGTCAAATTCCTTATTTCAAAATAATCAAAATAAAATGTCATAGATTAATAATAGCAGCGTAGACAGAACTCCCTTGGATTGACAGACAGTAACTCAAAAATCATGGAGGACGCAACGGGAAAACCCATCATCAGAGTATTTTAAAATGGGGGTAGCCTTTAAGTCCTTGGAGCCGAGAGTAAGAATTTACGGATCTTTTCACCCACAAAATATTAATTCACCTCAAAATAAAAAGAGTTTATATTTACTAAAATTCACACCAAATTCTCCCAGAGCGAGGCCCTTCCATTGCACTCTGTTTTGGGTTGACCTTTGCGATCGCCCCAAATGTGGGCAACTCGGGTGCGCTATTTCGAAGCTAAAATCAGGTTTCTTTCTTTTTTTTTTAATTGAAAAAAAATTCCTAACCCGTGCCAAAAATTTAATAAAAAAACAAATAAACTTCGATTTAAAATTCATAATTTTTAAAGAGGACCAAAAATTTAATATAAAAAAAACGAAAAAAAAAAAACAAACTTTGATTTAAAATTTATAAATTCCTGAGGTGAATTAATATTTGCAATAAGTGACTTTACCTTATTTGAGGTTAATTAACAGAAACGATCGAAATTTGCATACTAAAATTAGTTCACATTGTTTTCACGTAGAGAGGGTGAAGTTCTCTACCCCTGATGACGGACCTGAAACAACTATTCTACTATATGTACCAAATAGTCATAGCTATTCATAGTTAATATAGAAAAGAAAACTGTGAAGAGCCATGAATGCGAACATCTTGAATAAACGTGGCATTAGAAAATAATCAATATAATCAGCCAAGGCATTACTGTATATTTCTCGAGATATTTTGTGAAATCATACTTTTATTTTATGAAATTCACGTCAAATTATAAAGAATCATTTTAAAAGAAGTCTATCAATTTATAAATATCGTAAATCTATTCAAAATATCGATTAATATAGCGATTAATATATCGATTACTATATCGATATATCAAGATATAGATTAAACTATTGATCTCTTAATAACTCAAACGGTGAACCGATCAATATGCAGTTTAAAACATTTTATTACAAAAATTTGACAAGGTATATTGCAAATTGGTCAGTTGAAGATATCATCTACATCAAAGATCCCCAACCACGGGACCGCGGACCGGTGTCTTCCGAAGTTTTGCTTTCCAGTCTAGTTTGATCTTTAAAAATTTAAATAAAATGTCAATCGTTATCTTTTATGTTCTTAATTCTTGTTCCTTTATTGTTCTCCCTCCTTAATAATACTTTTCTTTTTTTTTACATTCGTTCACACTCAGTAACCCTCTGCGTCTTAGTGGCGTTATTGCCTTGCGTGAGGTGAAATGATTAAAAAATAAATAAAAGATCGTCCTTTCTATCAATTACTTCTATCAATATTTTCTCGTTCGGACCTTACGTTTTCCCCAACTTTTGTGCCGAACTTTGTAGATGTGCGTTTGTATGTTCTCCAACAATTCAGTTTAATTTTCTGTATTTTATAATCTAGTGATTTATTAAGCGTTGTTTAGATGTGATACATAGCACCAAGTGAGGAGCGAACTCATTACTCAGTCGTAAATGACTTAGACAAGATTGCTGACCATTACACCGCATGCCCTATACTTTATAATCCATACTTGAAGACACAATACTAATGTATTCAAATATATATTTATTTATCAAACTAATAATAACTATCTTGTCTTTAGGTTTTAGAGAGCTGTTTTAATCACTGTGTTGTTGTTGTTGTTCTTCTTCTTCTTCTTCTTCTTCTTCTGCAGTGTCCCTTCAGGACGTTGGAGATCATGGCTCTCTACAAATTCCTATTCTTTGTAGCTCTTACAAAATTGTCTTTTTGTTATCTTTCCTAAACCTTGCTCCATCGTCGATTTACTCAAACTCACTAAATAGGTTATGCATTGTTTTTCACTGTTCCTCTTGCCTGTCCTGGGAGTATCAAATGTTCCAAGCCCTCTTTCCTCACTATATGTCTTTGAATTTTCAACTGTCTCTTTCTGATGTTAAGTATATGTGCTCTTACCATTTTCATTAAAACTTCGTCGTTGCTCACATGTTCAGTCCATGGTATTCTCAACATCCTTCTGTAGAACCACATTTCTGTTGCTTCTTTCTTCTTCATCTGTGAGGAGATTGTTCAGCTTTCACTGCCAGTATAAGAGAACTCATATTACATAACAGTTCAGTACTCTTTTCTTTAGTGGAGAATAATTTCCTCGACATTTGTATTACAAATTCTAAAACATAAATAAAAATAAATATGACGTGGAAATTAGTTTGGAGGCGTGAGTTAACAGTCCCGAGACCGGAATAGGCGAGTTAAGTTCAAACACTGGCTGGAGCAGTTTTTGTTTACTTTACACTGATATCCTTATGAAAAGCATGAATCCATTTCTTCTGACTATGGGTTAAAATATTATGGGCTGTAAGGCAGTCTCACTTTGGCATCGGGTTAGCAAACCGACTTCATATAAATTATTTAGCTACTGAAATGGCTGCTTGGTGTGGTTGCGGTCCTGTTCTCCATAAGGAGTCTACAGAAATAATTAAATGTTACTTTTATTCTTTTAATTTCAAATACTCGTTTATTCATCTTTCTTCTTTAAAATCATAATTCATTTCTCATTTTCATATTTCTCATTATATAATGGCCTCAGTCTTTCTTTTCATACATTCATTCTCTCGATTTTTTCTTTTCTCTGTTTTTTTTTTTTTTTTTTTTTTCATTAATCCCAAGCATATTCTTTTAAATCCCTGTCTTCCATTATTTAAATTTACTCAGCTTAGTAAGGCCAAATGCTGCACCAATCGGTATAAGTCAAGTGCTGTGGCCTGGACTGAAATGTGTGTGACGTCAAAGAAATGGAAGAAGTATTCACTGCAGAGCACTAATTGAAAAATAGTCGAACAAGGCTTCAGGAATTGTACCAATTGTTTTCTGTCGGAAGATGGAATAAAATTTGAATAAAACTAATAAATCATTTAAACTTACATTTAAACCTTTAATTAAAAAAAAAATTCTGTATTTTTATTCACTAACATTTTTTTTTTATCTTTCTTTAATTTTTTAATTTCTCCATTTTTTAAATAAAAAAATATTTTAATCCTTTAAGCAAATATTTACATTTTTTCAACTTGATTAGAATAATTACTCACCAAATAATAAATAAATAAATCTATTTCTAAAATCAAACAATTCAGTTACTGCAAGCGGCTGCTACTGTGAATTCTTTGCATATTTGGTGACGTCATATACATTTCAGCACGGGCCATAATACTTGTGCTTAATCTTTTGAAATCTTGGCCTCTACCTTGGATCAAAAACAGATATTCTGACATCACTGGTAAATACTCAAGCATCTTGGCCATTATTTTCCACTTTTTTCCCACTTTTGTTTATTTTAAATCTTGTTATATGTCTTTACGATTAATAAATGTTACATTCTTTTCGAAATGTTCACTCTATGATACTTTACTTATTAAGATTCCCGGTTCTCGCTATTTCCCCTCCTCATTGTTATTTAATCACCCTCCCACCCAGCACTTTTCCAGTCATTGGTTGTGCTTTGTATATTCGGTACTATCTCGTTTTCCCTTTGCCATTTCTTTTTTTAACTACTTTTACATCTTCTCCTGTTACATACGCGCCCAAACATAGTTACTATTTCACCTCATATTAACATTTACGATAAGGTTATCTGATTCTCATTATATATATATATATATATATATATATATATATATATATATGTGTGTGTGTGTGTGTGTGTGTGTGTGTGTGTGTGTATATGAAATGACTATCCGGGCTAAAGCGTATGTAAATATAAAAGTAGACACTGAGATCAAGACACTGAGTGGCGACAGTCTATTTCATGCTTAAACGCAATCTTCAAGCTTCAAGATTGCCATTAAGCATGAAACATGGCTTCATGGCTTGAAGATTGCATTCAAGCATGTAACAGACTGTCGCCACTCGGTGTTGACCTCACTGTTCACTCTTATATTACATAAGCTTTAGTCCGTATATTGAACACTTTAGGCTACTTTAGCACATAAAACTATATTTTATCGTATATATATATATAATATGGGATAACGATATATAATTTTTTCAGTTTAGGAGGAAATATGTATGACAAAGTGGAAACAGTTTTCGCGTGATGGGCTTTGTCCATTAGAATTTCATCGGACTAGTTTCGTTTAGGTTGATGCAACTGCACAGACGTACGAACGAGAAACGCTTTAAATTTAGAATTTTTTTATTGTGTTAGCCAATTTCATTTACAATCTTTTTACTTATTCTTTTTGTTTCCATCATGTTATATATATATATATATATATATACACACACACACACACACACACACACACACACACACACACACATATATATATATATATATATATATATATATATATATATATATATATATATATATTATTTTATTTTGTATGTGCAGTACTTGGAGGAAAGCGCAATATCAGTGATAGAGCTAACATATTCAATTGTATGGATATGAGTTTGTGAACTCATATCCATACAACTGAATATATATATATATATATATATATATATATATATATATATATATATATATATATATATTTTTGTGTATGTGTGTGTGTTTTTGAACAATAAAAATGTTAAAATTTCAGACACAATATCTTGTATTAATATTTTTTTGTTTTATTATTTAATTTAGGTTCCTCGATTAGCTTTGACCAGCATGGCCATCATCAGGAGAGAAAAAAACTACCTTTGTTAGCAGCAGTGTACTACAGGAGTAATGACTGTATTTGAAGAAAGTGAACTTTGTAGTTTTCATTTGTTTTTGTTTTCTTTTTTTTTTTGTTGTTAATTTTGGTAAATCCTTGTGTTGCTAAAACGGCCTCTTTCAAGGTTTTTAAATAGAGGCTCATGAGTTTCAGAATTACACACACACACACACACACACATATATATATATACATATATATATATATATAAAGCCACTAAGCCGCAAGTTGTTACTGAGTGTGAGAAAATATGAGAAAAAGCAAAAAAACATTATTAATGAGATAAAAGATAACGACTGAAATTGAATTTAAATTTTAGAATAGCAAAGTCGACTGAAAAGGAAAATCCACAAGAATTAAGAGAGAAGTAACTGTTAATATAGAACTTATGGTAACATTTAAGAATATCAACTGTAAAAATGATGAGCCCTAACTGATAATCTAGTACTGAGCTTAAATTTGTAAAGTCAAGGTACCAAATGGGAAAGCTTATCAGAACAATTACAATATTTATAGAAAAGGTACTTCGAAGCTACATGACAGTGGTGGGAAAGTGACTGGGACTAAGAGACAGGACTTTTCAATGTATGGACGAATGGTAGACTGGCGAGAAACACTGTTTACACGATCAAGTGAACCAACTCCCATAACAGCATGTAATTAAATTAATTTAATCTTTCTATTTCATGTCTGCGGAATATATACATAAAAACATAGATATATATATGTGTGTGTGTGTGTGTGCATGTGTGCCTGTGATAAAATATAGTATTAAGGTATGTTTATGAAAGTTACTGTCGCTTCTGGGTGTTGATTTCAATGCTCATTCATATATATATATATATATATAACTGTCAATGTCCACTTATATATATATATACATATATATATATATATATATATATATATATATATATATATATAAGCGGACATTGACTGTTATATATATATATTTATATATATATAAGTGAGCATTGAAATCAACACCTGTAGAAGCTACAGTAACTTTCATATATATATATATATATATATATATATATATATATATATAGAGAGAGAGAGAGAGAATATTTTATATATATATATATATATATATATATATATATATATATATATATATATATATATATATATATATATATATATATATATATATATATATATATATATATATATATTTTGAATAAAAGACAGACCACGTTAAGATTCCATGTAATAAGCTATTTCACCATAACCCTTTTAACAGGGTTCTGGATCATCAGACTTTACTTCCAAAAAGCTGAAATGAAAATGAAAAGAAATTCACACGTTTTTTACGGACCTCATCAAGTATACGCAAAGTTAACGAAGTGAGGAAGTGAGGTGGGAGAGAGGATATGAGTGTGTCATATGTATCATTTTAGTTTCCTATTTTAACCCCAGTGAGTCGGCTGGATGTTGCTCAAATTTAACGCGTCTCGTCTCTAGATAAAGGTGGCTAAGGGGTGAACGATAAGAACTACATTAAAGGAAGACGTTACAACAACCCCAATAAATTACACAAGTTTCATTCAAATTCTTAGACGTTGTCAGTTCGCGTTACTTTAACGTGCATATTTGGGAGGTTAAGGTTTGATAAATATCTAAATTTTAAAACAATCTACGAAGGAATTAATTTGAAATTCGGTGGAGTTTTGGGTATTTTCTATGAAACAGTCGATTGGAAAAATCCATAGACAGAACATTGAAAGAGCAATCCAATTTATATTTAGTAATTTTTTTTTTTTTTTTTTTTTTGTGAGTGTGGAGATGTACAATTAGATAGGTACTTATATGTTTTGCCATAAATATGAAAGATCGGGTAATATTATATGTGTAAAGATATAGAGAATGTAATTAAATACTGAGACAGTCTTCGAACGCAGGCATAAGTGGATGCACGGGTGGACATGAGGATAGGGACAAATACGTGGGTAGATATATGTAAGTGCAAATTAACGCATATGTGGGTATGTAGATATTCTGCATATTGCGTATGCATATGCATATGTGCGTGTATGTATATGTATGTATGTATGTATGCATGTATGGGTGTGTGTATGTATGTGTATATGTGTATACGTATGGATGTGTAAATATATATATGTGCGTATGAATATATATGAATATGCAGATGTCCTTGTGTGTATATGTATATATGTAAGTATAAGTATATATGGAGATAGGTATGGAGACATGTGGATGTGCGTTTTCTCTGCAGGTGTATATGTGTAAAGATGGAAATATACTTATATCGTTTCGTGTGAATGTGTGTGTAGGTGTATATAGGAACTCATAGGCATATAAGAAGATATAGGTATGTGGTTACAAATAGGGGTTTAAGACATGTGTAGATAAGAAATTGTAAAAGAAGGGCCTAATTTTCTGCTATTGACATCTCTTCCAAATTTCTCCTCTAATATTCTCCAATTGGAAGTGAATTCTAAATAGCACGAAGGGAAAGTTTAGATTGGTATTTTAATTGAGATTGAAAGATACTACCCCAGTGTGGAGAATAAAATTATTTAAATGGGAATAACTGTTGATAATTGGGTACATAAAAACAACCACGAGTTTACTTAATGAACAAAAATCAAAAACAATCACGAGTTTACTTAATGAACAAAAATCAAACGAATAAGCTATTAGTCAACCTAATAAGCTATAAGATAAAAGTTTTAGTGGAAAAAAAAAAAATTACTAAATATAAATTGGATTGCTCTTTCAATGTTCTGTCTATGGATTTTTCCAATCGACTGTTTCATAGAAAATACCCAAAACTCCACCGAATAAGTTCCTGAAGATGTCTGTAGGAACAGACGAAAGCTTGTAAAAAACTAAAAAAGGCCTTATGCAACTGGAATTTATAAACAGGGATCATAACATTCATATACAGGTTCGGGGTTAATGTACTTTATTAAATTTGTTTGCGAAGATGTATTCTCGCCATTTAAATCATTAACTTCTATATCTGTTTTTTGTATGAATGATCCATGTAATATATATATATATATATATATATATATATATATATATATATATATATATATATAACACATCCGGTTTGGAATTGAATCTGTATCCCTTTTTCCAACAGTGACATCATTCCTATACTTGAAGTGGATCGTTACTAATTGGCCAAGGTAGACAATCTTGCTAGAGAAAGGTTAAATAAATTACTGTTGTTTACTTTTCAGGTACGAAATCGAAATTAGGAGAAGTCTGAACGAGGGATATGCGCTCTTTAAATAATTTGAAATTTCAAGATTGTCTCCCTTGGCCAAATTGGTAACAATATACGTCCGATATAGGAATGGTTTTTCTGATAGAAAATAGGGATGCAGTTTTGATTCCTGTCGACATAGACAACTTTTCTTTTGTAGGACTTTTCGATTTATAGCCTACGAATACATACATACATACATATATATATATATATATATATATATATATATATATATATATATATATATATATATATATATATTCCTCTCGGGTGTTACCTGAATTTTACCAAAAAACAAAATAATTTCCATGCCTGAAGATGACGATTACAGTCGAAAGTACTTGCGTATTTAAGAAAGACCTTCTACAGCTTATAATTTAAAAAAAAAAAACAAGGATGATAACATTCATCGAGTGATTAGTAGGTTAATGCATCTTTAAAATTTTGTTAGCGAAGGGTTTTCGTCATTTTATATTATTAACTTTACTAATTTAATCTTTGTATGGACGATTTATTGTAATATATATATATATATATATATATATATATATATATATATATATATATATATATATATATATCCGTTTTAGTTATGGAATTTTTTACAAAACAGGCGTTTGAATAAAAGTCAGGTGACCGGGTACTGGTAGAAATGCAAAATGGTATTAATACGTTGTTCCTATAATCTTAATAATTTTTTTTTTAGTGTTGGTTGGTTGGTTATAGAGGGCCCCGTGAATTTTAAGTTTTTTTTTTTTGATATATATATATATATATATATATATATATATATATATATACAATATACTGAACGAAAATGAAATCCTAATTCCTTGTATAGAAGTTTGAATTTGCTCAAGATTAAACATACTTGTATTTTAAGTGGATCAAAGATCAGTACGTGCACAAATTCTAAAATAAGTGATGTATCATATCAACATTACTCATACCCCATATCAGTACACGGGTCCCCCCCTCTATTTTAACACAGGCCGGTACTCTTGCATGATTACGATCATACAAATAGCGAATGCTATCACATTATACTTTACTCCACGCTTCTTGCGCCTGTTGGCACAATACAGCAAAAATCATAAGCTAACTGAACGAGTCAGGCGTCGACCAATTATGTCCCATACATGTTTAGTGTGAGACAAATCAGGCGATTGTGCCGGAAGATATCGATTATCCTACAGAGCATGCTGAGATGTATGGCTCAGACGCAGAAGCTGCACTGACATTTCAAGATGTCTGCATGCTTTGAAAATTTTCTCACAGTACCTGCTACTCCTTAGTATGCATACACTGTACCTAGCACCGTCGTTCAAGGTGTCTTAATTCCTTTAGTATATATCTGAACGATTTCTAGTTAAACATTCGATGCATTCTCCAATCTCGGTAATCTCCTTTTGTTGCGATGGACTAAGATTCCCAACATACGTTCCGCCATGTCTCACATTAACCTTGAGATTTTAGTGGGTGGATCAGCCAGGACATTAGTTCTCAACTTTTCAGTATCAATACAAAGCGTTAGTATGCGTCTTTTTTTCCCCTTCGAAACGACTACTGCCATTTAATCACTAACAGAAGGATTAATTAATGGCAAAATAACTTGACGTTTTACTCTGGTTAAAATATTTTCAAGAAAGAAATATAAATTTCTACGATTTAATAAAAAAAAAAGAAGTAAAATCTTTAATGTTGCAACTACAAGGAAGGCATGAAACATTCTCTATTGTTCTCTGGCAGGAGAATCTTACTTTTTTCTCTCAGTTTAAAATAAAAAAAACACGTAAACATTTATTTATGTATAATATGTAGCGATAAAAAGTGTAGCAACATGTTTGTTATTCACTGCTATTAAGAATTCCCATTTTAATTGCATTGAGGAAGAAGAACCGAATTCCAGTGTTTTTTTTTAAAGGCAGGCCATACTTTTTGATTCACGAGCCAGAATCCTACCAGATTTCTACCAGTCTGGCAAATAGCGAATGACTATAGTTTTGTGCAGGGTAAAATAGGTTTTATAAGAAAAGGTAAACCATCAAAAATGGAGTATAACACGGTGTATATTCTAACTTTTCGCAGCCAAAATAAACAAATTGATTTTAGAAAACATAATTTAATTCCTCATGGCCCTACAAGAAACAAACAAAAACAGAAACAAATCTCATTCAATCACGACACAATGGATACATTTAAAAAATGCAGCGAAAAAACTTTTTATCGATTGTTTTAAAGTAAAATAAAAAGGAGAAAAACTAAATTTTAAAATATCGAAAGAGAGAAAAAAACTTATAGTGAAATTTACCAAAATCTGATAACAAAATTTTATTTAAAATCTAATAATGATACTTGTCGTTGCACGGAAAAATTCCCTTATCTTCGGACCGCTGCGCTACGCAGTTGTTTCTCTTAGAGGTTTGCATATGCCGTGAAACAGTATTAGCAAAATTGTAATTGAAATAGTTCAATACGTTTATACATTTTATAACCATTCATTTCATATACTTTATGTTATAATATTAAACTTTATTTTCAAAATGTACTATTAAAAATGTCAAAATGCATTAATTTCTTTTATTCTCAAACTGTGATCAAAATACTAAGTTGGTTACCACTTTCGGGGAATTATTTTAGTAACTATATTGTAAATAAATAATAAAGTATTGTTACTTGTAAAAATGTAATTTTTAATGCAAATTATTTTCATTAAGCAAGGGCAGAAACGCTAGAGAGCGACATTTTATGGTGTCGTGAAAACGTAAAAAAATGTCGACAGCAGGCGAAGTACAAATACTGCAGTGGAAGTTCAAAATTTCAGGGAAAAGTAAAATTTTGATCAACGCTCATATATTAAGAACTAAAATTAAAATCATTCCTTTATTCATCTTGCAATGCTGAACCAATTACATAGATGAGGAGATAGTGTATGGAGAAGAAGGAATTCCCCGAAAATCATATGTTTGGACATTTAGTTAGATTTTGGGCAGTGGGTCAGCACAAGAACTTTTCAGTACCCTTTCGTAGTTATGAACAATAGCTGTATAGAAAGGCATTTTCTAGTAAGTAATATTTCATTTCATAAATACTAAGGGTGTTGACACAAATATTTAAAAAAAAACCGCAACAGAAAAATAACCGACAAACCAAACCACCTGTAACTGCAGGGTAAATAAGGAATGCCTTTTAAATGACAATTGCTTGCAAAATAATGTCATATACCAAACCACTGTAAAATCAGCATATAACGAATAAAAATATACATAGGAGTAACTGAAAAACCCTGGAAACAGAAGAATTTGATACATAACCGTTACCGCCTATCCAATAACCGTTAGGATAATACAATAGACCTCGTTACCCATAATACACCATTGACCAGCATATATAAACAGTCGAGCCAAAACCCAATATATATGACCTGAAGATAGCGTTCAAGGATGAAACAGACTGTCACTGCTTGTTGTTGAACTCAGTATCCACTTTTATATTTACATACGCTCTATCACTGATATTGAGCAGTTTTATGTAAATATAGCATACCTTTAAAACCATAATTTTATTATATATATATATATATGTGTGTGTGTGTGTGTGTGTGTGTGTGTGTGTGTGTGTCAATGTAGATATAATATTTCACTATCTTTATACCGAGTATTTATTTCACACAATAATACTAATGTTATTATCATTTCATGATGAAATTTTAATTTCTTAAAATTTTCTCCAATAATAAATATACAAACTTTTACATATACACTTATATTTAAACTGAGTTCGATAATTGTACAAAAAAAAAAAAAAAAATAAGTGTGATTGCCAAAAACGAATGTTTTTACTTTTATTTTTTATCATTGTTTACTCTTCGCATAACGACAATTACTTGACCGATATGTAAATCTTGTGATCAGATGGTCAGAACAGTCTCTATTCACACTAATACTACATGAGGATTGAAGATAACACTAATTCTCCGACACATTTGTTGCCTCTTCCTTGGTCATTTGTGATCAAGAATCAATAATAAGAAATGACCTACCCAAAGATATGGGATAAGATCTGTTCTCTAATACCAATAGTATACTCAATGTCAAACTGAGGGAACTAAACATATTTACGCATATCTATGTTTATATATGATCCCACACGGAAAAAGACCTTCTGTCGCAGAGCATTATACTGAAATGATGTTTATATTTACTTTCACTCATCAAGTGTTAACTCTGGACTTTTAGAGCAGTGGTTGTAGGTAATTTCAGCAGGTAACTCTTTTGAGTTTGATTCTCACTGGGTGCTCCACCACTGAAGCTCTGTGAGAGAGTCACAAAACTCCGTTCTCCCCGCGTTCAATGAATAGCGTTCTTTAACGTGATAAGATTAGTTTATCTGCCTCCATGTAAAAAAAAATTCACAATTTTCCTGTAAATCTAAACGAACATCATTCGTAATCTGTAATAATCCATGAAGTACATTTAAGCCAGTTAAAGTCTATTCTTACATCTGTACAATGTTCCTTATATATACCCTTTCTCAATGGTGGATTAACACAAAAGCTGTATAAAAGTGATATAAATTGAAATTATTTTAATAAAACAAATCTCTTGTTTGGCAATGATATTTGTATGGAAGTATGATGTAAAAAAATAAAACTTTGCTTTGGTTATGCAATGAATTATTTCATTTTATTCTAAATGTTAATTACAGAGAGAATGTGAGAGGTCAATAAAGGGAGAGGTTTTCTTATTTCAACAATGTGAATTAAGTATCTTGCTCACGCGACTTGAAAAGGCTGGTACAACACGTAAATATTTACTCTGCCCGCCTGTGTGTTCCTCTCTGTTCTGTTGTATAGAGTAGGGATACTTACGCTTTATATATCTTACATGAACAAAGCCATGTGATCAAGCCGTATACTCAAGCCACGAGACTATTCCATTCAATCACATTGTATTGCTGAATAGGAGAGAAATATCCTCTGTTTACGCTATCCATGATCTTTGGTCAAAAGTCACTTTTCTGAATACATTACATTAATCTTAAATAAACTCTGATCAAGCAGCCTAAAAGCATCTGATCAACTGTTTAGTGACTAAAATAAATAAAGAAAATAAAAAAGAATAGAATTATAAAAGTTGAATTGTAGCCATATATATATATATATATATATATATATTGGTGTTACTTTCTGTAAATATAGACCAAACTCAAACGAGGCGTATGTTTACCATTATAGGATGAAGTGAAATGTGCCTATTACACACCGTAATATACCATGACATATACATCTTTGCATAAACTTCTTCTCCGAGTAGTTATGAAAGAGATTTTTTTTTCTTTTTGAATCCGGGTCCTCAAAGGTGATCTTCGCTCCCCAGGGATTCCTTTTCTTTATGATCTGTGAATTGTTACGAGTTCTTGGGGAAGATAATAAAGTGGTTTCCAGTTGCTTTCTTCACGGTCTTGAATTCAGAGTTGGTCTTCTCCTAGACTGGCTGCTACCCAAGGATAGAGAATATAGTCGGTCTATAGCTTGGAAAGAAGAGATAAATTCATGCTTTTTCCAAGAGCATTAGTACAAAAGTGAACGCAATAAACAAGGTTGGGATTTGAACTTAGTTCGCTGATTATGTTTCTACAGAGATGAGCGATTTCGTAAAATTTGAACCGAACTTTACTAATTTTATTTTAAAATTTACTTGATAATTTTGGGATATGACAGAGTTTGAGAAATTTCCTTCTTTTACTCTGAATTAACAGAAAGTAGATCCCATACTCGCACAACGAAGCATTTAATATTAATCTCGCGAATTCGGTAAGAGGGCAAGGAAAAAAAAATGACTACTATTGGAACCAAATGACATCTTTTCAACTACAGTTTGTAGTTTGTGATCTACTTGTAAAATACTCAATAACCAAGAGAAATAAATATCGACAAGGTAAGCGAATAATATACATGTATGTGATTTGTACATCACAAGTTGAACTGATAACATTTTAGCCCTGGAATAAATACATTCTTATCATAAAGCTTTTTAAAGTTTTTGATGGCAAACGTGCCCCATTCTTATAGGAAGCACCAGATTTTATGAAGCTGATTCCACACAGGGCGTGGTTCGAATTACGCTCTTGTCAAAATAGGTACAACGCCTATAGTGACTGGTTTATGTCAAATTCTTCCGACGGAAGAATTGTTATTTCTGACGCTCGGACGGAACCACATTTACATCCGTTTTTGAACGTTACGATATCTTCAATCAAGTTGTATGGGGAAACATACAGGATTTCGATACAACGTCTTTCACTTATTCTCTTTCCTCTGTTTTCCTCACCCTCCCTAGTTACGACACACGGTATCTTTTGACGTTTTCAATGTTATTTTCTTCTTTTCGTTTTTATCTTTTCTAATGGAAAAAAAAATCTTTTTTTTTATTTTTCTGTCTATAAAGTTTACTAAGTGGATAAAATTGCATCCACTTTTTCAATGGCGCAAGTTATCTTTTTATTTTGAAAACTAATAAGATAAATTACATGGGAAAATGTTGCTGTACAATCTTCGAGCTCCGTTCTGCCACTACGTTCATATACTAATAAAACCATCTATAAGCATGAAACAGAATATCCACTTTTATATTTACATACGCTCTATCGCTGATATTGAACACTTTAATCCATAAAAATAGCATACCATAAAACGATATTTTAATATATATATATATATATAAAGACATTTTTATGTTTATACATTCTTTTTATAGATACAAATATTTAAGTAAATGCTCTGTTTATAATAAACAGTATTAAACAACATTTACCGGCCTGAATGTCCGAGAAATTTTCACAGAAATTGAATAACTTCCTTATTTTTTATCCGATTTTCTTCAAACTTGTCGCAAAAAAAATTACCATCATGCAAGAAATAAGATAATAACGAAAAACTGTTAAAAAATCCCGCTTTTCAAAAATAACTTCCTGGTTTATCATCAAATGCTTTCCAAATTTGCCATGTAAATTACACATGACACTCAAATTGTCTTGCGTGAATATTTGATTTAGATTATTTCAGTTAAGTGGACGAAATCTGCGACAAACTTGGTCCAAAATCGACTTTTGCCATTAAGCCAATAGTTTCTTCATATGATTCCATCCTAAATTGGCATTCGAACAACCTTTGATGTAAAGATTGTTTGAGAAGGATTATTGAAGCGTTAAAAGGGGAATATTTCCAAAGAGCCTCGTATTAACCCCAGTTTTACAGTAAGCGTGCGAAAAAGGGGGGGGGCGTTCATGCGTTTGCGCTTGCATTTGAATGAAGCTCTGACGCTTCATCCTTGTTTTTGTTTGCTTATTAGATTTGTGAACAATGTCATACTATTTGAAAGTTATTGCGGCCATAAGAAATTTACTGAATATCTAAAGCACTGAAACAATTTAATCCCGAGAAACAACCGCACAAGAAGGTTTTATCGATGGAATTCCTTTATTAAGAACAATCAAACACTTGCGAAGGACATACCATAAAAAAAGATAAGGAGGGAGTAACTTAGTATACCAACGGATAATGGATGCAAACGGGAACGCAGGCAGACATTTCTAGACAGGGGGTGCGGGTATACAGAGGAGTACGATTATATAATTATAGCCATATATACCCGGTCAACGGCTAGTTTCAGATATAAAGAATTGTCATATGTCAAAACTGATTGAGCGATAAGAGAACAGCGTTAGAAATTGCGAAATATTTGTACAAGAAAAACAAAACAAAATATAAATTGAAAATCTTGGCAAGATAAGAACAAAAAAAGAAAAAGCCGGATTTAAGAAAGGAACAAAAAAGATTTTTGATAAAAATTAAAAGAGTAATGAAAAGGAAAAAGATAGTGGTGAATGAGAAAATATTTCAAGACGTTGTTGCTGCTAATGTAAACAGAGAGAAAAAATACAGAAAAATAAAGAATATTGGCTAAAGACATAAGGGCAACCAAACTACCACTTTAAAGTAAACATCACAGAGAGAAGTGTGTAAATTAGGTGAAGAAGTACATGAAATCTCATCAGTAATTTTTAGTAATGAATGTAGAGCTACATTAGATGGACCTGATGGCGTAAAAGATGGCAGTAGGGAGATGGGTTAAAATTTTGGCCTCGTATT
This sequence comes from Acanthosepion pharaonis, assembly GCA_903632075.3. Classification (NCBI taxonomy): domain Eukaryota; kingdom Metazoa; phylum Mollusca; class Cephalopoda; order Sepiida; family Sepiidae; genus Acanthosepion; species Acanthosepion pharaonis. Next base: position 1,211,701 of record CAHIKZ030004380.1, on the reverse strand, counting down.
ATAGGCAGTAAAATTATAGGTCTCTTCAGAAATTATGATGGCGTCAAATTAAAAGCTGATATTTATTATGTCCTTTGAAAGTCATTTTTGAGTAACATGGGTCGTAACCAAGAACCTGAGTATATTCATTCAAGACAATATCCCTTCACATCATGAAAAGCTGACTACTGCCCACCTTACCAAAACAGGTTTCAAAGACAACGAATTAATGTAATTAGTTTCCAGCCTCTCCGGGTTTTAGTCCAATAGAAAATTTTGGGGCCATCATTAAAAGATATACCGTCCGACCACTTCAACTCGACACAGTTGGGATTAGGGCACTACCGGGTCACAGAAAATGGCAGATGATAGAAATCATCGCTAATAAAACCATATGTAAACATAGTCTTGCCAGCTCATTCCACATATTTATTGCGGAAATTAATTCTCACAATATTTAGTATTGTTGAAGCTATTGCTAACATTTTTGTCGAGATTTACGAACTGTATGTTTCGTTCAATTTCGCAAACAATTGGATGAAATTTGAATAAGCTGATTTCTTTTTTCCTTTTTAATAACGAAATTCTTACGATTTCTTATGCATGCTTGAGCATGCAACATACAACCAGCCATGCGTAAATATTTCTTTTGGGGGCCAAATTCCAATTTTTTGAAGAGTTTGGCCTTGTGATTTCTTTATAGTTCTTGCAAACGCAGGACGACCTGGAGACTGTATTCGTGTATATATAAAAACTTAAAGAAAATATATGCAAAAAACAATTTTCATTTTTATTAAATAAGTATCTGTTATTTTAATCATTAAAATGTATTTAAAATAGTGGGAATATTTTGTATGTTAAATATTAAAACTTTTTCTAAAAAAATGAATGAAAATTTATTGTACTAAGCTATGCACCCTAGTAAGCTCAACTGTACTTTGTACCTATTTCCCTGTCTGCAATTCACCCCAAAATTTGGTTTCTATCGGTCAATGTATGACTATTTTAGAGAGTGACGGATGGAACTAACGGAAATCACAGAATTGTATAGACAAAAGGTAGAACAAAGTTAAGGAACTAAAAAAATCATTAATGCTTTCAAACAAAGTTTTTTATTGTTTCATGCAGTAACTTTTCAAGCATGTAATCATAGCCGCTCAATGAATTTATGGCGGCTGATTCAAAAAAATATTGTACCATAGGAGCTACCAGATTAAAGAGGTCTGTTTTTGCAAGATAATTGAAAACAGTATTCAAGTTAAGATCTTTATTAAAACTACCGTAAATAAAATTACTGTCCAAAGAGTAGAAAAGTTAACATGAGCAATGGACGAAAGACTTTAATAATTTATTCAGTTATAAGGGATATTATGCTAAATGTAGCTTTTTGACGCCTATATATTTGGGATTTACATATAAATAAACATATGTTGAACTTTGTTAAATAAAACATAACCGCATCAAAACAAGTTAACGATACTGCTAGCTGAAACTCACAGGATATATAAAGAGTGATGGATAAATTGTCGCCATTTTATATTTTTAATTTCGCGCATGCGCATTGTTTGTCTTTGATTTTGTCGACTGCCCCATATAGTAGGGTTATTTGGGCATCGTCTGTGAGAAAACGAGCACCATGATGCAATTCACTCCGCCAGAAATTTGAAAATAGCATGTTGTACTGCTTGGCATTCGCACCGGAAGCTCCAGTACCGGCATATCAGGCTGTTTGGGTGTCAATCTGAGGACAGTGCAGAGGATTCATAAAAAGTTGGATGAGTCTGATGATGATTACCAAATTATGGTAGCTCGGATGACTCACTCTGGTCGTTCTGATAAAAAAAGAACTCCCAAATTTGATGGTGAGGGCTCAGACTCAACACGGAGGCCTACATCAAGTGCTTTGAGGAGGTAGTGCTGTCTTGGGTCAAGAGGGTGGCAGCTGGAAGCCCCTCTTATTGGCAACAGGACTCTGCATCATGCCACACAAACAGGAGAACCCAGTCATGGCTGTCAGACAATTTCGGAGACCACAACACCCCTTACATCTAGTGACCTAACTCCCCAGACTGCAATAACCTTCATTATTATGTGTGGGACACAGTTGAGCGAGATACTAACAAAACTCCTTGTAACATCAAAGATTAACTGAAGGCAAGGATTATGGCAGCATTCACCAACTTAAACAAGGAAACCGCACAGAAGAGTTGCAAGAGATTCTGAATTCGTCTGGAGGTCGTGGTTGAAGCCAATGGCGATTTTATTTAATAAATTTACTCTACTCTTTAGTATTTCAAGATATTTTTTGTAATTTTGGTAAATATATCTGTTAAAACGAGATGTTAGTGTTATTTTCATTTTTGAGTATATTTATCCATCGCACCCTGTATTGCTTATATAAGTATATCAGGGATATGAATATACATTGCTGGATCTCATTTAAAGAATCTCACAGAGAGGTTGTCTTTTATTTCTGATTCTGTGCTGTTAAAGGCAAAAATGAGGCTTCCGAATGTTACTTTTCATAACACATGCAGGCAGACACTCCATACTTGAAAGATTGGCTTACCGAACTGAGCAAGCGTTAGCTAAGTGTAACACAGAAATAAAAGGCGGTTGGGCAATGCAGACCCCATTTCAAACTGCTCATTATGTATTTTTGCAATCAGTGCTAAAATGCATAAGATTTTTTTTTTACATCCACAGCGCAAATATATGGTAAGTGGGTATTCACCCCACTGCCACTTCTTGCTGAATCTGAGAACTTAACAGAAAACTAAATTTGTCTTCTTGACCTCAATCTATGACAATACTGTTAAGCTGAGCTGTATTATTTGTCTGAAATCATTACCGTCATTAATTTTAAAAATAAATCAGAAAATTTTTATTTTCCCCTTCCTCTACACTGAAACATTAGCTTCTGAAACATTTGTACAAGTCTTATATTTCGAAAAGCGAAAAGATCTCATTCCAGAAAATAAATATAAGCAAAAAAAAAAAAAAAAAGATTATTTAAACTCAATGCTAACGGTACGATAATATATCGAGAAAGAAAATGGTTATTTTATGAGAGGATCAGAGCGGAAATATGGTATCCAAAATGTTTGAAACTTAATATCTTATTTCGCCCTACCGTCATTATAACTATCTTCTTCTTTGTACATATGACTTATCCATGATTATATACATGTACATATGGCGTATATTGATGTACTTACGCGTAACAGAATTTTTATTTGGTTTTGCAATAACTGATAATGTTTCCTAATAGACATTCCGAAATACATCTTTACTATAATTACAAATATTTTCAAATTTCTATATCATAACATTTGATATTCCGCAAAAAGCTGCTAAAAACACTATTAAAATCTCATTAGGTAAATAAATCTTCTTTTCGCTACTGTTTCTAGCCATTCCACGTTCTTCAATTTGAAACCATTTTCCTTCTATCCGCCATCTTTTTTCTCTCCTTGCCGTTTCCTTAACCACGGCAGCCGTGATAGTGTTCAGTTAATCCCCACTCATCAGAGCAGCTCGACGTGGCGCATGCGCGACTGATCTAATCACCACGAAACACCAGAGAAAAGCCGACAGCGTCCCGACAAGAACAGTGGCACTTGATATACTCGTGTACACCTGCGTATGCTTGTGACCTTGGAGCCATCTTTGAATCGCCTACTACTACTGCGCACATTGCATGGCCGACGTTTCTATGTTAGTCGTATGACATTGTTGGCTGACTTCTTTCTTCGCCTTATCTAAATATTACACAACAAAAAAAAAATCTCACGCTTGTTTACACGTAACAACAGCAATATTAGTAACGCTGACGATGCATAGCAAGTTTAAACAACTATGCTTCAATAACAGCGACAGTAATTATAATATTTTATGATTGTGATGACGCAAGTTGTGAAGTAATGCTGTGTATTACTAAGCTAATAATAATGATGAATATGATCTATGTACATAAAGAAAACAAAGTTTGTACGAAAGCACGTTTCGCTCATAGTTATCATATACAATCTTTTCGGATAAATATGTACTCTGAAAAAAAAAAAAATAATATTAATAATAATAATAATACAAAAGCAATGACAACATCAACATACCAAAAATCGTCCTCTTCGGCACTGCCCACATATTAAGAACTTCATCCATTCAATAAATCCATTACATCCTCTTTTTAACACCAATTCCAATGGATAGACTCGGCTCCATGAGTGAACAAAGTAGCATATTAAGAAAATCTCTAAATAATAATAGTAATAATAATAACAATAATAATGATAATAATGCTCATGATACTAATAGTAATATTAATAATTTCATTTTTCATACTTAAAAAAATGAAATTATTATTATTATTATGAAAGTTTCAGAAGGATTACCAAAGAAAGTAATTAGAATACCAGTAATCATTTGAGCACTGGGATGTTGTACATAGAAGAACATCGAAAAAATCTTGTAGAGATTGGATTGTGATTTAGAAATAGAGCCATTGCAAAAAGCTTTTGTAAAAGTATTCGATACAGCCTGTTGATGAATAGGAGAAATGGTCGGTTTATTTTCTTAAGTTACTGGAGGTGACCTGAAAATAAAATTTTTACCATCAACCAACATCATATGCAGTGAATAATAATAATAATAATAATATAAACAACAACAACAATAATAATAATAATAATTTAATAATAATTTAGATTTTAAAAGAAAAAACTGCAACAAATATTTTCAATAAGAATAACGAGTAAAATGGGAGTAGAGTACTAAAGTTTTAAGGAGAGTTGTCATTGGAAATTCAGTTATAAATGATGATGATGATGATGATGATGATGATGATGATGATGATGATGATGATAGCTTCCTCGCGTTTAACAATAATAACGATAATAACTATGTCTCAATAATAAAAAAAAAAATCAGGATCAATAACAAAAGTGAAAGAACAATAACAAAAACAACCACAACAATTATTATAATGAAGCATTAAGTATTAACAAATAAGTGTTAAACTGCCAATGGTGAATGTTCGGTGAAATAGATGGAAAATCTAACACGTATAAAGTATTTTCTTTCCGCCTATTCCAAAAAGCGACTATGGTCATATTGGAATCCCACCTCAAAATGTCCGCCAATATATGCCGTAGACGTCGAGGAATATTCTTACTGTATCTCTCTTTTAACACATTGGTCATTTACAGAATAGCAGAGCCGACAGAGCGAATAGTTTATGTCATTCATTATTCTAAAAGCACCAACATAAATAGCTGGACAGACAAAGCAATCAAGACAAGTAATCTGATATGGGTGCCGACGGGAAGAGAGAGGCGGGGAGAAGGAGTGTATGTGTGTGTGTGTGTGTGTGTGTGTGTGTGTGTGTGAGAGAGAGAGAGAGAGAGAGAGAGAGAGAGAGAGAGAGAGAGAGAGAGAGCGTGTTATGCTAACTCACCGGAAAGTATGTTCTATTTATTACGATAAGACAGGCCGGTAGGCATAAATTTAAAAAACTGGGACGTCTACTCATGTACGTGTGTTCACTAAATATATTGTTTGAAGCAATAAGAAATAATGTCGGATTATAAATATAACCCATCAACTTTGTTTTCGTTTCTGATATGAAAATAGAGTTTGCAGATATGGGCTTCCGAACATGAGATGTGTATTTCTTCTTGACTGTAAAAGCCTTCCGTAGCTGAGCTGTCTAAAGCAAGCCTGACTTAACGATAGCTATGAGTACACAGGTTAGAACCCTACCGGAAGGCACATTTCTTTTGTTAAAACTTTCGAATGCATAAACCGGTAGACACACAAAACACGCACACATATAATATTAATGCCATTTCTCAGTTGCGCCTGTCTTCGGACAGAGATGCAGCTGGGAAAAATACTGAGAGGTGCCCGGTCTCGGGGAACAGCTGTCAGCGGTTGTACCCTCCTCGTTGCACTAGAGAGGGGGGATAGGTAGTCATACCGATGACAGCGCAACCAACAGTTGCGGTGACTGGGCAATTTTGTCCCTGTCCCGGGAGTACGCGCTCGGGTTCCCCGCATTAAATTCGACCTTGTGTCACATCGCGTCTCAGTGGCGAGACTGGGTAAATACCACCGGAAGGCATAATTCCTTTGTTAAAACTTTCGAATGCTTTGATCAGTAGACGTAAATTTGCACTGTTTAAAAAAATAGTAATGTCTACTGCATTATGGAGTAATGATTATCGGAATGAGAACTCGGAGAGCCGAGTTCGAATCCCAGTCTAGTTTCTTTATATTCACTTACGCACAAATACCCTTGGGGAAGGTATGAATCCATCTCTTCCCTTCCCCGCTATGGGTTGAATAGCAAAACAGACTGGGTTTTTTAGCCTTGGTTGGCAACCAGTCTACCGCAGAGAGAAATGCCAACCTACTGCAGAAAAAGGTTTCTACCTCGTCAGTCATGTATCAAAGGATACATGATCGCCCAGCGTGTATCACGTATGGCTCTTAACTGACTGTCTACTCAAACACGTGTAGCCACTAAATATAATGTTTAAAGTATTAATATTATTTGCGTGTACGTGTGTGTATCATATTATGCATAGAAACATTAAGAAACATTAACACAATTGTTGCTTCACCCTGGCCTTTCAGAAAATCATATTGCCTCTCACCCCCGTGAAAATGATGTGAACTAATTTTAGTATGCAAATTCTTACGACATAAGCCATTCATCAAACACATTTCCAGCACTTCATACTATTTTACTTTCCATCGTAAATATTCTTTATTGTAAAGAAATGAAAAAGTTCCGTGTTATTTCTGAGCTATACCAATTTGGGAACCGGTCACTGTTACCTCAAACTGGGTGTTTGTATTCACATAAATGCATTGTCATAAAAGACTTTACTTCGCAGTCCCCAACTTAAAGGCCATTCTTCCCTATTCAAAACACTCTGGCGATGGGACTGTCATCTCCAGACGTTCAATATTTGTTACCTTGCACCAAATTAAGCTGAGCTGGGTAAAGATAGATAGATAGATAGATAGATAGATAGATAGATAGATAGATAGATAGGAGAAATATGATATATAACTTCCATGAATGACAAAATAAAAAAAAAAATCTGTAACACGTTTCCGCCTTCAAAAGGAATTCATCAGACTAATGTTCTTAATGGTGGAATTATATATACAAAGAGGAGAGAAAAAGCTATATAACGTTAAAACTTAGGTTCTTGTCTGATCACTTCTCAAATCAGCTATGGATTAAATAGTAAGACAGAATAAGTCCTATAGCCTTGGTTGGCAACCAGTCTACCACAGAAAGACTACTGCAGAAATTCTTCTGTCAAGTCAATCATGAATCCAAAATAAACATAATCGCCAAAGCGTACATTATTCATAGTACGTAAAGAAGGAAGAAAAAACATAAACAAAACTGACGTTTTTGTGTATAGAGTCTTTTCCTTATTGTCATTAGATAGTGTGAGTGTGAGTGTATAATACGTTTGTCTACGAGCAGCTAACAGATCTTGAATGTAGGTGAACCGCAATAAACAAAACAAAACGAAGACTCGAGTAGAAATGAATGGCTAATGTTTATTGACGCACGTAAGTACAAGGTGCGTATGTGGGCAGAATAGTCAACCTCTAGTCAGCCTGACGCTGGCTGAATTTCCCCTTCGTTGGGACGGCTACCAAACACGTCCAAACTCAATGGTTTGGAGGTGAGAAGAGAACGATCACTTCCTTTTCGGAAGTGGTGTCATAAAATTCACACGTGACCGGAAACCCTTTTTAGTTTCCTTTTGCATTATGGGAAAATTAAATTCTTTATTTTTTTATTATTATTTTATTTTAATTATCCCACAATATATGTGCTTGCGCGCGCTTGTGTGTGTGTGTGTGTGTGTGTGTGTGTGTGTGAGAGAGAGAGAGAGAGAGAGAGAGAGAGAGAGAATGAGAGCGAGAATACCATGACTTAGCTTGAGAAAAAATTGAGCATGACACTTGCCATTATAATCGTCTAGGTACGACAACCTCTGTCTGATTATTATATAGCCAAAAGCAATTCCAACAAAGGTGGTGGACAGTGAATCAACTTCTTACATAATTACCTGCCCTTTTTTCAAAATATCTTCTCTTTATTATCGGTCATCGGAGACGTTTGCCAGTTCATGGATTGATGTTTTTGAATGATGTCCTCGCTGATTTTCGTACACACACACTTTTAAGAGTTAACTGCAGTGAGAGATTTCGCTTATAATTTTTAATCTCGACAAGATTTCTATTTTCCTTTTACCTTACGTTTAATCACCGGCCTTGCCTTATTAAAAACAACAACCAGAATATAGGCTGTCATGAGAAAAAAACAGAAAGAAAGAAAATATTTTCATTATTTGTCTTCAGCTTTCAATTTTCATAACCAGTAAGAGCAGAGTTTCTCAATGTTTTTAAGCAACGGCACAACTAGGATCAAATGAAAATATTACGGCACACTTAGCAAAATGTTTAAAGGGTAAACATTTAAATGTTATGAAATAAAACCATACATTTAAAAAAAAGTTCATATTCATTTATTCAAATAAAGGAAAGTTTCAAAAAGTTAAATTAAAAGAAAAAAATACTTTTTAAAAATGAATATTAAAACAAAGTATTTAAAATAGCATAATCGAAGAATAGTGAAAAGAATTATTTGAAAAAAGTTTAATACCTATTCACTTATTAATACCTATTCACTTATTAATACCTATTCATTTATTAATACCTATTCATTTATTCAAATACGAACGCTGTACCATTACGACGTCCACACACACATATATATAAGTATGTCGTGAGAATATTTCGCGGCACACTTGTGTACCGCGACACGACAGTTGAGAATCACTGAGTTAGAGAATACAACTGTATATTTAAAGACAATATCAATTTATTGCCTAGCTATGCTGGTCCGTTTTGGAAAAAAATGGGAAATTGTTATTTACCGGAAATAGATTCTTATAAAGACGCTAACAGCAATTTCTCATAAGCGCTGCCATTTCGATTTTGATCGGAAACTCTGCAGTACTGAATACGATAAATGATATTCCCAACATATAATACAATAAAATATAATATCATATATATAATAAATATATAATAATACATACATATATAATAATGAATATTAATAAATAAATAAATATAAATATATAAATATATTATAATAATATATATTTGGTTGGAATGATGTGAGTTTGTGAGCCTGGGTTTCACGCTTTTGCGATCGTCAGACAAACTGATTAATTTTTTAAAAATTTGGGTTTATAATAATATATATATATATATAATATAATATATATAATATATAATATAATATATATAATATAATATATAATATAATACTATATAATAATATAATAATAATAATAATAATATAATATATAATAATATATATATAATAAATATATATTTTTTAGTTTTTGCTCTACTTAGTGCATTGAGCACTTTACGTTTAGTCTTTTACTCGTTTTGAGTTTTTTTTTTCTTTGGACTTTGAGCTCAAGCACTTGACAGAATTCGTACAGTGTTATGTTCTTGGTTCTTTCTTTTTTATTTCAAATTTTTCCTCGGACATCAATTTGTTATATTACAAGTTGAGCCAACCGAAGTTTTTCAAAACGAGTATTACCATTCATATAATATATATATATATAAATATAAATATAAATAAATATATAATAATAAATATATAATAATATAATGAAATATAATGTAACAAAATATAATATAATAAAAGCGCTTGTTAGTTTATAATAAAAACCCTAGGGAACGACATTTCACGGTGTCTTGAAATCATATCTGTACAATGTACATCGACAAAGAAAATGTAAGTTTCGTAAAGATGGCTTCAGCAGCGGAAGTGTTAAGATGTAACACGTGATGACACAGACAGACAGAGCTTATTAAGCTAAATACATCAACAATTTCATTTATTTTAATTACAAATATATTGGCAGTGAATTTAAGCAGTAGAAGAAAACAGAAAATTACATAGTCGTATTAGAATCTGGTGTACATTGCCAATGTTTTGTTTTTTATATCAATGACGAGTTCTGCAACTGCTCCTTCTCCTGTTTACTTTCAGTTATTTTTCTGCACGAACAAATTTATTATTTTTGACAATAGGGAAAATAAGCTGATGATTAAACACCAAATTTTGCAAGATTTGATCTAAAATTGGTTGTAGCAAGTTTTGAAAATCATTCAGTATGTTAGTGAAAATGAGAAATTCACTTGATTGTCAGTAGACAAGAATTAATGTCGACATTACTGACAGAATGAAGGCAATATATTTATAATTCGAATATCCCCACATCAGTACAAACACGTGCATGTAATATCGAATTATTCTAAAATATACCCATTCATTCATTCAAGAGAGAGAGAGGGGGGAGGAGGAGAGATCTAATTATTTGGTTTAAGTAATAAATGCGGTATTATAAGAAAAAGAATGTCAATAAATTTTTTCTCATATTCAGAAGAGATTGCTATGTTGTAGAGCTTTTTTAAAAGCATTTTCAGCAGCCATTTTCTTTTCAGTATTGGCGAAGACGTCACTGCTTCGCCAAGAGCATTATGGGAAATATTTCTTGGATACTGTCCTATTTTTTTAACCTTCATGCACGCGAGTGCACACTGAAGGTATACATACGTACGCTAATCGCTATATATACACATGTTTCTCCAGTTATGCACACAGTTGTTTACCCACATTATAAAAAAAACAAAACATTGTTTTATTTCCGTGTAAAGCCACGTTAGTAGATTTCTTGTAATTATAATTTATTGTTAAATTCACACAACATAGAGTTAATCATATTTACGCAGAATAAGCGTGTTAAGCTAATTTTTTGTGTATTGAGTTGGCAAAAACAATTTTTAGAGACGTTTCCAGAGTGACACGCCTCATTTTTGAATAGCATTGCCTGTAGTTACGCAGCAATTAAAATCAATCAACAAAAACAATTTCATTTTATTTATCCTAATCTTTTTAAAAAATATTTATTATCTACCAATAAAAAACTAGCGAACTTCTAGAAGATCTATCCATATTACCATATGGATGTTTCTGCTACATAGATAGTTTTTTTCTCGTGTTCTCTCCATCTCCTCTCCCGGCTAATGGTTGAATAATAGGATTTGTATCTTGTAAAATCACTGCTATTCTCAAAAAATTTGTTTATGCAATATTTACTCGCCAAGAAATTCTTACAATCTAAAATATGTTTCAATTGCAAATAACCCACAAAAGGTTGATAAGCTGTAAAAAACAAATCAATCTCTTATTTCATAAATGACTATCAAAGATGACTGTTAAGCACAATATCAAATCGCTTCTTTTTTTTAAAATAACATTTATATTGTATTTATTTGCAGGTAAATAAATAAGGCGAACTACTCTGTAATTAGCCAAACTCTAACTACATTTAAAAATTAAAGTTAACGTTATGTCTACTAAATCTATAATCAAGAGAAGTCTAGAGTTAAATAATTTTGAACACGCAGACTTACAATCGAGAAATTGTTTTAAAGTAAAATGTGAAAATTGTTATGACGGAAAAGAAAAACAAATGAAAACATGAATGATTTAATGATATTCGTGAAACCAACCATTTATCCAGCATCTTTAGCAATAGATGAGGGTTTACGGAGCGTGGAACGACGTCTTAATTGCTGCTGTTCTCAGGTCTACCCTAACCCGAGGTGGGAATACCTGTTAGTGAAGCCAAAAACAAAACACTAAGAAAGTATAAAAGTACATTTTTATAGTAAAATTATTGGCAATACATTTTTATAGTAGAATTACCAACAATGCATTTTTATAGTAGAATGACCAACAATACATTTTTATAGTAGAATGACCAACAATACATTTTTATAGTAGAATGACCAACAATGCATTTTTATAGTAGAATGACCAACAATACATTTTTATAGTAGAATGACCAACAATACATTTTTATAGTAGAATGACCAACAATACATTTTTATAGTAGAATGACCAACAATACATTTTTATAGTAGAATGACCAACAATACATTTTTATAGTAGAATGACCAACAATGCATTTTTATAGTAGAATTACCAACAATACATTTTTATAGTAGAATGACCAACAATGCATTTTTATAGTAGAATGACCAACAATACATTTTTATAGTAGAATGACCAACAATGCATTTTTTAGTAGAATGACCAACAATACATTTTTATAGTAGAATGACCAACAATGCATTTTTATAGTAGTATGACCAACAATACATTTTTATAGTTGAATGACCAACAATACATTTTTATAGTAGAATGACCAACAATATATTTTATCGGTAGTTGAAGGCATACAGTTACACACAAAATGTTACCCACTCACATCTGAACATTAGGATCATCATCCTCTCTCCTTATTCCCTTTCTTTCCCCTGGTAAAAAATGAAGATATGTAGAATTTTGTAATAAAAAATATAACGAAATAAATGTTATCATTATTTCACAGCAATCGTTATTTTGTCCAGCAAGTAGTAAGATTTTATTTTCCTTTTAATGTTGATATGAATTTCTTTTTAGCCTTTATAACAGACATACAGAAATCAAACCAGTTTTATCGAAGTGAGCATAAAAGCAAAAAACACATTAATAATATGATAATAATACCTTAAACAAAAAACTATCAAAATACAAGGATCTTGAAGTGGAAATCTAAAATGGTACATGAGGATATCAATAATTCCAGTTGTAGTTGGAGCCTAAAGGGTTGATTGGAAAAAAAAGGTTCCGATATACTCATTGAAGTGATTCCGGGTAGTAAAGAGATAAAAAAAATTGTACCCCACGAATACAGCTCACATATTACGAAGAGCTTTATCTATGTAAAATGTGTGTGATCTTGGGGCTTTTTTTTCAAAAAAAAAAAAAATGAACAGTTGAAGAAGTCATGAAACCATTTCTGACATTAGGTCTCTGAAAGGAACGTACCAAAAGCTTTAGGAGGCCAAGGTCTAATCCAACTTGAACTAACTATAAAAACTACAGCAATCAGATTGGAAGCATACCTTACAAAAAACAATGACCCTATCCTACAAATAGTAAAATATCGAATACATTCCATCAATAAAGAAGCAGTACTCTTCAAGAAACAGCTTAATATACCTGAAACCCTGCCAACAAAAAAACGAAGCGAATACCATCTATGTCAAATGAGTAAAACAAAAAGCAAAAAAAAAAAAATTGGCCAAATGAAATTGCTGGGAGGACAAGGCGTTGCATGGCAAATACAGGGTGGCCCCCAAAAACGGGAATTTTTGAAGTGCCTATTGCCAGACATGAGCAAGTCGCAACACTGCGAGACAGTGACCTTGAGCAAGTAAACATTTCGCCATTTAGAATTCAAGATGAAATTCACAGTATCCCAGCTGAGATGTTTCAGCAGTCAATGAGGAATCTCAACAGCATATTTCAAGAATGCATTCGTACAGGAGGACGCCATCTACAGGACGTATTTTTTAAAAATGAAAATTCCATCATTGTTTCTTAAATGGCATGTTTTAAGGTTTCAATTACTATGAATAAAATATTTTTCTTCCACCACTCTTGGTTTTATTGGATTGTCAAAAAGTTCCCGTTTTTTTTTTGGGGGGGGGGTCACCCTATACCTAAAAAGAACGAAAGAAGAAGATGTTGACCAATAAAAAATACATCAGTGGCTGAGGAGCCAGTGGTTGAAAGGTGAGACAGAAGGCCCAATTATAGCAGCTCAGGACCAAAACCTCGCAACCAGTTTCTACCACTGCCACATAATCAAGGATGGAACGAACCCGAAATACAGGATCTACGGAAAATATGATGAAACTGTCGACCATATTATCTCAGGATGTCTGGAACTAGCAAAAAATGAATATACCCACAGACATAACAAAATAGCGACATATGTGCACTGAAAGATATGCAAGAAGCACAAAATCGAAACCACTGAGAGACGGTATGAGCACCAACCAGACACAGTTATCCAAAATAATGATGTAACTATCCCCTGGGACATGCCAATTCAAACTGGCAGGGAAACAAAAGCCAACAAACCTGATATTATCATAAAAAGACAAGAAATTCAGGAAGTGTATGCTTATTGACATAGCAGTACCATCTGAGAGAAACACTTCTATGAAAAATATCGAGAAATTATCCAAATGCAATGATCTGGAGATAGAGATTAAGAGGATGTGGGGAATGAAGAATGAAACTGTATCAATAGTAATCGGAGTTCTGGGCTTCGTGAGAAAAGAAATAAACAATTTTACTAAAAGTATTCCAGGTAACATCAACATACAAGTTGCCCAGTAGATTGCCCTACTAGGAACATCCATATACTAAGAAAAAAATGCTATCAATTAAATGACAATTCTTCCATAGAGCCTAAGGACCTTAGTTTGGACCCGGCTCTACAGGATACAAAACAGGAAAAATAACCTACACAAATAATAATAATAATAATAAGCTTCAAAATGAATTGCAATTTGCTTCATTCTTCAAGTTAAACCATTTAAACGGTCTTGTTCTCACAAAATTTTGCTACGATGTGCTGTTTTTGCTGTGTTACGGTAACATATCCACAAACAGAAACCGGGTAATTATAATTCAGATTGTCTGTTACATCACAAACAAAAGCATTCATGCAGTGTTTTGAACATATTTTACACGAAAAAATGAAAGGATATTTTAGGGGTAAGGGCTTCAGTCACTTTCCCACCGGCATGATATAGGCTTTCCTGTGCCTTTTCTGTGCTTTCATCTTCGGTGCCTCAACTTTACGAATTCAAGCGCAGTGCTTTTTTTTTTTTTTTTTTTTGAATTCGCCATTTAATCCATAGCTGGTGGGAAAGGAATAGATGGATTCATACCTTTTCCAAGAGTATTTGCGAGAAACTAAACGTAAAGAATTCGGCTGGAATTCGATCTCGGCTCGCTGATTTCTCCCCAGTACTCCACACAATATATTAAATAATGACAATGACAATGTTATTGAAAACCAAGTAGAATGCTGCTGTATTGAAGATACATACTGTCGTCTTCAGTGTGAGCCATAAGTGCAGAGATACTACTACTAATAATAATAATTATAATAATACTCATATGATAATTGTGCTTGCCCATGTCTTCATTAGTTCACACGACCCTTGTTCCTTGTCAATATCTCACAAAAAATGTACTATTACGTTTTGATCGCGAGAAATAACGACAACATTCATATTTATGATTATTGCAATATTTTATTAAATTTGTTCAGCTCAAATATTTAACGATGAGATAGGGGAATTTCTACGGATATGTAATGAGCTTATTCAATCATTAATTGAAGAATAAAGATTAAACAAAAATTTCAAATAAGACCAGCATTCATCCAAGGTTCGATGGATAAATTGTCGTCTAAATTACGCAAAAATGAAAATAACACTGACATCTCATTTTGACAGATATATTTACCAAATTTATACAAAAATATCTTGAAAAATCTTAAGCAAATCTATTAAATAAAATCGCCATTGGCTTCAACCATGGCCTCCAGACGACTTCTGAATCTCATGCAATTCTTTTAGATGGTCTCCTTGTTTAAGTTGGTGAATGCTGCCACAATCCTTGCATTCAGTTAATTTTGGTGTTACAAGGAGTTTTATTGGTCTCTCACTCAACTGTGTCCCACACATAATAATCAACAGGGTTTCAGATGTAAGAAGTGATGTGATCGCAGAAATTGTGTGACAGCCATGACTGGGTTCTCCTGCTTGTGTAGTATGATGCAGTCTTGTTGCCAGACATAAAGTCTTCCAACAGCAACCTCTTAACTCAGGGAAGCACTATCTCCTCAAGGCACATGATGTAGGCTTCCGTGTTGAGTCTGAGGTCCTCACCAACAAATTCAGGAGTTCTTTCTTATCAGAACGATTAGTGAGTCTTCCGAGCTTCCATACTTTCGTAATCATCATCAGACTCATCCAACTCTTCCGAATACTCTGCAATGTCCTCAGATTGACACCCAAACACTCTGAAATATTTGCATTGGAGTTTCCGGCGCAAATGCTATGCAATACAGCATGCCGTTTCCAAATTTCTGGCGGAGTGAATGGCGTCATAGTGGTCTTTTTCTCACATACGGTGCCCAACTGACCCTACTATACGGTGCAGTCGACAAAATCAAAAACAAACAACGCGCATGCGCGAAATTAAAAATATAAAATGGCGACAATCTACTCATTGCACCCAGTGTTTATGATTATTGAAATACTTTTTCACGGTTTAAAACTAGTAATAATAATTGAGTGGAGAAAAATCTATAGACAATTGACTACATAATATATAGAAGTGCTCGATTTACAACAACCTGATAGGTCTGCTCAGTTCTACCTCTCTCGCAAGGAGGATTAATGGAAACATAAGTCACCACTAGTTGTACAGAATCATGAGGTTACCATTCTTTGAAATTTCAGCGTTCACACTGATAGGGAAATCAAGGTAAATCGACAAGACATAATTGTGTAAAACATGTTGAAAAGAAATGTATTCTGATAGATGTTGCAACCCCAGTCGACAAAAACACATCTGTGAAAACGTTTGAGAAGCTAAACAAATACTCGTACAAGAACCTCGAGATAGAAATCACCAGAATGTGGCGTCTGAAGACACCATTATGACATCATTACCTGTTGTTATTTGGCCTCTGGGAATGATATCAAAAGGAGCAAACAAATATGTGGATCAAATTCCTGGCAGTCTTAAAATATGCGAACTCTAAACAATCCTATTTAAAGGTACTTCTCACATCTTGTATAGTTTTCTCTCTGTGTAATGACCACAGTTGCATTTTTTCTTTATTATATGGCACCTCATTGGTTTGCATCTCCTTATGCAAAAACTTGTCTCTTGAAGTATTCGATTGAAACTGGGGACAACTCGTTCTACACAAAGCAAAGATAAGGAAAAGGAGACTTGTATCCATCATTATTGGAGAGGTTGAAAGATCCTTGCAAATTGGTTGAAAGAAGTGAAGTTATTCAGAGGAAACTCAGCAAGAATACTGAGGAGAACACTGGAATATTGAGGAAACTTGCTGACACTCGATTTCCAGTGGAATCTACCAGTTATTACTGGCGGGAAAATGCAATGATTACATATGCTACTACTACTACTACTACTAATAATAATTGAAAAGTCCTAAAATTATAATAGTAACACTGAAAATTTCAATGATGACGATGGTGATGATGATAATCCTGAGGATAATTACACAATTACACTTCTATATATGAAAGGATAGAAATAATAATAATAATAATAATAATAATAAGAAGAAGAAGAAGAAGAAGAAGAAGAAGAAAGAAGAAGAAGAAGAAGAAGAAAGCGATAATAGTGTCCTTTTTACTACTTTATTGACAAGACGCAATCACAAGTACAAACGATAACACAAAATGTCTATTACTGCAACAACAAGCTTCCATATTGATGACCTGGTGTATTGTTAACATAGAAAGCGCGCACGCGCGCGAGAGAGGGGGTTACAGAAAGATGCGATGTTCAGCAAAGACTGTATTTATAATATGAAGGTCATCCGGGTTCGATCTCTATTCATATCAAAATGCATAAATAAACATACGCACACAGGCACTTAGTTGCGTACCTTGACGCACTTATTTACGTATCTCAAACACAGATACACATTGATGTCTTGTGAAGTCTTTCATATTTGTCTCATCGTGAAGTTGAATAGCGCAATGAAAGGGAACAATGGCTGAACCTGCTGTTGTGACGACCGAAGTAATTGTGTCTTTCGCACTAACGCCACGAATGTACGTTGTTCGAACAAGGTAAAAGACTGGATCAACGAATGTTAATTTTCAAGGCTAGAGACCCTCGATGCTTGAAAGATTTTATCCAGTCTTTCATTTCTGTTGTTGTGTTGAACAACGTTATGTTTACTGGAGGGTGGGGAGTTCTTTGCTCCCCGCAAATTTTTACCAATTTTAGTATTTTTTACAAGGTTTTATTTTAAAAAAAACTTTATAAAGAAAGAAATACATGAAAGAAAAATCTATCAAAGCAAGGAGGTACTGGAAATTTTAAATGTTTTTGCCACAAACCATGTTGGCGGCTTTTAATAACTTAAGGCTAAATTCTAAATTTTTTGGACTCCACCTCAAAAAAAAAAATTGTTTCTGCTACAGTCCTGACTTATGGAACAATGGCATAATTAGGAAAATTAAGTGTTCACTAAAAAGAACGTTATCATTAATTATTTCTACAAATGTGGCGATGATTTACGCTTTTAAATTTACAAGTCTATCATCGACTATAGAAGACTTAGTTACCAAGGGCACACACACATAAAAAGATATCATATAAAAGGAGACATATAGGCACAGGTTATCCATCAAGGTAGTCATTTATTTGTCTATATATGTATGTGAGCGTATGCATCTGAGTGAGTATATGCTAATTATGTATCTATGTGTACGTGATTATGTATGTATGCGAATAATAGACTTTACACAGTACTAGATTGGTAGCCCGATGTCATGCCCCTCTCATAGCAATACCAATGCCAACGTGACCGACAGTTGCCGGTTTGGGTCATTTTTGTTCCTGGTGGGAGTGCGCGCTCAGGTACCCCACATGAAACCAACCTTGTGTCACATTTTGCCACCGTAGGGAGACGAGTAAATACCTAGATTGGCAGATAGGTTTCATCGTTTTACAGTTAAAATGGCGAGAGATAACTGTGAATTTTATGCTAACAGTTTCTTCTCTCGCACTTCTTGTTTATAGAAAGCTACTTACTTCCTTTGAGTCCACGCGCTCGTATCGGGTTTCAGATGTTCTTAAATGCAATGTTAATCATTATCTTCCGTCTTCTTACTTCCTGTTCTTTTATTGCTCTCTCTTCTTACTAATCGTTTCCTTTTTCTCAAATTCTTCACACATTGAATAACCCCTTTGCGTCTTAGTGGCTTTATTGTTTTGTTTGGGGTTATTTTTTTTAAATCAATTCGCACCAAGTAAGGCGATGACGCCACTAAGACGCAAGGGGCTACTGGAAGTGAAAGAGAAGGGAAAAAAACTTTATAAGGAAAAAGAAACCAAATTCTAAATAGGAAACAAAGGATAAATCTCTACTCCTGATCACTCTGAGGAGAAGTATGAACCGGACGATAGGCGAATCTATCATTAAAAAAACTGATATATAATATCAATCTTCCTGTACTGCTGTGAATACTGGACAGTTTTCTTAGAGATAAAGTGGAGATTTGAGGCGAAAAAAGATGTGGTTCTACAGGCGGATGATGAGAAGACCATGGGCAGAACATGTAAAAAATGAGTTTTTATAAAAATTTGAAGAGAAGATCACTTATACTTAAAATCAGGAAGAGACAGTTGAAATTTCTGGGACATATTATGAGGAAAGAGGACTCGGAAAATTTAACACTCACAGGACATACTAAGCGAAGGAAGGACAGAGGGGAACATCGAGTAACGTAACTAACGAACTTTTATGAATGGCTGGCAGAGTAGGAGCTAAGAGAGTTGGTAAATATTCAAACGTTGCTTAGAGCTACACGGTTAGGAAGTTGTGAAGAGCCATGTTCTGAAGGGACACGACACAGTATCAATTATATACCTTTCTCCTTTTCCCTCTCTCTCTCTATATATCTATGCATAGTGTTAGTTAAGTAAGTTGTATATTAACCTATTTAAAAAAGAACTGCTTAACTTCATATATATATATATATATATATATATATATATATATATATATATATATATATATATATATATATATATATACGTATGTTGTGTACCTGTATGTTTTCTTAAGTAATCTACAGTTAATAAATCTTTTCTTCTTCTATTTGTGAGCATATATACATATATATTTGACCCAGTATTTGACCTGGTATTTGCCATGATCTACTATCCCTCAAACTCAAGTATATTAGCCCTTCCTGTTACCCTAACTCAGACTCCATATTTTCAATGATTAGGTTTTTCTTTGTGAGGACAACAGGTTTAATCTTATTTTAATAAATTATTAATAGCTATTAATCAGCTTTTATTTGCAGTATGGGAAAAATAACATCTTCATTGCTTTATACCTTTGCATAAATGATATTGAAAAATGTCACTGTTAAATGTGGCGGTCGTTATTAGCTATGCCTGATTACGTATTTTCAGCATCTTCATACAAACTGCAGTGTGACGTCACTCGTGACATCATATTGTTAAGTACCCGGCTGTGTGATTATGGCGGTCACTCAGAAGATGACAAATGCCGAAATCTGTCTGTGCAAAGTTAATTATTCTGCGAGACGAACGATCAACGCAACTTCTGTTGTTACAATATAAGAAACAGTGAATAGAGTCGGGTTAATTTTAGGATTATTGTTTCATATTTATCAGTATTGATGGCGGGGTGGGGGAGAGAAAAAAAAACAGGAGAATCATGCTCGTGATCGCTTGGGGGCGGTGAGGGAATCAAATCCAGAAATTACAAAAGCATAAGGACAAAGAAAAATAAATAAAGGAAAAACAACAGCGATAAAAACATAAACAAAAGTATTGAGAAGTTGACTGAAGTCGGTTAAGCAGTCAGTCTAGACACATCAAACGCCAGAAGTTTAAATTTAAAGTTTAGCGTTCCGCACATTTTCAGCGTCTCGCACATTTTCAGCATCCTTCTCCATGTATAATTATAACCGACATTTTGCTTATATCTATGCCCCCTCCATCTACATATGTAGAATTCCATGGATAAGAACATCATTTTAATCTGATGAAGTCCTTTTGAAGTTCGAAACGTGTTACATAGAATATTTTTCTATTTTTATCATTCCATTACCCACAGATAAAAAATGCCGGACATCACGGCCGAACAATATAAAACACTAAAATGAACACTTAAACTGTAGTTACGTGATTTTGCTATTTTCAAACAGCCACAATATAGTCCCTTGCTTAACAGAACTTAACAGGAATCGCCCCGCAAAAAGAGGACACCTGTTTATTATAACTATGTGTACTTTTTTACTCTCGTGCAAACCAAACTTAGTTTCTACCTACCTATTATACTTATTAATTAATCCGGAAAAGGCTGATATGTCATAAATCAAACTTGAACACGCATAATAAGATAAAACATCTTAAGTGTAAATTTTGCAGGCGTTTACATCATATCACGCATGCGCATTGATAGGTCAGATTCGCGAGCATAGTAAAGAAAGCGAAACAAGATCTCAGTTCTAAAAATGAATACTTTTGCATTCTTGGTAATGTTGTGTATGCACAAGAAATACCTAAGGAAAAAACCACCTTAAATCTGAAAAAAGATTCTCTTGAGTGATACATTTCACCTATTTAATACAAAGTAATAGTTAGAATAAATTTGTTTCATTTGAACCGAATTCTTTAGCTTCTTTGTTGGACAAAGATATTACCAGCAAAGGGACATATTTATCGAATACTCAATGATGATTAAATGGCTTGCGTGCTAATTTATCTTAAGGAAAGTCCTATAAATATACGCTTAAATTCGTCTTTGCTTATTTTAATACAATTTTATTATCCAATTAATTTCAATTAACGTTATAACTAATTTAAATTAGTTAATGGATTATATAAAATACTGTACCAGTGATACCTTAATTCAAATGAATTTGTTGAATGAGGCCAACTTTGACGGAGGATCATATTAACTGAAGTTCACGCTCAATGATTTGTGAGACCAGTGCACTAACTATGGTAGTATTTCGAGTTTTCATACTGAGCTAACTTTGACACAAAGCTACATATATGAGGCACTCACTTTACTGCCAGTAGTATTTGAGAATGAGTATGCACACCAGGGCGTTGCAATTAGTGTTAAATTAAATACTGGACCTTCCTATGGCGAAAGATTATTATTTCTCAAGACAAGTGACGAGTTCAATATTCACGTGGTGCTCGACAAATGTTAAAAATTATTTTTCTTTCACTCTCAGTAGATTTCGGCTTTCGGTAGCATGAGGTGGGGGAGGATGAAGATAATAAAATAATTTACTGAAATCTGAATGTTGCCAAACTGTGTGCAAACCTCCTTGTCTAAATAGTGGAGGGGGTCAATTGAAGGTAAAGGAAAGGAAAAGAAAATCAGGGGCGTTTTTCTACTACAATAAATTGTTTTGATAAACATGATTTTTTAACCAATGGCAACTCGAGCCGGTTGAAATCTGAAATACTTATGTTGATTGCCAAAATTTATCGGATAAATCGAAACTGACCTTTGGCTATAAAAATCGCTGCAATACATTACGCCAGAGAGTGAGACGAGATCGCCGAGGATCGTGACACGACACCTTCTAAAAACATCTGAAACCCGCTATGGGCGTAGACTCAAAAGAAGAAGGTGCGACACCTCTCTTCAACCAAGTCTTGACAACCAAATTGTCGTGTTCACGACAGAATTAAGTCCCATTTTCACCCCGACTATTGAACAAAAATAATCGTTTCCACGTCAGAGAACAAGTACTGTTCTAAAAACAATGCTCTACGTTAAGACTCTGAACTCAGAAGGCACGAACGGATTCTGTGACGAACTTCGACAACTCACATCAAATTACAAGAATTATTAAGAACATTCACATTTTATACCTTCAAGGTAAATATACCATTTTAACTGGGTTCGACTTCATTGAAACCCTTTTATTGTACCTTCTTCCTTGTAATTTGCATTGTTTTGTATATGCTGTTATTTGATTGATATTGAATGTAAACTAAATTTTCCCCACAACTTCTACTGAGCCTTATTTTAGAAAAAAAAATGAAGTTACTTGTCAAGGAATTTATTATCTCCATTTTCAGGTGTACAAGCCACCAAATTTAGGCATCCCTAATATATAGTAAAATTTTATTTTATTTTAATAAAATTGATTTGGTTTTATATCTCACTGATTATCTCTCGTCATGTTTTGCGGTTCGCCTTGTTGTCACTTGATCTCCAGTATCTTTTAACCGAATCTCTCAAAAAATATTAGTCCCCCACCCAAGTTTTTCATACAAAACATAACTTAGTGCACTATTTGTTCCCTACGAATTGGACATTCACTAAAGTCCGTGAAGACCAGGGTTCGTCAAACATTTTCGACCAGAGGCCCTCTTTTGCTTCTCTTTCTTCTCCGGCGATCCCCATTTAAAATATATTTGAACCTTAAAACTAGCACTGATGTTGGCAATTAAAATGTTAACTAAAATATATGAAAAGTTAAGAAATTTGGATCAGGTTCAGAATCCCCCCCCCTTTTTTTAAGCAAGCAATGCTCAATGTAGCATTAAATAAGTCTCATCAAAATAAGTTAATAGCTACTTGGGTCGATGTAACTAAGGCTTTTGATTCTGTTGGTTTCTTTCATCTGAACCTTAGAATACAACATACACGTACACTAACTAAAATTTAGCTCAGTGTCATTCGCACACCTACACCCATTTGATCCCTTGACTATCATTGACCACCTGGAACTCATCACTGACCCCTAGAGAGGGGGGAGCGATCGGGTCCCGTTTGACGACCCCCGGTTTTAACCAATAAACATAGACATGCCTTGAAAATATTGCTCGTTTGATTCCCCTTGGCGGCAAAAGCAATTCACACAAATCCTTTAGTTTGCCAATGCATATAAGAGCTGTTTTTATTCTATACTATTGCCTTTGAAGTATACAATAGCAATATATATATATATATATATATATATATATATATATATATATATATATATATATATATATATACGCCAGAGTAAACAAACAGTGAAATATTTGTTAAAATCGTACGCATTAAAAGTGCTCAATATCAAGTTGGGAGGCCAGATTGCAGAGCTGTTTAATGTTTGAAAAAAATGAATGCTGACCTGAACACTACCACGGTTTCGACCACAACGGTCTCCTCAGGTGGTTTGTTCAGCAAATCAACAACATGGACAACAACTTAAGCACTTTCGTTCGAAACCGTGCTTAAGTTGTTGATATAGTTGTCTATATTAATAGAGAATATTTGCTTATTTTCAGATTTAATGGGATTTTGAACAAATTTGAAACATTTTAGAGTATTTGGGTCCCTCTAGTTCGAGTGGGGTGGGGGGAGGCTTTTAAATTTCGGATAAAAATCTCATGAAGTTGCTAATGAAATAATTTGGATGAGTTCCAAAATCATTACAAATTTCAGTTGAAGTGTTTCATGTTTTACACCAAAAAAACATTTTTTTTAAATCATTTCACCCCAGGTAAGGCCGCAGTGCCACTATCTCGCATGGGGTTATTGGGATTGAAAGTGAAACATAAAGAGAAGACTGAGAATAGGGAGGATTGAGGAAAGAACAAAAAATGAACAGGATTCAGGAATATGTTTCTATAACCGTGTATAAATTAACAATATTTACGTTTACACTCAAGTTTAAACGACCAATATTTGAGTATCGACTCAAGTATAATAAATATAAGAATGATTTAGACATCATATAATTCAATAAGGACACTTGGCGGAATGTAATGGTTAACGAGATAATCTGATTGACCATTGCTAGTGAGTAGTGAGTTTGATCTTCATTAAGTACTCGAAAATTGTGACCTTGTGCTGAAACTAATCTAAGCGTATTTAATATTTAGACCAACAAAGGTTGATATGGAGTAAAATTCACCAACCCAATCCTAACGCTCAGGCTAATATGAACTCCTAGTTACTTACTAATCAGGGCTTAGTCTGGCACAAAGCCACATTAGTAAAGTACCCAGTAAGGATCACTGGGTGCTTCGTAGTGTGGCATTAAGACAAGCATTGACCGCTTAAAGAATAAACATCATTTGCTCTATTTTTTTAGCAGTTATTTTTCAACAATGCTTCTTCTTCTTCTTCTTCTTCTTCTTCTTCTTCTTCTACTACTACTACTACTACTACTACTACTACTACTACTGCTACTACTACTAAATCATGATTAACAAGGGTTGTTAATAAACAATTTGAAGGACTTCTGGATAACGGATGATTTTATTCAATTCGCACGTTTATTTGTTTATAGTTCAATAACTGTTGTCTTGGATATTGACTGAAAAGATTTCGCCATTTTTTCGTCAGTCGCCTGCTACAATGTAAACCAGGAGCATCTGGATTTAGAACTCTAGTGAATGGTATCAGCATTTCCTTAGCCGACATTGTCGATTCATTTTATTTGGCATGGCTATCAGATTTTACAAGCACAAAATCACATAATTACTGTTGTTTGGATACTGTTCTTCATTTTGTTTGTCACAATTATGAGGCACCGGGTAACGATGGAAATCATTATTCATTAATAATGGTCAACCAGACTTTGATCCCCCCACCTCCACGCCGAGGTGTCCTTTGTTATGAAGTCGTGAAGTTGCCTCCTCTCCTGCTCAGTCGATGTGTGACGAAAATGAACTGCTGTCGCTAGATTGAAAAATTATAATGTGTCAAGGGCCGTAATAAATTCTGTTATTAAATGTCGTCGGTAGCGCCCTCTTTTTAACGTTAACTGTTCCCCATATTTTCGTCTCGCAAATAAATAAATGAATTCGCGCATAATTTCAGAAAAGCATGATTTATTCGTTTAGAATGTAATCAAATTTTTCATAAAACATGCATTTATTAGGTAAGCAAATTAGGAACAATAGACATTGTTTAAATTATTTTAAGACTGATGAATCCATGTGTTGTTAATTCTTTATTTGCAATATTAGCAAAAATATTTCTCAAAGTCATAGAAGGAATAAAAAGAATTGAATGTCTCTACAATGGAAGGGTTAGGGTTAGTTATGTTTCATAAAATACCTAACGTTGAGCTGAATTCTTCTTAAAGTTCTTGTGTTATTCTTGTGGTAAAGACGATGTAAGATGACGCTATTCAATGAAAAACATGTCTTAATTACAACAATTGTTAAAACGTCTTAATAGAAATAAGAAATGGATAAAAAAAAAAACCCGATAAGTATGATTAGAAATTCGCCTAAAAAGCATTTTCAGAATTTTGTCGATTTTGAATGATACGAGGATATGCTGAAAAGTTTTCAGCTCGACCGCTTTCTCAAAATCTGATAAAAACTCTGGTTTTTATTTTTTTTATTAATATATTGAAGGACATCTTGGTCGGGTCGAGAATTTTTCACCACACCATTTCAGGTCTAGTCAAAAAAAAAAAAAAAAAAAAAAAAAAAAAAAAAGTAAAAACATTGATGAACTGTCATATATATATATATATTCTTTCTTTCCGTAGTATTATCCCTTTTTCAGTTTGTTTTACGATAAGTTTCTTCCAAGCTATATAATTAAATGCTGTTGTTGCAAAAATCATATTTCTATTATATTACACATAACGTTCGCTTGACCCGATCTTGCCATTGTCCAATTCTTAATTCTCTGGTAAGATGTAGATTATGATCAGCGGGATATCCAACGTTTGTGGTACC
Source organism: Acanthosepion pharaonis (assembly GCA_903632075.3). NCBI lineage: Eukaryota > Metazoa > Mollusca > Cephalopoda > Sepiida > Sepiidae > Acanthosepion > Acanthosepion pharaonis. Next base: position 1,185,204 of record CAHIKZ030004380.1, on the reverse strand, counting down.
CCCCACCCATCGGAGCAGTCGTAGAATTTGCCACTCCTCTAAACAGCATTCTAAAGCTGGGCAACATCTACAAAATATAAAGAAAGTTACAATTATGACAAAATAAATTCAATTAAAAAAAAAAAAAAAAAACTACCACTAGTTTTTATTCATTTTTATTTTGTTTAAATTACAGCAAAGTATTAACTTAAATCAGATGTCACACAAACGTATTGCAATTTAAATTAATTATGACAATCTTTGTAAGTATACATTGGTCTCACTCAACACGTAACTCTTCATTGGCATTTTATTTATTCAAGTAGCTCGGATTGAGGAATCGGAGAGCCGAGTTCGAATTCCAGTCGAATCCATTACATTCACTTACATGCTAATACATTGGGAAAGGTATGAATCCTCTTTTTCTCCCCCCAGCTATGGATAAATAGCAGGACAGACCGGGTTCTATAGCTTTGGATGGTAACTGATCTACCGCCAAAAGAAATAGTAACATACTGTGGAAAAAAAAACTGCCTCGTCAGTCATGTATCGAAAGATACATGATCGTCTAAACGTGTATCACGCATGGCACATAACTGACTGTGCACATAAGCATAGGGTTTTCCCAAGAAACGGTTACTTTGCAGTATTTACGATATCTATCAAGTTAAACTAATCAATTTTTTAAAATAATTTCACTCCAAGCAAGTCGATAATGCCACCGAGACACAGGAAGCATAGGGATTGAAAGAGACTTTAGTGAGGTGAAGTGAGGAAAAGACAATCAAGGAATAGGGAATGGCGATTGATGTTGCATTTAAATTTTTGAAGATTTGTAAAAGCAAGAAATCGGAAGGAAGTTCCATAGGTGATAAATGCAAGAGAAGAAACTGTTTGAATAAATAGGAGTGGCGGTTGCAGCAGTAAAATGGTGAGACCTAGTTGCCAATCTAGTAGCAGACTTCAATTCATGCAGTCGTTGCACTAAGGAAAAAGGCTCATCAGAACAGTTACCATGAAAATACAGAAGTTATGTCACTTCGATGAGAAAATGACTGAAATCGAGATGCCAAGTCAGAATCGATTACATTATAGACTCTTCTTTGAATCGTGTAAGAGGATTGGTGTCATGTGAATAGAAAGAAATCAGTTCAACAAAATGAATAAAATGTTTCATTTTGTAAATCGAAAACATGTTGCTGGGGGATATAAAGAAGAAAATATTATCAGTCATACGAGAGACTAAGTATTTGACGAAGATATCAAAATTTAGATCGTAGAAGGAAAGGTATATATTAAACACTCCAAATATACTTGTAAAGACATTGAATACCCCTAACTTTACTACTGGAAGAAAGAAGTGGAATTTCTTCATCAAATTTTAAACAGATTTGTCCCACGTAAAATTATTTTAATCTTAACTTTGGGGCCTGAGACGAGTTTAGCGTCAGATTTATCATGGATTAAATCAGCATCCTTGTGTGTCCTGGAAAATTAAATACAGACGAAGAGAAGTAGAAGAAGAGGATAAAAAGGGAGAAAGATGGAAGATTGACCCTGGGACGAGTAAACGCTAAGCAAGACGTTTGGTTATCTGCTTGCTATTAAAAGCACAATACAAAATTCTCCTTTATAGCAACGCTTTCGTAAAACATAGTTTCGTACAGTTACTCGGTGAGTCAATAAAGAATCAGCCTAAAATACTTACACTTGATAACTGCTCTATATAGAAATATAATTAATCAAGTCATATTTTCATAAAGTGTACAAAAAACCCAATTTAACCTAAGGCTTATAAAAAGTTTTCGTAGTTATACATAAGGGAATTTCGTATTAATTTCCCATATATTTTCAGATTTACTATTACAATATCAGGCAAATTTATCAAACCAAAAATATATGGACTCTTATCTATACATCCTGCCCACCCACCTCTCTCTCTCTCTTCTTCTCTCATTGTGCGTGTTTTCATTGTCAAAATCTTTTCATAGTTTGATAAAAAAAAGCGGAAAAATGCTCAGTAAAGTAAAAGCAGTTGAAAAAGAAAGGAAAAAGAATAAACAAATAATATGCACAAGTAAAGGATTGGCGATTTTTGTGGCTTTTTTTTCTCAGAAAAATTATATATATCTTTAAGGAAGAAAGTGTTAGACAGTTTGCGTTTTTGTTGGTAACTATTGCCGAGATCTTGCGAGAAAATATCGCGCGAGAAGACTTCTGTTGGTGAATGATGAAAGGCTCCTTTTGATGCAACAATAACTATTAAGTTGAATAAAAAGCAAAGAGTTATAGGTCATGTAATCACAGAACAAAAAAAAAAAGATGAAGAAAAAAAAAGAAGATACTACAAAATAAAGAAAACAAAACAAAGGAAAAACAAAATGAGTGAGTGGAAGATAGAAAATAGGATGAAAGGAGTGAAGCAAGAGTGAAATAAAGAGAACTGTTAAAAGAACAAAAATGATCAGAGAGAAAATTTAGGTGACTGAATCATTTTTCATGAAATTTTATACTTTCGATTGGGTAGACGTAGGCGTCCAGAAGTTGTGATAGAAAAAAAGGAGAGAGTAAAAACAGAGATAAAAAGAGAAGGAAAGAAAAGGAAAGCAGATAAGGAGAACAAAGTTGAAGAGGAAAAAAGAGGAAAAGAAAAAGTGGTTAAAAATGTAAAAAAAAAGAGAGAAAAAAATTAAAAAAGAAAAAAAGGAGGTTTTAAAAAGAAAGAAAAAAGAAAGAGAAAGAGGGTAAAAAGGAAAAAAAAGGACATAACGGTTTAATACGAAATGGAGAAGAGAAGAACATTTTTTTAAGGTAAAGAAGAAGGAGAGAATGAATTTACAAAAAAAAAAAAAAAAAAAATGATTAAAAAAGAAAGAAAAAGCGAAAAAGAGTTTAAAAGTAAAGGAAGAAAAAAGTTTAAAAAGAAAGGAAGAAAAGAAAAAGAGTTCAAAAGTAAAGGAAGAAAGGCTTTAGAAAAGATAAAAAAGAAAAAGGTTAAAAAGAAAACAGATCAAAATGGAATAAAAAAAGAGAAAGGGGTTAAAAATTTGTTAAAGGATTTTACAAGAAATGACACAATACCTTTTTATTTAATTCTATTTGAAGGTAAAACATGATTTAGATTTGTGTCATAAGGAAATTATTAAAATGTGATTTCACTGAAATCTGTCTATAAGAGTAATCTAAAGGGATTTTTAATTTTAATTTTTATTTTTTAGCCTTTACAGTATAGACATAGAAATCAACACTGATGGTCTGATGATCGCTTCTGGAGTGTATCTGCTAGTCACCAAATACATACGCACACACAGATATATATATATATATATATATATATATATATATATATATATATATATATATATAGAGAGAGAGAGAGAGAGAGAGACAGACAGACAGACAGACAGACAGACAGACAGAGAGAAGTCTGTTGACACACGAATCAATACTGAATTGCAACTGTTAGTAAAAAATATTGTAATAGTACTGGGGAAGAAACTGTGTAAGTGGAACTTCCTCCTCACTAATGGAATATGAAGAGAATCGACTGTCACTTTCATGCAGTGTGATCTTCAGACAAAGTTTTGATTTCTATATCTACACTGTTTATATTTATGTGTGCTTTATCTCCGATATAAGGCACTCCTCTCCCATGAATATAACAAATTCCAAATAATGCACACACACACACACACACACACACACACACACACACACACACACACACACACACACACACACATATATATATATATATAGTGTTGGTTGATGTACTTTTAGATTTCTTATCGTTGACTTCAGGTTAGTTACTATTTTGAATGTTGATTTTCAAAGTCAAAATATCACAATTAGCCTTGTGCCAAACTAAGTTAAACTTGTATTTGCATGTCACCGCTCTTTTCCGGCACATGAAGAAGATGGCTAGGAAATTTTTAGGAAATATATATATAAATATATATATATATATATATATATATATATATAAAAATAAAGACAACCTAAGGTTCCATGATTCTAATTTATTTCCCTAGAAAATAATCTCTACCTAGAGATGCGACCTAATGAACTAGGAAAAATATATTTTCTGGGAAATAAATTAGAATCATGGAACCTTAAGGTTGTCTCTTTCTTAATTATTTAATTAATATTTGCTCTGGTGCTACATTGAGCTCTCTGGATTACATCCTCTTTGGAATTATCCACACGGATTACCAAACTCTTCATTACCTTACTATATATATATATATATATATATATATATATATATATATATATATATATATCGTCGGAACTTATATTTGACACAAAACCACAGGTGCAAGGATACCAATTTTAGCTCAAACTCACTACTCACGCGTAATGATATGTGAGACAATCTTGCTTAACTTACAATGAGATTTCCCATGAAATACTATCAGTGTGTGTATGATCATGGCTCTCCACAATTTCCTGTTTTTATGGGAATGGAGTAATTCTTGCTTTTTTATCATCACTCTGTTTATCTGGTTTTTGTTCTGACATTTATTTACTCAAACTTATCGAGTCGGTTACTTACTGTTTCGTCTTGTTTCTCTTGCCTTCATTGAGGTCTTGTAAGTGTTCAATTCTTTAAACCGTCTTTCTTCATTATGCATGCTCTAAAGTTCAGCTCTTTCCGATATTAGCATCAGTTTCTTTGTAATTCTTATTCTCCCTAAAAATCTATTCATTTCTCATATAATCTGTTTATTGCATTCTCTACATTAATCATTAAAACCACAACGCCATTGCTTGAAGAGTTTTCTTCATCTGTGAGGAAACTGTCCAGCATTCGCTGACATATAAAAGTTTAGATGTTACATACTAGCCGTGCATTCTTTTCTTTGTTTCCAAATATACATATCTATAATTATCATCGTATATATGCGTATATACGAGGTGCTGGCCAAAATTTCGGCTAATGATCTTGAAAACAATACTCTAAAATCTAGTTTCTACCATTTCTTTCGAAGTAGTCTACCTGAAAAGCTATACCGCGATCTCATAGATTACTGTCCATAAACGGTAATGGCAATAACATTAGGTTTTCATTAGGTTTTTCGAACGCCATTCCCTAAATTTTGTGTGGCACATTGTATTTGTTTGAGCATGCGTGTAAAGAAACGAAGTAGAAAATTATATTTAAATAATATGTATTTTTAAAAAATTGATTTATTTGATTTCTATGTCTATACCTTTTCTATAAACTTCCTTTATAAAATAAGAGGTCTTATGTCTTGAACAGAAATTTGATAGAAGTTAGAAAGAGAAAAAGAAAGATAACAAAATATTGTTATCTTTCAGATAATTTTAATGTTTTCATTTATAGATGCTCATTTTTTGTGTCTTTGTTCAGTTGGAGCTGAAATAGAACCAAATCTTTTGAATAAAGACCTTAAAACAAAGCAGATATTTATCGAATGCATGTGTCTAGTATTCTTCTTGTGTCTCTAAGTAAAAAAAATTAAATGTTGCAATTTCGTAGGTCAGCCGTGAAAAGAGCTTTTTCTCCCCCATATTTATAACACAGAGAATGGCTAACTTCTGTCTAGATCCCCACACTTTAGATTCTGATAACGTTATACCCTGAACAGAAATAACCAGTCACAAATAAAGTAAGAAGGAGGAGGAGGAGGAGGAGGAGGAGGAGGAGGAAGCCATTGATCCTGTGTTCGACATACGCTAGCTTTTGAGAGTTTCTTTCGACTTTGTGGGTAAAGAGAACGTGCCTGTAAATGAGGGCTTGTTGAAAACCGGGATAAGGGAGGAGATAGAAAATGGAATGAAAAGCGCAGAAAAAAAAAGACAAAAAAAAAAAAAAAAAAAAAGTATAGAAATAAACAAATATTAGAAAGAAAAAGTAAAGAAAGAACAATATTTGGCTCTTGGCAGTAAATAAAGAAACATGCAAAGAAAATTAGGGAAAAAAAAGGAATGAGACAAAATAAAAAAAAGAAGGAAGAGGAATAAAAGATATATATATATATATATATATATATATATATATATATATATATATATATATATATATATATATATATATATATATATATATATAGAGAGAGAGAGAGACAGAGAGATAGAGAGACAGAGAAAGAGAGAGAGGAGAGAGAGAAAAAGAAAACCTTTATTTTGAGTCCGTGTTTTTGATGGTAGCCATTGGCGAGATCTTGCGAGAAAATATCGCGAGAGAAGACGTGTGCTAGCAAATGATGAAAGACTTCTTTTGATACAACAATAGCAGTTAAGTTGTTGAGAAAGCAAATTGTTGGGGTTGTATGATCTTGCGAGGAAGACAAGGAAAGCGCGAAACAAAGAAAAGGGGAAAAAAACTGGAATCATCGAATTAAGGGGGAATAAGAAGATCGAGAGGAAGGAAGGAAGTGGTGAAGTAAACTTGAAATAAAGAGCCGTTAAAAGAAGGCGGGAATGAACAAAAAATATACGCATAAAGAGGACTATTTAAATTTTTTAAAAAATGCATGAAAAAGAACAAAATTTAAGAAGGAAAGAAAAACCGTAGTATAGAGTAGAAACAAAGAAGAAAGACGTAGAGGGTGGGAAAAGAAATATGATATGGCGGGAGATGAGATAAATTGTTCGAGAGATAAAGAAACAGATATAGAGGGTAGAATGTGGAACGCTGATTGGAAGTGAGAGGAAGAGGAAGAGGAGGATAACTCTTCGTACCTGGTTATTTCAGCCGTTGCTTGAATCTCCACCAACATTTGATTTTTGCAAAGACGTCATGCGTATAATTTTCGAATGTCAAAAGATGTACGAAGGACGCAAAGGTGCCGGTCAAAATTTAAAAAAAGTTTATTTTCCCAATGTGTCTCGTACATTGCTCTATTATTTGAAAATCTGAACACCCTAATTAAAAATTACTAACATTAATCAGGAATTACACAGTAATAATAATATTAATTGCGCGTTGGTAGTAACAGTATTGATAATCATAATAAAAATAATAATCATTACGATAGTAGTAGTAATAATTGCTACATAGATAATTCTTTAAACTTTTGAATAAATTTTCTTTCACAAAGAAAGAGCCAATATAAACAATGCCGACAATTTATACTAAAACGAAGAACAACACCTTTCTTTTTAATATTCATTAACAATTATTTTAGATTCAAGATTGTTGAAGAGATTGTTCTTCCATTGTCGTGCTTTGACTTGTATTTATATCATTAGCATTAAAAAAATCTTGTTTATTCCTTGGGGCTTTCGTGTCCGCCATGACTATATTTTAAAGAATGTTTTTTTTTTATGTGCATTATTCTCACAAGTCAAAGCTTTTACAGAATATCAGAAAATAGCAGGAAAATGTTAACTAACAGCCAGAGACAAAGGCCTAATTTTATCTAAGATAAAATCCAGAAAGGAAAAAAAAGACCTTGTTAATCTAAATATGCCAAGCTTTCGGGTAGACTACGGGCTGTGAAAAGCCAAAACATCGCAGTAGGTTCAGAAAATGGCGGTAATTTCAGAGAAGAAATGTCGAATAACTGAAGATCTCATCAAACCTATTTTGTTTTACGTGATTGTGAATGCTATTTCCGCTAAGACGACAATTCTAGAAATTTGTTACTGGTCAATTGCCATGTAAATATTATTTTATTTTTTAGTTCGAATATCGAATTTTACGTTTTTTTGCTCAATTCTCTTCTATCTATCTATCTATCTATCTATCTATCTATCTAAAAAGGGATAACACACACACATATATATAGATTCACAGACATATGATACTTGCACATATGTGTTCTTCAGAGAACGAAAGAAAACGTTAGAAAGGCAAATTGAGAGAAAGTAGACTTGCAGGGAGATATTTTTTCTCTTTACAGACACACACACGCGTTCATGCGCGCTCACACGCGCACACACGCGCGCACAATCGCGCAAATTGATTTAGAGACAGAACGAGGGATGGAAAGAAGTTAAACAAGAAAATAAATAAAAATAGCAAACGTCTTGTCTTAGGAATATCTTTACCAGAGAACAGATGCTTCTCACAAGAGAGATAACTGAGACAGAGGGGAGGCAGACATACAAAGAGAGAGAGAGAGAGAGAGAGAGAAGAGAGAGAGAGAGAAGATGGAAGAGTAAGAGAGAAATATATTTCATTATCTTTAAGAAGAATGAGTATTTTGTGTTTGGTCCACTATGAACGCAAGCAAACTATCATCCCGACCGACAATACATAACATAAAAGTATGGTAACCATAAAACGAACGCGCGGGCATTTCTTTTTCAATTTATTTTAGAATATTACTTTTTATTAATACTCATTCATACCCCACCCTCTCCGTATTAGGTATGCCCGCAATGTAAAGGCATCGTTCGTCCATATGTAGATCCCCCCTATACACTCACACAAGTACGAACGGAGACGCACTAACCATAGAGTTGTAGGCGCTCTTGTAGCGCATTTCTCCAGCACGTCATAAAAATAAAACACCAGAAAAAGTAAAAGACATTAATTCTCTTCACGAAAACTCTATATAGTAAAACATGGTTGGCTTTAATTCTATTTTTAAATGTATATCTTTGAGCAGAGCTTCCATAACATCATCACGCCTACCGCAGTCAATACATTTAAAAATTGCCTGTTTTGAAATATGCTTGATCGTAGTTCCGTAATTTTACGTTTGTTTAAAGTTGATCTGTGCCATATTGTACAGATAACACTAACAGGTTCACAGCACGATTGCCCCGCTGACTGATATCATAGTCCTGGTGGGAACAATTCCATCATAAAGAAAAAGACTGAAAAACAGATTAATCGCAAAAATAAAAGCGAATTCAATCTTTGATTTGTCACCTAATCTCTCTCTCCTTCTATTCCTCTCTCTCTCTCTCTCTCTATCTATCTATCTATCTATCTATCTATATATATATATATATATATATATATATATATATATATATATATGAGAGGTGAAGATAAGGTTTAATTATTTGGCTAGATTTTCGAAATTGGATTAGGCAGAAAACTTTTCACACCATCTCGTCTGTCTGTCTGTCTATCTATCTATCTAGGGTTGTACCAAACAGTGAGGAAAATGTATATTTATTATTATAAATGCTAGCTTTGTTATTTTACACCGAGCACTGTTTTATTACTACAAGCTGTGTGATATTTTATATTAATCAATAGATAAATCGATAGATATTTTACAGACATAGATAGATAGATAGATAGATAGATAGATAGATAGATAGATAGATAGATAGATAGATAGATAGATATTGTAAGGAAAACGACTTCTTAAAAGGTTTACCTAAAATTATATATTTTTCATTGAATTTGAATTATATAAATCTTCTTTCGTCCTTTTCTTTTAACGTTTATTTAGATGCCCTCTGTTCGTTTCAAGTCATTAATTTAGTAAATAATTTGCATAATAGTATCTTTAAACATCAACATGCATTTGTAGTTAGATCAAATTTAAACTAACAAAAAAAAATCTTCGCGGCTTATATGGTGATGACGTTGGCCTTTTCCTTATCTGGATGGGTTTTCAACTTAGTAAAACCATGGCATTTTACCTATTACGGCATCATTTTAATTTTATTTCTCATTTTATATTTATTTGTGACTTGATAAATTTAAGGCACTCATTTCACTAAAAATCTAAGAATCTTTGTTAATTCCATGGCCACATAAGGTTATAAGCACGCACGCGCGTACGCATGCACTCTGTTTGTCACACACCGTGTACGCACGCACACATGAACTGGTTGCAGGGCGAATATGTACATTTTTTTAATTGTAGACAAGTTTCTTTTGCATGCAATTCCTTTCTTGGCATTGTTTGGCTATGTATTCGAAATTTAATACTTGTTTTTATTGCACATTTAAATGAACATGTATAATAATGTAATAATTTTGTACTTCCAAAATAGTTAGTTACATTCCATATACATGTACACATTAGTGTATGTATGTGTTTGCGTGCGTACACGCGAACGCGTATGTGCCTGAAAATACGCACTCTCCATACAGAAGCAAAACTTGCGCACACATACTCATTCGCCCATAGACGCAAAATGATCTCACACAATAATACAATAGATTAGATTCAATAGAATACAATGTAGTGAACATGCTTTTCTGTGGGTTCGGTTGTTGGAAACACGTGGAAAAACGTGCTAGAAACTCAAATTGGGTAAGAATCTGAGTTCCGACTTAGAAACAGACGACGCGCTTATCTCTCTCCTTATTGGTGGAGCGACCAACTTGAACAAGAAAGCGGCATCTGATTGGTTGTCGTCGTCCTCCGTCGGCCACGAAATTGACTGCTGCTGACTCTAGCAGTGTTGCGCGCCATTGATACCGTGTGGAAGTGTCGCAAAGCGTGCGAGCTTCTCTCTCTCTCTTTCTCTCTCTCCCTCTCTCTGTATCTTCATTTATCATTGTAACGCACAAAACGACGACAAAAACTTGGACTTTTTGACTCTGACGACGGAACATTTACGCAAGGACCAACTGCGTTTCTAGTGGGTACTTTTTTTCCTCCCATTAATTACATTGAAACTTTTTGAATTACTCTTAAAATCTGTACCTCTTTAATTTAAAAAAAAAAAAAAAAAAAAAAAAAAGATATTTTTATTGTAAAACAAAAATTTGCTAAATGCTTTCTACTCCGTGTAAGTGAGATTGCTTTTTTTTCTGTTTTTCTTTACATATTACTTTAATTTGAAAAATAATTCTTCGTTTGCATAGAAAAAAAAAATCTTTGTAATTATGTTAATCAAATGATTTCTGCATTTTCCATTCTTTTTCATATAAAATTTTGATCTGTTTATATGCATTTTCCATATCAGTATATTCAATATTTTGCGTTCACCCTTTATTTTAACTTCACTCATTTTACCGCGTCGGTCGCGCTCTTTTGTAAAACTTTGAAGCCATTTCTCCAGTGGCTACACATTATTAAAGCTTCCTGTGCCCTTTATCTTTTCTTTGAGTGCTTACCTCTTTTCCCTTAACCTCTTACTTTATCTTCTCTTACTTAATTGCATTATATCTTTTCCCTCTATTCCGTTTCTCCCTTCCCCTTTATTGCTCTCTACTATCTCTCTTTTTACCAATTCATCTTGTTTTCTGTCATTCGATTTATATCTTTGTGAGATATCCATATTCTTCGTTGCTGCCTCCACCATCAAGACTACTACTCCTCCTCCTCCTGTTTGCAAAGCAGCTCCCAATCCCAACGCACTTTTAACTCTTTCCTTTCGTTATTTATTTTTAGCACATTAACTCTGCTTTATCCCCGCTCCTTTTTCCCCCCTGTTAGGCTGTCGCTTGCAGTACACACCGCAAGCTATCCTTGATTTCGTTTACTCCTCCTGCCGTTCTAAACATCAGGTTTTCCTTAATTTTTCTTTATCGCGTTTCTCAAGTCGCGTCTGATTTCTCTTAGCGCTTAGACACTAACCACACGTTTGCCTCTTCTCATCATCCATCTGGGACCGACAAACAATTTTCGAAAGGGAACAAAGAAATATGAAACTGCACAAGTAGAAAATGCCAATGATAACCCTTTTTACTGTTATTCTGATATTTAAATTTAATTTATTCAAAGTTTATTTCTTGAAGCTAAAGTTTTGTTGTGATCAAGTGTTGCTATAGCTATAGTTAATTCATTCAATTTTTTTCTGGTACATTAGCAAAAAAAAAAAAAATCAGAATTTTAAAAAATCAAAATATTTTAAATTTAAATAAAGAAATTCTTAAATCATGAACTAATTAATTAATTAATTAATATTTGCCATAAAGCTGAAAAAGAAATTACATTCATCGAATTGTTAGCATACAGGCTTCTGGTTAATCTGGTTTCCACTGATACAAATTCGTTCTTGTAAAATTTGTGCAACTTGTCATTTTCCTACTGTATAAGACACAATTAATGCAGTTTTCTTGGAAGCATAACCAGATGCTTCTTCACACACTGAAACATGAACAAAGAAGTGAACATATGTATTTACTTATTACTATTATTAACTTATTTCATTGTAAGTTTATTTGTTTATTTTACGCACAAATTGTTAGTTGTGTAACAGTTTTTTTTTTCTTTTGTTGTTTTTGTTTTGTGGGGGTGTTTGAACTTTTTTTTAAAAGTATGTAGAATTGAACATTGAAGGAACAGCTATTTCCAATTCCACAGATAATAATACCATATCAACATTTTAAGGAGAATTCGGATCCAGTTCATTTTGGGATGTAATCAGAGATCAGTTACTGAATATCGATCTTTGATTATTTTCATTGCAAAAATAATGCCATGCTTAAAATCGATACTGGAATTTTAATTGATTTTTAAAAAATATTTTTCTTTACTTTTCCTAACGTATGCTACGGTTTTTATGCTTTAACTAAGGTGTGACTGGGAATTTCATTTTTTGTTTAACAATTCTAAATATCAAGTTGTTGTTATTGTTGTTGTTATTATTGTTGTTGTTGTTATTGTTATTATTGTTGTTGTTAATGTAATAATAATAATAATTATTATTATTATTATTTGATGCCTTCGAGTAAATGTAGAGTATTAAACTGGTAACTATGAGGTCGACAATATTATTTCAAATATTAAGTTGGTTGATGGAGATTCTCATTACAGAATATTTTTCAGAGGAAATTAAACCGTTATCTTCAAATAGAAGAAAAAACAAAATAAAAAAAAAAAAAAAAAACAAACAAAAAACAGATATGTGTTTGACAAATGCCTGCCCAGTCTTTCAGTTCGCAAATAAATAAAATACACCCCCGGGTTGCAATGATTTCGTAATTATAAGAATTAAATTAATTGATATCAGTGGACACCAGATGTAAAGGATTAATCAAAATCTTAGATGCCTGCTCACAGTCTGTTCATTCCAGAAAGATGTCTTCTTTTCCCTTCATGGTTAAGCAACTATAAGTAGGCACAAATAAACACCCATTCCATAAGGCTCATTGCCTCACTCTTTCTCTACTACACACCACATTGATGGTGTATTTTACCAAGAAAAGGGAAAACTTGATTTTGTTTTTTCCAATCATGAAATAATTAATTTTCATGATTGTAATATTGTACAATTTTTTTTTTAAGTTAAACTCTTTCTACCAACTAAATTTCCAGTTTGACTAGTATTCCCCAAAATATCATGGATTTATTTTATGTTTACGAAGAGATTGACTGCGACGATCCCGGGTCATGAAAGGTTAACCGTAACGCGAATGTAAAAACTTGAACAGACTCAACTCATCCAATTGGTTTGAGGGACCATTTGTATTTACGAAAATGAACTTTGACATTTTTAAAACCCAATTTATTTGAGTTTTTCTATACAATGGGGGGGGGGGTAATGTGCGTTTTATTTTAAAATATGTTTTTTTATATTATTTTTTTTATACTCTGTCCGTCACATATGCGCACACATGCACGCTTATTTTGCCACAGTTTACAGTTACATGTAAAAGACACGGTATTGGGAAACTTTTTTTTTTTTCTTTTTTTTTAAACTCGTGACCTAACCACCCGGCGAAAGAAATTATAATTGCATTAATTTTTATTACAAGATATTTGAGCATATATTCCTTATTCTTGTAATCTGTCCAAAAAAAAAAAAAAAAAAAAAAAAAAAGAAAACTAAAGAAAAAGGGTATCAATAATAACTAGTCAGATGAATTCTTATGCCTTGAACAGAATTATATTGGTGATTTGGTTAGGAAACAAGACGAAATGCCGGTGCAGACTACAACTAAACACTGTTTGGTTTATTGCTCTTACATATTAAGTAGACACTTATCTCCCATCAGTTTCAAATGTAATGACTAAGAATTATTCATCGTTCAACGATCTTTTTTTGTCAAAAAGCTGATTACACGAGCAATGATTAACATAAGTATTACAACGAATGTTTAAAGAAGCCATATTTGAAAGACAGATACGCTCATAAAAGAAAAGTTTTGACAGTTATACAAGTTCGCATGAATTTCGTGAAGGTCGGAGAGATAAGGTAATTTATTTAACATATGCGAGTGTACATGCTTAGAGTAGTATGGAAAGGAAATGGAAAGAGAATTTTCACTGCAAAAATTGTCTCGAACTATTTGCAGCAGCCACTTATTTTAAGGACGCCAACTAGAAATATCTGTAGTATTCAAAGTCGAAGGAGTTGAATTAAGTCACGTGATCGAATTTGTTCATTAGACTGGCTTTTTGGTGGGCAATCGGTGATTTCTGTTTTTTTTTCTTTTCTTTACCTCCACGACGCTTTAATTTATAAGGTAACTCGTAAAGACAACGATTTCAAACGTTTTTTTTTTTTTTATGTATATGGCATTAAAAAAGGTCTGTATATGATAGATTTTCTTTTTACTAGCTGTAGGGAATTAAACTCGTCGAAGTCTTAACTAACTAATGACAAAAAATTTGAATTAATGCATTATGCAATGAAACCGTTATGTGTAAACTAAAGTTATTCTAAAAGTCTGTGGAATATAATAAAAAAATTGTCCTAATTGGAAACTGGATTTCACACGTATACAGTTTATTGAGTTTGAAAACAAAAGCTTGTTTACAAGATACCTGTTCATTGACTCGCGGACTACTTCAGTGACAAACAAATGCTATCGTCGTTGTCAGGTGAGCTATCGTAATTCATCTTGTAAATTTATTAGCCATAAGATGAAATATAGAATCCTAATTAATTACTTCGGATAAACGACGCATGTTTTATGTATTTTTATTCTGATTAATAATTCTTATTCTGCCGGAAAAAAATTTTTCTTCAAGATTCATCTTTGTGCTTCCGTCTTCTCTATCCCCCCTCTTTCTCTCTCTTTACTCTCTTCCATGCTCGCTCTCTTTCTCTCTTTTCCCTCCTCCTTTCATCACGATGATGATGACGATCTATCTATCTATTTATCTATCTAAACATTTCTTGAAAATTTCTTTGTCTAAAATTAATTTTTTATTTTTTAAATGTCTTAGTATTTACGCTTTTCTTTTTTCATTCGATCTTTATAACAATCTGTTCTTGATGTCATAGACAGAAAAATGGACAACCCTCCAAGACAGTTCTTTCTGGATCCCGAGTAAAACTTCCGATGGGTTTCTCCGTTATATATATATATATATATATATATATATATATATATATATATATCATCGTAAATTCTGTATTCTTAGAATTTATTCAAAGCATTAATATTATACCTTGATTCAACATAATAAACACTTTTTATTGAATTATACCGGTTTTTGACAGAATATCAATTAAAATATGCGCACCGCGTATTGACCAACAGGTTAACGTCAACATTCTGAGCTGAAGATATTTTGTTTAAATATTTCAATCTATATACTTAACTTTTTAACGAAAATACCTTGAGAGACACTACCTGGTCATCTACCTACCTGAATTTTCACCCACAAAACGCTTTCTTACTGGTGGAGGTGGTGGAAGAGATTACAAAAGGTCTGAATGAAGCAACTTGTTAGCGAACAGGAAAGAGAATGGCTGAATTCAATTTAACTGTCCAGTATCCGGCAACTTTTTATTCCCATCAAATTTATTGTATGGACCCACTCTTTCTTCCACACTCCCTCCCCCTCTCCCCCCTCTCTCTCTGTTCATTCAATGCCCACCTAAAATTTACAGTAGTTTCTACTCTATCGCACGACATCGCAGTCGTAGAAGGGGAAGCCCTTGATTTTCAAAAAGTTACAGAGTAAAAGAAAAAGGTTCTTGAGAGCGATTTCACAGATGAACAATTACAATGTAACAAGCGAGTGATATCTGTTGATAGTCAAACAAAAAATAAATCGAGATCGTCTGCAACATAAATACATTTACTACAACTGCATTAATTGACGTAAACAGCAGAGATGCCACACCATGACAATCAGCATCTCCGTGTGCAAGATGCCGAACGAAAAGTATGAAAGATGATATATAATGTTATATGCGAGTCAATGTGTTATTTCGATTATTCACGATGCTTGGGAAACATTATACACAAAAACAACTCTACTCACGTGGTACACGACTTTCAATCGTTTTCGTGTGACGCAATTTAGTTTGTATCTTCAAATCTGACTACCGTGCCTTCTTGCGTAATGTAGTCGTATATAATGTGGCGGGTGGGAAACAAGAATCCCCCCACCCCTACCCCGCCGATTTTTACGTAAAAAACTAAATACCTAATGTTTGTTGTTTCGGATTCGAGCCACTCATGACGAAGCACAGAAATTTTCATTTGACGATGATTGTTCTGCGATTCACAACACCCACGATTTATATTTCACGGCATCTATTCACATTAGTTAAATTCCTCCTTCTTCTTCTTCTTCTTCTTCTTCTTCTTCTTCTTATTATTATTATTATTATTATTATTATTATTATTATTATTATTACTGCGAGCGGATGTTCAAAACATCTATTTTGTTATTTATTGCTATTTTACGGAACTTTTTTCCTGTGGAAATCAGGTATATAAGAAGGAATTATTTATTAGGAATTAATTTTTAAAAAGTTTAGGGAACATCGTTTTGTCAAGACTGAATTTACTTCTTGTATAACATGTCAATAGAAGAAAATTGATTAATAAAGTAAATTAACGTTGAAAAGATGTCCGCATTTCCCCCCAAATAAAAACAAACTTACAAAAGAGAAAGAAAGAGAGAGTAAAATGAAAGAGAAAAAAGAAATGTTAAATGATTGAGATAATTGATTTTAATAAAGTAAACGTTTAATGTGGGTGGTAATATATAAAAATGAATAAATTTTCATTTCGTATTTTTTCAAATCTGGTTTGAATTGGGTAAAAATGCATATGAAATAAATGTCATTTCTTTTACGTCATTTTTTAAACATTTTTATTCGCACACTCAAACCCGTGCGCGCGCATCCTAGACGTCCGTTTCCTTTCTTGTACAACATAAAACATTAAAATAATCTTTTCAGTAGTAAGTGAAAGTACGTAAATTATTTTGGACGAATAATAATTTCATTCTTTTACTTTTTACATTTTTTTTTACAAATAGGTACCACCACGAATTTCCTAAAAATCGTAAAACATATTTTTAAATAATTTAAATACCTTCTTTTAAATTAAATTTCAGTTTTATTTGAAAAATAAGTCTAAGGCTAATTCGAATTGAAGAATAATTAATTTCCCTGTATAAGTAAAGTTTAGGGAATTTCTAAAAAACTGGAACGTTTTCTCGACACTTATCGAGTCATTGAACCGTTATTATAGACGAAAAGTGTAAACAACTAATTTAAAAATCTCTTAAAAATCGAAGTCATTTAGTAAAATTAAGGATTAATTAACTGGATTTTATAAAAGTAATTAACTGGATTTTATAAAAGTAATGTTTACTTCTACTTAAAACTTAAAGAAAATAACCTTTATTTACACTTGTGGGGTTAAAGGTCAAAAATAGAAAAAGTGTATAACCATACCCCTTACAAAAAGCGCGCGCAAAATTAAAAATAAAAATTAAAGAAATACGGAACACCAACAGTGCAATGATCAATATATTGGTATTTGTTTAAAAATAAATTATTTTTAACCTTATATAAACAGTAGTTTAAGAATATAATTTTTTATTCTATACAATTTTATGAAACTTGATAGAATGAATAATTCTATTTTTTTATACTATATTAGAAATATTTTTTTTATAGCGAAATAATATTTTTGAATTTAATACATTTCTTTTTTATTGTTTTCGAACATGTTTCATGTCAAAAAATATCTAAATGTACGCAACGTGTTTTTTAATTATTCTGAATTTAAGAATCATTGAATTTTCATATATCATATTACTTTTCCGATAGGGAAAAGTGGTTAAAGGTAATTATTTCCTTTTTGAACATCCATACCAAAAAGATGGTTGCTAAAATAAAAAAAAAAAATTAAAATTCTTTTAAAAAAGGTTCACACTCGAAAATGGCATTAAGTTTTAAATTTTTACGATTCTTCCGAAGAGCAACAGGATAAATTTCAAAATCGCACTGAAAGTAATTTTAAAAAATAATAAGTATAGTTTTTTTTTTCTGTCAAATCTGAAAGAAAATAAGGTATTTTATTAAATGATGCAAGCACCAACTGTCATAAGAATATATTTTGAGTCTTATTAAATTATTTTTGGTTAGATTCCGGACGAATTTTCCGTTATGTTCACACTTGATATTGCATATATTGTTTGTACTGAAATAACATCATCACTATTTTTCTTTAGATAGCTGTAATAAGAATTTGACGAAAAACTCCAAATTAAAAAGTTGGGTGAAACAGACACCCCTAAAAATATTTCCACATTTTCTGATAAAATAACCTTTCAATAATTCATTCATCCAGGAATAAGTACTGAAAATTTCGTTGAATCGGATAATTTCCTTATTTTTGGTAAACATTTTAAAACGGGAGGTAGCAGTAGCTTTCATTTCGGACAAAAAAAGACATCCATTTTGGTGGTACAAATAACAAGCCATTTCTTCGCAATCTAAGTAATACTCGTTTGTATTTTTTTCTTATAAGTTTTGCTTTTCTGCGTCAGTTGCATATCTAAATCTGGAGGTTAATTGATAATTGCATGATAACAGCAAGTGTTAAATGCAAGTAAAACATTTTTTTATAAACATTATTTTAATAACTTTGTGTCTACAAATAGACTGAACACAGTCCGTGCGGGGTGTAAAACAACTGCATCTGGCCTCTCCTGAAGTTGAACTCAAAAAGACATGATGTTGGATTGACATCGAGTTTGGTAAAGCCGTAGTCGAACACATAGTTTTAAATAATTATCTCCCTTGTTTGTATGACAAGCAGACAAACGATGTTGATTTCTTCAGTTGAGCTTTTTAGAGTATAATTAAGTTGTAGTTCTTGGCAGAGAATGAGGAGGATAGGAAGTCTACTTTAGCTTTAGAATAGCTGACATTCATGTCATGCTTATTTAGAGAGATAGATAGATAGATAGAGAGAGAGAAAGAGAGAGATAGCACGCGCGTTCAAGAGAGAGAGAGAGAGAGAGGAGAGAGGTGGGGTAGAGATATAAAAGGCGGGAATTTTCGGCTCAACACCGGCGAAATATTTAATGGATTCAAAAGATCTCCATCATCTGTTAGACATACCTATTGTAAAACAGATTAATATACATGATAGACTAAATATCAGTATTACAAAACTTTCTATAAACCTCTTCAATATGGACGGAATAATAAAAATCAGTAATGCAGGTTTTCGTGCTTACAGCATTTTTTTGCACTAAATGCAGTTTTTAATGCAGTATTTTTTTTTTTGCAATGATGTTTTATGCATTATTCCACGAACGGCTCTGACTAATATCCTCATCTTTGTTGCCTCGATCATTAAGTTTTGGCTCACTGACTTTCTTCATGTACAAGTCTTAAGTAATCTTCAAATATATTAACATTTAAGAGGAGCATCTATTCAGTATATATGCCCCCCCATATATATATATATATATATATATATATATATATATATATATATATATATATATATTTCTTAAAGCAAGGCAATAAATCTACTAAGACGCAAGGGATTACTTTGTGTTAGAGAATATGAGGAAAAAGAAACACTATTAAGGAGAGAGAACAATAAAAGGATAGGGAAGATTTTCTTGTCTTTTTATAGCAATATATTATTAAATTTTTGCACACACACACACACAAACACAAAGACACACACACACATATACATATCGTCGTTGGCGGAAATCGTTGCCTAGTAAGGGAGTGCTCATCGACATTTTTTATATATTTTTTCATTAGAGCGTGATTATTTTATATGGTGTCACTATACGGAATATCAGGACTTCATTCTATTGGTATTTTATATTGGATAAATAAATAAAGTTCAAGCTAGAAATTAGGAACCATCCTACGATTCTTATGATGGCAAAACGAGCGCGAATTTCAATATTTCATACAAATGTTTATCACTGGATATTCGTTGAACAAAACCAATTTCGAATCATTTAGATCTTGTGCTAAATAACGCTCTACGGCTGGCGCTCCATTTTATCCCAAGTATTAATATCAACAACTAAATATGTTAATTGTTACCTTGACCTATTACCTTGAACTGATTTCGTCAACGCAAAAGGCGAAGCAGTGTTAGTTTCTATACTCGTCCATGATACGTGATTCTAAAAGCACATGAGGTCTAGTTTCGTGGTTAGAACATATTGTTAGAAGGGAAACCTAAATAGTTCTACACCGGGATCGTGGCTCTCATTAAAACACACAAATGAAAACTCATATTTGAAACTTAGATAAGTAACTCTCTTGATTTGCAATCAGCTTGCTATTTGCAATGCTTATTTTTCTCGGACTTCTGAATAGCTATTCGTTACCGGATATATTTCTCAAAAGTGACACTCGGATATTTCTCCGCACACGCATAGTTACATCAATACGTTTATAACATAATGCTTTTAGCCTAAAGTCATGGGAGAAAATTTGCTGGGTATTTAATAAAAAGGGTTAGGGTTAGACCAAGAATGTTGCGGATGGATTTCTCCCCCCCCCAAAAAAAAAGAATATTCACTCCACCCAGTCCTTTCCGAGGTAATCCTAAATAGGGTTTAATAGACATATCGATTTAATGTTATGGTCATCTAGTTTAGGACACAAGCATTATCAACTATTGCTCAATAATATTGATCAATATAAACAATTGATCAATAATATTGATCACATTTTCATATCATTTTGAAGCGAATTTAAGTTACATTTTGATCCCATTTTCAAAGTTATCGAACATGTGAGCGGACATTATCTTTCCTGTTACGGAAATGCCAGCAGAATTTGTTGAATAGTATTGGGGGGACTACATGACGCTGTTCAATGTTCCCTCCACAAACATCAAAGGGGAGCGAAACTTTCAAATTAGGGCAAATTACGCATAGCAAACTGCACATATGTCGTGAGTGAATACAATTTATCCCAGCCCTTTTATTCAATATTCAGCAAATTTTCTCCCCTCCACTTAATTTAGGATGACGAGCATTCACGGACAAAACCTTTTGGGTGAATATTTAATAAATATTTGGTTGAATTTAAAAAAAAAAAAGAACAACTTCGTTGGCAGTACAATCATCAGACCTATCCCTCATTGAACATGTATAGGACATGATGGGTCGACGGTTATCACATTTAGTTAGCTCACCTACAACTCTTGTATTGTGCTCACAGGTGCAAGAGAGGTGGAGTAATGAATCGCAGATTCATATTCATCATCTGTACGGCCGTATGTATGCAAAAATACCAGCCTGCGTTAACATCCAAGATTTACATTGTAATAATATGGTGCCGAGTACTGTTGATACACTTCTTATTTAGTGGGTTGAAATTTTATTTTCCTTTAGTGTATATATATATATATATATATGTGTGTGTGTGTGTGTGTGTGTGTGTGTGTGTGTGTGTGTGTGCGGGGCCGGGGGTAACAGCAAAATTGTCCAAATAGTGTAACAGCAAAATTGTCCATTTGAAGCTTTGAACCGTTGTATCTCAGACATGATTAAAGATATCTTACTGGAAGTCTCCGAAGTTTTATAAAGCTACTCTACTTTGAACAATAAGAATGTATTTAGCTCTAAGTTGAAATGATGATCCCTCTTCCTGTTGTGACCTCATGATCTATTTTTCCTCCCTATTGTTCCCTTTTTTTTTTAAACTTATTCACCGTTCCCTTAATGGTTCTTGAATGAACTTTGAACATGGAAGCCAGTGTATGAACGTTGGTACCATTACTGAAGGCCTGGATGATCTTTTTCGTCTCATCATTGATCAGATGGGAAGACATAGTGGACTGACAAAAAACGATTTTAACCTGTTCTCTTTCTAGCTGAATAACGTCGTATCTGAAAACCTGTAAAAAAGAGACTCAATTAGTTTAGTGTTTATTTTAGATATTAAACATTTTGTAGGATGGACCCATGCTATTGCACGATTTGGACAATTTTGCTGTTACACGCAGTATATATATGTGTGTGTGTGTTTGTGTGTGTGAGATTTTCCAAATGTAGCTTAGATGTGGCACAAAGCCGAAATTAAGGAAACCTAGGGAGGATCCAACTCATATACATATATATATATATATATATATATATATATATATATATATATATATATATAAGAAATATAGTCTTAAGATGTGCTATATTTATGTGATAAAGTGCTCAATATCGGAGATAGAGCGTGTGTAAATATATATATATATATATATATATATATATATATATAGAGAGAGAGAGAGAGAGAGAGAGAGAGAGAGGGAGAGAGAGAGATAGGGTGGGGGGAAGAGGGCATGGCCAAGTGGTTAGAAAGTTCACATTCTGATTATAAGACTATGAGACCGGGGTTCGAATTTCACGATGGTCGATTTGACAGGGAGGTGACCTTGGTGTTATCTGGGGAAGCGATCCTAGTGTGCGGCACTTTTGAAAAGTGCCTGATCACCCTATCACAAGTTGACCGAAAACTTTTGTCGGCACTGTTCAGAAGTCACACGTCATCGTGACTGGCGTTGTTCAAACTGCGGATCATGCCTGATTATGAGCTCCTCCCCCAGAAACCGTAATTAACGTCCGCTTAGGATAATTGCAGTATAAACCATTAGTAGGTTCTGTGGGTGTTGAAAAAACAATATGTACCAATGATTGGTTAGCCGCCCTAGCAGATGAGTCTTCTCATATATATATATATATATATATATATATATATATATATATATATATATATATATATATGATGTGTGCCGAGATGAAATGAAAATCACAAATGTTAATATGAGGTGAAATAATAGGTGTGTTTTGGAGTCGATGTAACAGAAGAAGATATAAAAGTAGATAAAAAAAAAAAAAAAAAAAGCAAAGGCAAAGAGTAAAGGCAACAGGCGTGGAATAACGTATCACGGGATGGTTATTTGCGCAAGAGTACCGGCCTTTGTTAACACTCAAGCAGGATATACAGTGTATTAATACAGGGTATGAGTAGCGATGATATAACACTTATAATGGAATTTGGGCACGTATTGAGCTATATATGCGATCATTGACTGTGATTCGTCTATGTTATCTGAACGTTTAATAGTCAGGATGTTTATAATTTTATTTGTGCGGGTATCGACAGGGAAAGAGCAATTGGCGAGAAAAAGCACGAATACACACTTTATCCCACCTCCCAACAGCTCTGGTTTAAATAGCAGGGCAAACTGTACTCTCTAGCCTTGGGCATCAGCCAGTTTAGTAGAAAGATTATGAGTTCAAAACAACGGGAAAAGTAACGGGAAACCGGCCCACCACCATTTCCCAAAAACTCATGGCAGTTGATACATAATATTGAAGAGGAATACGTAGAGGACCATGATCGTCTGCGTTCTGTATTAAATGCTATTAAAAATTATTTTCAGTCAATATATATATATATATATATATATATATATATATATATATATATATATATATATATATATATATATATATATATATATATATATATATATATATATATATATATATATATATATATATATATATATATATATATATATATATATATATATATATATATATATATATATATATATATATATATATGTATATTTTCTTGTGTTCTGAAAGAGCTTGACAGAACAGGAAAAATTAAATAAAAAGCTTGAGCTTTTATTTAATTTTTCTTGTTTTTAACAAAACATGCATAAAGAACACAAGAAAAATAAATAAAAAAGCTATACTATATGTATATATATATATGTATATATATATATATATATATATATATATATATATATGTGTATATATATATATATATATGTATATATATATATATGTATATATGTATATATATATATATATATATATATATATATATATATATATATATATATATATATATATATATATATATATATATATATATATATATATATATATATATATATATATATATATATATATATATATATATATATATATATATATATATATATATATATATATATATATATATATATATATATATATATATATATATATATGTATATATATATATATATATATATATATATATATATATATATATATATATATATAGCACGAAATCACAAGTCATCGTGACTGAGGGCTTGAGCGTGCTGGACTTGTTCAAAACATTGATCACGCTAAATTATGCGTGCTCTCTCTCTCTCTCTCCTAGGAACTATAACTAAGGTCCGTTTAGCCTAGCTGCAGTATAAACCACAGTGGACTCTGTGAATTGAGCGGGTGTCTGCAATAGGGATTTGCTACCCAAACTGGCAGACGGAAGGCAGTAACTATATACATACATACACACACACACACACACACACACACACACATATATATATATATATATATATATATATATATATATATAGCAATCTCTCTTTCATATATATTTTGTTAAAGGATTTTGTGAAGATTTTTATTGTTTTTTTGTATGCAAACAAATGTTTTCTTTTCTGAACTTAACGAGAGCTGAAATTTCCCAAGTGTTTGTTGATTCCTTCCCAGTGCTTTTGGATTAATTAAGCATTTATATGTATTTCAGTTTTACAATGTGTTAGAGTGGAACACACCTATTCTATAGTTAATAGACTCTCCCACCTATAATAAGTAGTAGTAGTAATAGTCGCCAGTAGCTCAGCGAGTTGGTCTGAGTTCAGTTTGAAGTCGGACGACCAGCTGACCGGTTGAACTCTCTGCCTTCGGGCGGGGAGGAACCAGAACGAGGCTACGCCGAAGGGCGGATTCTCTTTCGGGGAGGTTAACCGACCCTGAACCCGTTTATACCGGTTCAAAGGGCATATTTTTGGCCGAGCCCACGGGCTCGGAGATCCCACGTTAAACCGGCCTTGTGCCACATGATGCCCTCGTGGGATGGGGACTAAATATTCTCAGTGAGTTGGTGAGTCAGTCGATGCCGGACGACCATTAGTCGGATATTAAAGTATCAGCCATCACAACTAGATTACTGCGTCATTACCTATTATATCAAGTTCTTAACATTTTGTACGTCGAACCTATTTTAGGACCGACTTAGTGAAATACAAGCCTCCACTGTGAAACTACTCTACAACACTATGTTAATAAATTGTGCTTAATTGCTATTATAGACAGTCTAAAAGTTACTGAAATGCTTCATTCTGGTATACGGCCAGTACAGTGTGGCCGTGTTCATAATTGTTCTTATGAAGTATTGCTTTGTTTTTATAAGAACGCTTCCATGATTTGTAAACTCATTTTGTCTTGGAAGATGCGTATTGCATTTGAAAGAAAGAAAACAGTAGAAGAGAAAACACTTGTTTGCCCGCAAAAAAAAAATATAATAAAAACAAAAGTATCTTGTCAATCTTGTTTGTTTGTGTGTGCTTGTTTTGAAATAATTATTTTTCTTATCCAATTCATTTGTATGCCAGCGATAGAAAGAAAGGTTGCATATTTTTCGTAATCATGAGGCAGGAGTGACAGCTGACTGTTAAGATGTTAGCTTCTTTAGAGAAAAATATAATTTGAAGAACTTTATTCTTTTTTTTTTCTCGTTTTAAACTGCGATTTAATTAATATACTGTTTCATGGTTGAAAATTCCCTCCTCACGATAGGTTAAAAAATAAAAAACTCATCCCTGTATAGAAATCGCTAGTAATTCCTAATACTTTCACTGGCGGTTAAACGTCATTCCTGATCCAGATGTTGGCATCAATGGTTCATAATTAAACCAATTTACGCTGGACAACCTGAGATTTTTTATAAGATTTGTGTGATCAAATATTCGTTTTCTTCCTATGACAATCAACAAAGAATTTGGGTGCAATCGTTAAACTTGCGTTGTTTAGATAATGAACATTGGTTATTTGTTTGAATTTCTAAAATAAGGTCTCGTTACCATTATTTATTTTGATTTCTTTGGACCGGTATATGTAAAAAAACAACAAAAAAAAACAAAAAAAAACATAGTCGGAGGAACTCATCCCAATAAATCACTGTGTAATAAATATAAATATATATTTTAATTCAATTTTAATTCTATATACAATAGAAAAATATTAACTTAAGGTTTTAGGTCTTCTGATATTTTGAAAGATGCCATCATTTTTTCTATTTTGATATTGCTTGAACATGCGATCTCAGTGTGTCTCAAAAATGTATACATATTTTGAAGCTTTCTCAAGAAATAATTCAAGCAACTAGAACCAACAATATATAATTTAAATAATGCATATGAAGACAGTATTTATTATAAACGCATGCTCTTTAGATTTTGTCATCGAATGTTTCCAATTGATGTCCGTTATGATCCAGAATGGAATCACAAGCAGCAATCAACATTTCCATAGTTAATTGGTTGCATTTTTGCTCTATGGGAACTTTCATTTCTACGAGTATTACTGGCTTTCTAGCGTATACTTTTATGCTTTAAATATCCCTAAAAAGAAAGATGTCTAAAGGGGTGACATTTGGTGAACGAGGAGAATATAATACAGAACCTCGTTTTCAAATCCATCTGTTTAGCAAGATTGCATTCAGGTACGATTGTAGTGTGATGGCGCACCATCTTGCTGAAAACAAAATTCCTCATCTCCCAAAGCTTCTCTAGTTCTTGGCATAATAGACCGTTGCAGAATACTAAAAAAAAAAAAAAGAATGCAAAAATTGTGTATACATTTTTTGAGACACTCTGTATTAAATGAGAAAAAAAAACACAAAAAAAAACGAACTAGATTTTAGCAATAAGTAAGGATCGAACCCATTATACTAACTAGATAAACTCGCTAATTTTCGGCACACTAAGCGGAAATTAACCGTGCTTGCATTGATCTTTCAGCAATTGTTGGTTTAACTTGTCTTCCTCTTCCCTAATTAGTAAGCACTGCGCGTGGCCGGTCATGTGACCCTCAACAGACAGTCAGTGAAACTCTAGTCTATACAGTGGAGGTTTGAGGTAGGCACCGTGAAGAGAAGGTGTTTCCCGGACGCGTGAACAAAAAACAGTCTCTTGTAACATGACTTGTTGGATTTACGTGTAACGACAAACTGTTGTAATGTTCGCTAGCTTTTCTTTTCAACGCCGGGGAGAAGGCATGTCACACATTTCAACACTTTGAATGTTCTCTTTCTATAAAATGGAACCTTCATTTACGTTCTCCCAAGCCATCCTTGTTTTTTGTTTTTTTCTTTTTTTTAATGTTTACCTGGGCGGAGTAGTACTTACAAGAGGTACAGCAATTTGCTCCAAAATTAAAATAATAAAAAAAAAAACTTTACCCAGTTATGCAAATCCAACACGTGTCCCCTTTAAATATCTGTACCTACGGAAGGTACTATTTAGCCCCCACCCCACATATATTTGGTAAACCTAACACTATGTAGACGATGTTCAATTAATTTATGTTTTAGTACGAAATAGAATGAAATGGTAGGGAAGACTGTGTAATGTCAATCTCCTAAGAAAGGATGTCTGTCTTGAAAATCAGCATTCGAAATCCAAGCTTTTGCCTTGGCACGAACACAAACCTCCGACACCATAACCATCTCATTTGCGAAATAGTTCAAGTAACAAATAAACGTCGATTTGAAAATGCGCGAATTTAGCCAATACTTTTGTTTACCAAATACAATTCACCTGAAATCAGAATTGATGAGGGAAAGAAAACTTTACTTCGAAGTTAGAACCATAACAGGTATCTTAGTGTTGAATGATTCCATTTGTGGGTTTGCTTTAAGTACTATAGGAGAGGACGGCACAAACTGCACAAAATATCTCTGATCCCAGGAGCCTCACAAATGATGCTCATTGCCACAGATGTTACCTAAGCAAATGAAATCTTATATTTCAGATAAGAGCCAAAAAATCTGTACTTAGTCGACCAGTCAGAGTTATTGTGACTACATCCGCGTCCTGGGTAAGACTATAAACTATGTCCAACAGCAAGGCTTCTGATCAGGAGGTTTTGGGTAGCGTAAAACCACCTCTTAATTGCTGGTGTTCCCAGGTCTACTCTGACCCGGGGTGGTAACACCTGTTAGGGTCCCAGCTATGGGCAAATAGTCAACACCCAACATTGTGTAAAAAGAGGTTTTAATACCAGAAATACTTTGTAATAAAAAAATTATTACCAGCAATAATTTTTGAAGGAAAAATTATTATCAGCAATACTTAAAAAAAAAAATGCCAGCAATACAAACAGTTATGCATTCATTGAAAAAAATATAACCAGCTATAGATTTCTTGAAGGAAAAATATTCCCAGAAATAGATTTTTGAAGAAAAATATATTACCAGCAATAAAAATTTTGTCGGCATTAATAACCCATTGAGGTTGATATGCCGTAAAACAAAACAAACTAAACCAAACACGTCGAATTTTGGTTCTTTCAAACCATAATATACAATTTATCGCTTACTTGAGGGATAGACTGATAAAGAGTTTGACATGAACAGACTTTCATTTCTGGGTAGACTGGCCCTACACAATCTTCTTACGGTTACATCGTTATTTCAATGGCAAAACGATGAGATCTAGTTGTCTATTTAGTAGTACGCTTAAATTCATGCAACCTACATATCAAGGATGAGAGCATATTAGAACAATTACCACGGAAATATTATTTAAAAATACAGATCGGAGGTACATCACGGGGGTGGGGAAGTGACTGAAGTCGAGATGCCAGGTCAGGGCCGATAACATTACAGACCCTTTAGATTTTGTTGAGAATCCCGAGATATACAATAGGTGCCAGATATGGCCGCAATATTCAATGCTCGAATGAATGATAGATTTATAAATGTGCAAGATGGATTCCGACGAGAAAAGCTTGTCTTACAATTTTCCTAGCAGCAGACCTCGCAATTGATAATCACTTCACTTCATGTCAATGGAAAACTTGAGACTAGGAAGGTGTAATGAGATGCTCTCTGGAGGTTAGCATCAGTCATGCTGACAGAAGGCAAAAATGGTTCTCTACAATGACTAAAAGATGACATTTTCGTTTTGGAGGTATTAAAATTTATAAATCGTTTCTTGCCCCAGTTAACAACTGATTGGAGGTCATTTTTAGGAGTAGTAGTCAGTTTTACTTTGTCGAACCTATTGAAATTACTATTAAGACAGGAGTAAATAGTTGTGCCATTAGAATAGATACCTTGTTAGGAACTGATGGCATCGGGAAACGCGTTGATGGAGATGAGAAAAGTATAGGTCCAAGAATAGAAGCAAAAAGGTTCTGATTTTTTTTCGATCACACTCGTTCTACCTTCATGGATTTCTAGCGAAAACTTCTCTGAGAGTTCAAAGGGCAAATATATTTAAATTTATTTGTGCAAACCAATCCTCCATAAAGTCTTGAATTATATTTACCCCCAGATGTTCTCTCTCTCTCTCTCGCTATATATATATATATATATATATATATATATATATATATATATATATATATATATAAGAGTGTTCACTATCGGAGATAATTTATACATACAGACATCGTGGACAAGAGAAATAAAAGCTGCATTGTAACTGTCAGTTTCATTTCACACTGCAGTGTGATCTTCAGACGCAGTGCCACTAGCGGGCTATATATATATATATATATATATATATATATATATATATATATATATATATATATATATATATATATATATCCGAATGTGATTAGAACGAAAATAATATATAAACTCTAACGTTCACAGCATTAATTCAAAAGAAGGCTTAATACCGATAGTAGAGCAATAATTATTTATTATAATTTTTTCATAGAGACAAAAACAATTTACTCACTACAAAGATGCAACTTCGTTTCGGTGCATTTAGTTGCACCTCGACTGGTGAGAACCAAAATGGTTATGAACAATTCACTGAGAATGCAACTAAGTGCACCGAAACGAAGTTGCATCTTTGTAGTGAGTAAGTTGTTTTTGTCTACATGAAGAAATTATAGTATATATATATATATCGAGAGAGAGAGAGAGAGGGGGGGGAGAGTGGTGGCACTTGGTTTGAAGCACACAAAAAAGTATGAAAATGGCAGATACAAATCAGTGCTGATTATTCTATCCACGCTATATACATATTATTTTTAGATATTAATATTTTGTAGTTACGTCTTTTTCTGTAGTAATTGTTAACGAGCTGCAATTTCTAATCTATTGAGTTCAAAAGCCAATGGGTTCTCGATACTCTTGACCTTTTACCGCATAACTTGAATATGAAGAAAGAAAGAAAGATAGAAAGAAAGAAATAAAGAAAGAAAGAAAGGTAAAACTACAACGCACGGAAGAATAGTTTTTATGGCCCTTAATGTTCAAAATGGTTCTGTTGAACTGTCTTATTCAAATACCCCGATTTAAATATTTTAATCAGCTCCCGTTTAAAGATGGAACAAAGTAAGAAAATTTCATCATAGAAATAAATTGATTTAGACTTTTTTTTTTCATAAAATAAATTTTATTTAATTCATTGAATAGCTTGTTATTTGATTCTGTACCGGAATTAAATTCTCTTTGGGTCGATTCATATGCGTTTAACTAAAAATATAGTAAATTAATGCTTCACAAAATTGGGACTTGTTTTTCTTTTCCTTCGTCTTTATGCGGGGAAAAATTACTGGAATTTGGAGAGAAAATAACAACTTTCGGGTTCCTGCTTTCTCGTAAGTCGCCAATCAGATTTCTTTTATTTATTTACTGTTAGGAATTATCTGCAAAGTTTCGGAACGCAAACACATTGTCGGCCATATGGTCGACAATGCGAAACCATCTTCTGTAGGTAAACAAGATGTCCATCAGAGACGTCTACATTTTTGTTGTTGCTTGAAAGAGGATGGAGAAAACAAAACAACAAACAATGACTACCTGCTTAAAATATCTATATAGTTTATTTGTATTAGTGTGCAACTGATACAGTTTCTTCCTAGACTACCAAATTGTACTTGTATAGACAATACAAGCGTTGTTCGGTAGAACAAACGCGAACTATGATTATTTCGGTTTATTTTTAAAGTTTCAGTGTTAGATTTTGTGGAGACAACAACAGTAAATGTTAGACTGTAGTAATACAGTTATCTACAGTTACTTAGATCTTGGGCATATCCCTAGACTAGCCATTTTTAATATAAACTATTGGGCTCAAAATTATTTAATATAAACTTCTTGGGCTTAAAATTATTTTTCTTCGAGGTATAGTAATTTATACTATTTTATTATCGACTATTTTTCGAGTACAAGACTGACGCCAAGAGAAAACGGATTACTGACTGTAATGATGAGTCACGCCATCCTTGCACAAGAGAACAGTAAATCGTAAGAATGTTCTATATTACGGAGGAATGGCAGATTTTCAAAGTGCCATTCAAGAATGGCTCTTTTACAGTATTTTTCTCCGGTTCGAGTTTGCCAAATATATATATTGGTATCTTCAATAGTACCTGCCATAGCTACAGCAATTTACCCAAACATTAAAAACAAAAATAAAGAAAGGTTAGGAGAAGTCAGAAGAACGTAAATGAAAGCTTTTATTTTATACAAAAAAAAAAAAAAAAAAAAAAAACATGTTAACAAGGTTTAGAATTATGTTATATGCCTTTTCTCAAACCCTGAAAAAGCAAAACTAGCGATTATAAGAGTCTGTCTTTACTGTCAATTCCAGCACGCCATTTTGTAAAAAGCTTTGCTTTCTCCACGTAGTGGAAAAGCATCAACTCTTCATGGCGTCTATTTTCAAAACTCTTCTCTGTACTGACTGTTGCGTCACATGACCGGCCAAGCGTGGTGCACACTATTTAGGGAAGAAAGAGAAAAGTTAATTCCTTTTAAGTATTGAAGTGTACTTAGTTTAACAAGAATCGGGAATTCAGTACGGATTAGTAGTAGCATATCGAGGCTTACCTATTTCTCGACGTCCCTAACTGCGTGTGTGAAAACAAGCCTTGCCGATTAGACTTTACTATCTACCACTTGAGACAAAACTGAAAGTGCACAATGAAAAAAAGTAAAAATGGTCCAGAGAGAAAAAGAGAAAGGAAATTTGAGACCCTGCTTAGGATTCGTATTCTTTAATAGGTTTTCTTTTCTTGGAGTAATTGGGATGTCATCTGATAACAAAGCTTATAAAAAGAAAAATATCCTAAAAAAACGAACCTAATTTGCTTGCTTTCTTTGTTTTCATTGCTAACTATGGCGAGATTTACTACTTGAGAATCTTTAAACACAATGCATACACTTCTGCATTAAATATAACAGGAGATGATAAATGGTATATGAACGTCTAAAAAAGCAGGCATATTGTTGAAGAGAAAGAGAGCAAAGGCAAGATAGGGGGGAGAGATTATGATTAATAAGTGAGAGAGACAGGAAGGGATAAGAAAGAAATAAGGTGTTACTATGGTGAATTTTACCGCTTGAGAATAGAAGATGTACAGATTTTAATTTGTTTCACATGATGAATATTTGTGAACGACTTTATTTCAAGTAATGCAGTACGGACCTCGCTTACATTTCGCACTGTCTGAGTTACCGTACGAATGTCCGAAAATTTTCCCCAGGAAAAGGAGAGTGATTTCAACCGAGAAGGCACACTTCAGCGGTCCAAATTAGGAAGTTGTAAAATATCTGCGCCGTACAAAAAAATATTTCCGACATGAAAGCAAACTCTTAAATGAATTCACAAGGCCCATTTGTCTTGAATCAAAATCAGAGATATTTTGCCTAAAACAATTTGCGATAACGAGTTGGTCTTTTGAATAGAATTACAAATCTTTCAGTAGTTAACCGATTGTCCTTATGATCTCAAGAAATTGGTTTGGCGTAAGGAGATTTGAGAAAGGCGATTGACTTCACCAATTAACACTTCCGGTCTTACATTGTCTGATGTCGACGTATATATACATTTTCAAGGCACCGTGAAATGTCGGACCCTAACGTTTGTATTATAAACTAGCTAGCGCTTAATGCTATTTTAAAATCAGCGTAGACATACGACCTGTTTTGTGACGTATTTTTGATATACTGTGTATTGTGGGTAGCGCTTAGCTTAGTTTGTACTGAAGCGTATCCAATCGAAACCAAAATGGCGTCGCCCATGAGAAATTGCCGTCAGCGCGTTTGTAGTCATTTATTTTCGGTAAAGTGGAATTTCCTATTTTTCTTAAAATGGATCATCACAGCAAGGCAACAATGCTATAACAATGCAGTAATGAAAGTGTTAATATTGTTAAAGACGATAACACAATAGGTTGTTCTGAAAAAAAAACACACACACACACAACAGATCCTCATTGTCAACGAGTGAAGAATTAATATTTACTCCAAGAATTAATTCTGATTTTATCCAGTAGAAAGACAATTCTTCAAAATGGTAATATTAGCCCAAATTCAGTAAGATAAACTCAGGAATACATTAAATCGTTAGGTTTAGATTTTCTTCTTCTATGTACCGTGTCCCTTAGGGACGTTGGAGATCATAATTTCCTTTCCTTTGCAGCTCTTAATAAATTTTCTTTTTGTTATGTCTCCTTAACCTGGCCCCGTCATCCATTTACTCAAGCTCGCTAGGTAGGTTATTGATTGTTTTCCTCTGTCCCTCTTGCATTCATTCTGACCTGTGAGTATCAAAATTTCCTAGACCTCTTTCCTCGTAATGTGCCCTTGATACTTCACCGTATCCTCCTAAAAAACCGGTCTCTGTACCTTTTCATTCAATCAAATCACTGGAATATTTTCTAAGCAGCTGGACACTTCTACGTGGTGTAAGGATTATCAAGCTTCTCTCGATAGATCAATTACGACTGATTAGTGAGTTCGATCATCATTCGGTGCTCCATACTTTCGGCTTTGTGAATAAATAAAATCATCTTCATCGTCTTTTTTAGAATTTCGAATTTTTTTTTCAATGGACATTAGAAGAATTAGTTTCACGGTTGACATTTGCTTGATCATAAGGTTGATTACCTTCTCGACAAATACAGTCTTAGTTACATCTGACTTGAGTTTCCTCACCCCCATCACTATCTACCTACCCAAATGTAACCTTACATTCCGAAAAAATCCAAAGGTATTATTTTTAAAAGCAATATTTCTTCGCGCGTCCCTAAGTTTCGCATTCGTTGCATAAATTCTTCTGTGGCACCGTCTCATTTACATTTAAGATGGATATCTTCACGATCGGCTTTTCTAAAATGGCAAAATAAAGCCCGCTTTCTTTTTTTATTGGTTTGTTTGATTTGATTGTTTTAGTTTAAGGACATATCAATCTCAATGGGTTATTTAATACCGAAATCTAAATATTTTATACGCAATTTTATGACTTCAACTACAGATATTTTGTACATAATTTTATACTTTCATGATAAGCATGTTTTTTGGGTTTTTTTATTTAGAAATATATGATCTATTGTAGGCAGGGCCGACTCAAGGTACTGGCAACTCGGATAGTCACCATCATGCCGCCATGTCATGTGTTTGGAATCTCTTCCAAAACTAAAGCTTATAGAAACATACCCGCGGTCGTCTATGACTCAAGACAGATTAAATTCTTTTGACTATTTTTGTCAATAGAAAATGATCTTGTAAAGAAGATAGGTGTAGAAAATGCCATGAAAAGAATTGCAGATCTAAAGGCTAGAAAAATGTTTTAGGTAGGATAACGAATGTTTTCTTAAGCTTGTATGAAGTTGTATATTGTAATAAACTCGTTATTGTACGTTTTCAGTTTTTCTCCAGGTGAAAATTAAAAAATATATACTTGTAAGGGCGCCGGAATTCATCTTGCCAGCAACCCTAGAGACGTCACTGATTGTAGATGTTAGATGTTTGGTATAAAACTATTCCTAGGGCATTATGTTAACGGTTTCAGTATTTTAAAATAGTTTTCTTATGTTTTCCTTGTAGTATGTGTGTATTACAACAGCCTCATTGATGAGGGTGGGGAGTTGGTGTATTACAACTCCAGTCGACAGGACCGTTTTTCTTTATTGATAACCTTAAGTATTTGTCAGCGAACAATTTTTATAGTGTTAGACTCTCAGATAATTGTTTGGGAGTTGTGCTCTGTAGTCATTGCTGGCATAATATGGCGTTGTGTCATCAACTATCAAATATCTATATACTATTTAACTGACATGCTACAATCAACAAAGAAAAATATGAATAGTTTCAAGTTGTTTTGAGATTCCTAGATGAATTATTTTCATTATTAGGAATATTCTTAATTTTGGCGACTCTCTTCGTCTTGTTTGTTCTTTTACATTTTTTTAACATTACGTTTTTGGTCAGTACATTCTTCACACCCAAAGAGTAAATCGTGTAAAATCGAAACAGGAAAGTATCTTATGATTCATTACAAACTGGCATCGCGTCCTGGGTAAGAGGATAAACTACGTCCGCGTACTGGGTAAGACGATAAACTACATCCGCGTTCTGGGTAAGACGATAAACCACGTCCGCGTCCTGGGTAAGACGATAAACTACCTCCGCGTTCTGGGTAAGACGATTAACTACGTCCGCGTCCTGAGTAAGATGATAACTACATCCGCGTCCTGGGTAAGACGATAAACAGCAAGTCCTCTCAGCAGGAGGTTTTGAGGGGCGTGGAACCACCTCTTAATTGCTGGTGTTCCCAGGTCCACTTTGACCCGGGGTGGTAGCACCTGTTAGGGTCCCAGCTACGGGCAAATAGTTAACCCCAAACTGGGCTCAAAACACTATGAAAGTGTAAAAAATAAGTTTTAATACCAGAAATACTTTGTAAAAAATTATTACCAGCAATAAATTTTTGAAAAAAAATATTACCAACAATAAAAATTTTGTCGCCATTAAATAACACATTGAGCGTGATTGAATGTAACTACAGTCTAATGAGTTCGATCCTCACTAGGTGTTCCACAGTTATAGCCTTCTGACAAAACTATGCTAAGCTTAGTAAATAATTAGATGCTGCAGATTACCAGTACCGATCCTAACTCTATAATATTGATTGAATCATCCCGATTCCCCTCCGTATTCCATTAGTAAGGAGGAAGTTCCACCAAAACAGACTTCTTCCGGTACTTTCTAGAACAGACTCCTGTGTAAATGCTTCCTCGAATACTAAAATCTTACCCGCTTCAAGTCTCGGGTCGATCATTATTTTCCATATCCTCATACTATTCACTCCCTACTACTTCCGCTTATGTTCATATCCCAAACTTCATTCAGTAACCATCTATCTTGAGTGGCTCTTGAGCTCTGTATTGGATTTACATTAGTAAAAAAAAAAAAGAAAAAAAGAAAAAGTAAATTGGTATGGGGTCTTCTATTCCAGTAAATACGTCATAATAGTTTAATTTGAAGAACTTAATCGCCCATGACAAGATAAATCTTTATTAAACTAAACTTTCTATCTTTCTTTCTGGTCATTACGCAAAAAGGCAGGCGACCCGGAAAATAAAGTTATTTGATTCATTTATTATTGAGAATTTAATAAGTTTATTAAGTCACAAAGCGTAAGATATTTATTAAAGATAGCGCTTAATATTAATAGTAATGATTTATACGACTGACACGTTAATTATTAATACACAATGAATAATCATTTATTTGCGAATCACTAAATACCACACTCTTTGAATGAAGGAATCTATCCCAAATCCAAACACGATGAGAAATAATCTTTTTTTTTTTTTTTTTTTTTTTTTTTTTAGGTCGCATCGCCTTGGTGTAATGGTCAGCATATTTGCCCTACAGATCCTTACTATTTTAGCGAGTTTGATTTTCATTAGGAACACCGCAGTAGTGACCTTGGATTAATCAACTGAGTAAAACGTTTAGAAAGTATTGTTTTGAAATAGGCAGGAATAAGCAAAAAATGAGAAACCCTTATAAAGATAGACAACCCCACCGAATGATTTGACTGAAGGTGGGAGCACCCGATAAGCTCAGCGTAAGTGAAGTGCAATGGAAAGAGGTCTTGCTTTAAATGAACCTTATCCCTGGTAAGTCAGCGTCTGTAACGTGTGAATATTTACTCAGCCCTGTTAAAGAACGTCTTATCCTTTGATCTCAACTGGCTTAATTAGACCCAGAACAAATCGTATCAATTGACGCTCCACATCTTATTTTTAAGAAGTTCAATCCAGTTAGTCAGCATTGGGTGTGCATTTAGTTCAACACCATCAATAATATAATACATGTAAAAAATTCAAACGCTTTCTTTGATATAACATGATTTAGAATTGGGAAGTTGAAATTCCGACTCAACAAAGTTTAAACTACATTTCTGTGCTTTATGAAACAAATGAAACTTTCCATTGCTTAAGAATTATTAATTTTTTTTACTATTATTTCTGCTCGTCACCAGTGTGCATAGAGTCGAAGTGAGGGTGGGGACTAGCCTTTAATTTAGGAGGTTGTGAGCGAAAATAATGTCTTTATGTGAATTTAAAAACACTCTGTTTGGAGTAACACTAACTTGTTAGATTGGAAAAAGAAACAATTTCATTTTTTTATGATTTACAATAAAAGATTTTTTGGTCAATATATCCGTTGGAAAGTGAAATAGTATGAAGCGCTGGAAATTTTTTCGATGAAATTTTTATGTGGTAAAAATTTTTATACTAAAAACAATTTACATCATTTTACAAGCGACGGCGATCCTATTATTTCATCTTAATTTGA